>SJYV01013778.1:0-16384 GCA_006410875.1 Neotragus pygmaeus
ACAGCTCAGAAAATAACCGTAGACCAAGAGAGATCCTATACACATTTAGGACGCTATTATACTTGGGAAATCTGAAATTAGATATTCAGGGATCACAACAAAATCTCCTTTCTTTCCACCAGAGAACCACGGTGAGAAAACCCACACGGGAAAAAAATACAGAACGACATCGAGTCTTGGTAACACGAGACTGAGGCATCCCTGGATAGCTTAAAGTAACAGCAGGTCACTTGGGAGAGGATCTAGAAATTTCTCTAACCACATTTTGAGGTTGGCACGATGTCTCACTTGAGCATACAGAGTGTTTTCGGGGCAAAGCATTTTATTTCCACTTAATTATTCTAACAAGAGCAAGTGCAGGTTTTCTGCTGGGATGTGCTGGGAGGGTCTAGACTGAGGTCTCGAATCCTGGGAGATCCCAAGAGCTCTAAAGCAGCCAGTGTAGACAGTCTCAGGTGTTTTACAAAACCTTCAGGGGTTTTTTTTTTTTCTGTTTTTTTTGGCCCAGGCTTTCAATGAGGGGAGTGCCCCCTGGTGGAAATGCTTGAAAATATTATTAGAAAATGTTTTGATTAGAATGTGTTAATTACTTTCCAAAAAATGACATCACTTGAGAAAATTCTGGACGCAAAATGAGTGCCACGAGAATTACGACTTGGGAATGTACGTTTGGGTCCTGTGCAGGCTGCTGTGACTTGAGGAGCTGCATTTATGAATTCCAGATGTATATGGTTTTGCTTCCTGTTTCTCATGGTTGAAAATCTGGCTCAGATCGTCACATCAGGTCAAGATCATTTGTAGTACTCCCCCGTGGTGGAGAGTGAGAAAGATCTCTTATCAAAACTCTCCTTCACGCTAAAAACACAGCATCTCACAGTCATCGTGCGCCACGCTTACTATCACATCAATACTGGGCCATCAATACTTGCCCACATCAATACTGGGCCTTACAGGTGCTCAGTACATCTCCTGAGCAAAATTAAAATCATCAGTCATCCGTGATTCCAAAAGGAACCTGGATTTTGTACGTTACACAGTGAGTTACCAGCACCTCGTGGACGTCAGTTTCACGGGAAATGAGAAGCTGCCTCCCACTGAACTCTGTGTCGTCCAATCACTCGGCACGTGCTCTGTACGTGAGAACGTGAGACTATTCTGGGTCGTCATTCCACGACAGTTGTGAGAATTCTAATGTTTCCAATTAAAGAGTGAACTTGCTGATGAATTCCTAAACCTTTTCTATATTCCAGAAAAGAGTTTACAAGTAAAATTCATTAGTAATTGGAAAAGAAAGAAAAACCTTCAATAAATACTGTCAGTACTTCCAAAGGCTAGTTATGAATTCCTGAAAACAGCAGATAAGCGAGAGAGACACTGCCAATCTGAACAAAGGCCTGTCTGCCTCCTGTTCGTCTCCTCTTTGAACATAATCACTGATTCAAATAGATTTTTATCAGCTTCATGGAACTTCAAAGCCCTCAGAAGAAAAATAGGATTTGATGAAATCACCTCCTAAAAATAAAACATGCAGCATATTCTTCAGGGCTACCTGCCTTTGCTGTTTGGTGAATTTTTAATCACGTGTCCAGGTGAAAGACCACTTTCAAGCTCCACCTACTGCCCTGGACGCAGGCCAAGCAAGTTATAAGCAGACACATTTATCTCTGCTGTTTGGGAGGCCAAACCAGAGCTGTCACGCTGGGGTAATAGCACCTTTTTACCTTTTATTCAATAGTGATATGGAGAGTGGACTTTTCTTAAATTACACTGTGAAGAATTATAGGAACACAGTAGCAATTTCTGTTATACTTAAGCAGGCAAATTTCTCTCTACCACATAATTTACAGGACTCAAATTCAATAAAACATTACATGATGGTCCATTACTGTTATCAGTTTTGAATAATCCATCTTCATTCTTTATTTTACTGGAAAACAAAGTGTGCCAAAGACAAGCAGAGGGGGGTTAGAAAAAAAGCCCCTGGATGGGATCAGAGTTAACTCTGGGTTAAATTTTTTTAAAAGGGGGAAGGCACTAAAGAATATTATTTCCTTCTATAACGACCTTTAAATAGCAATAATACAGAGAAGTGAACTGAAATGTATAAGTCTAGAAGCTTCAGCAATTAATTTTAGCCACGGGTTTCCATTAAAAAGACATCAAGTAGGCATAACTGAATGAATGGCAGATGCTAAGAGCTGGTATCTTCAGTAGCAATTAAAGAACATATGCCCCTCAATTCAGAAGGTAAGAAGCCCTCAAAACAAGAAATTATATCAATTTCATCACAAACTTTAGAAAAGGTAGACTTTTTAAAACCTTTTCGTTTTTAGACCTTTTAAAAACAGTGATACATGAACATCATAAGAGACCCAATTAATATGATGAGAAAATTCTCCAAAGAAGAGTTAAAACAAGAGATCCAGGATTTTAGAGTTGTACAGAGCTGTCAATGGCTAAAACAGGCTCAGCTCACAATGCCATTATCTATTATATGAATGTTTTCATGTACTGTTTATAGGGAGCCAGCGTCTTTATCCGATCACATCATAGAACTCTGCATCTGCGTGTACACATTTTACATTATTATTTTTTTTAACCTGGAGCTGGAACTGCACGTTGTAAGAAGCGCACACAGACGTGTGCGTGGTTTAACTCTGCAGAGCTCCTGCTCTATACATATGCATTAGCATGTGTATTTTCGTCCTCCACACGCACACCATACACTCTCACGCTGCACCTGCTTTTATTGAAATGCATACACTTTGAAATAAACACACCACACGCACGCATACGAATGTATAATTATTAAAATAAATGCAGCTGCGTGTGTGCGCGTGCGTGAGTGTGGTGTTTCAGCATGACCACCAAAAAGACATGCATGCTTGCATGCTCTAAAGCGAATTCCCCAAAAGTGGATCCTTAAATACACATGAAAAAATTACTCTCATTGAAATCAGACAGCTACAAACATGGCCAACCTCCACTTCGACAGAGGAGTCCCAATTAGCAATATAAAGGTTTAAAACCAAACCCCTCTGTCACTGGGGGCTCCAGACAATTTTTCAGGAATGAGTTTCTCAACTGGCTATTATTAATAAAGAGACGGATATCAAGCTGCACCCAGACTTCATTCCCCTCTCTCCCTCAAAAACATTAAGTCACTGTTTTCGATGCTAGCCACAGAAATAACTATCTTTTTGGAGAGACTGACAAGGTATAAACAAGGGAGAGCTCTGCCTTTTTCCCCAGCATCAGATTCTCCTGCTATCTATGGAATCTGCCCACGTGAACACCCAAGAAGAACAAACGGTCACTCTCCAGGGTGATGCCTGCCTGGGACATGAGAGCCCCAAAGATGAAAAACATGCCCCAGTAGGAGTGACCTAACCCTTCTCTCCTTGAGCTGGACACTCTTTACCATATAAAACACACCTTCCTCGGTCCTTTAAGAAATAACAATTTGCTCAACTTCTAAAATTTACTCCCAGTGAACCTGTGAGTCGCCTGGTCCATGTCAATGCTCTCTTTGTGGGCATTCAATTCAGTTCAACAAGCATCTTGTTGAGCGTTTATGCAGAGACCTGCCTGCTTTTTGCCCAGGACTAAGAACTACTGGTAGCTAGCTGCTGTTTACAAAAGTTATGATGCTGCCCGAAACGGGAGCATCAGGAAGGCTGACTTGATTCTTTCGTCCGTTCACTTTATTTTTCTAAAATAATGACCCTCCAACTGAACAGGGGTGTCAGATTAAGTGTACCAGCTAATAATGAATACACTTTTAAGTTAGAAATATAAAACTAGGCAAGCGCCTACAATTTTGCAACCTGAGAAAAAACTTTTGAAACATCCCGTTAAACACAGACAAGTGATGTACAAAAAAAAAGTTAAAGAACCCCAAAACAAACACTGAGTTAAAGGTTCTGTAAGGCCTCCTAACTTTCAATCCAGCGAAGGCAAGCCAAAACTAAGTCGCAGCTGGGACTCTCCTAGGTGTGGAAACTCTGCCAGCAAGGAATTAATACTAGGTATTTTTGTACCAGGATTTTATTCTTATAATCATGTAATAAAATTACTTAAATATGAAAGGAAAGTATGAGTCAGGCTTAAAAAGAAAAAACTGACAAGAGAAATAACAGTAGCAAACCAAGAAAGTTAAAAGACGTTACGTCCTCACTGGTAATCAGAGTCACACGTTCCTGTGGGCTATTTTTTGGTGTGTGTGTGTGTGTCTGTGGGTGCCTGGGCCAGAAATAAACACCATATATATTGTACTAATTGACAAAAAATGAAAAAAAAAATCCTCTCATTCACTCTTTGTTTAGGGCTTTTCAAAAGCGTTTATCTTAGGCCTTCCCCTGGATCACCCTCTCCAGGTCCTGCTAAGTATCCTCCCTGCTGATAGTATCTTCACAGGAATTTGCCCAGGAGGACAAAGGCGTGAACACAAGTTGTGTATGCAAAACTCAGTGAGGAGTCTCAAACCCAGCTTCCAAGGGCAAGCCTAACCCACTCCAGTGCCTGTTTTATAAACAGTTTTACTGAAACACCATTACCCACATCCATGCATTCACTTCTACGGCTAGTATACCCTCAAAACCTAAAGTGTCTACTGTACGGCACATTACAGAAAAGGTCTGGCTGATCCCTGGTCTAGGAAAGGAAGCTGGTCGGCTAGAAGCCTGGAGTCCTACCAGCAGCCTCGACCCAGCCTGAAACCTCTCTCCCTCGGCTCCACACTCTCTGT
Organism: Neotragus pygmaeus; assembly: GCA_006410875.1. Lineage (NCBI taxonomy): Eukaryota > Metazoa > Chordata > Mammalia > Artiodactyla > Bovidae > Neotragus > Neotragus pygmaeus. Next base: position 4,748 of record SJYV01013778.1, read on the forward strand.
TTCCGGTAGGTAAAAGCATAGGTAATGGCAACTCGAAATATTTTTGACATTTGTTCTTTCAAGGCCCCTGATTCAGGATCCATCCGTACATAGCCTTCCCTTGGTAGCAGAGGTTTCTGCTTCTGCTGAGGAGAGAAGCGCTTAAACGTAGGCACCCCCAGGAACAGATCATATGGAGAGCAGGAGAAAATGTTAACACTGTACATAGAAGAATAAAAGTTAGCACAGCCGGGGTGAAAGAAGAGCGAGATAGAGAAGAACCGTGTTCAAATGAACAGGACTGACCTGAGTTCTGTTAAAAGCCACACGTGCAAATACTGCCTGGGAGATTCCTGCCCGTTTCAGTTCATCACGTACCCACTGGTAGATTTCGGAAGACACCTCTGTGTTGGTGGAGACCTGCTGCTCCAAAGGTTTGTTCATAGACCTGCTGACGGGGGGAGGGTGGTTCAAGTACTGTTGGTTTAAGGACTGCTGGGCTAGAAGTCTGTTCACGGCGTACTGCTGGTTCAGCAGCTGGGCCATCACCAGCTGCTGGTTGACCAGCTGAGGGCTGATGGGTGTCGACACCAGCCCGGGGTGCAGGTTGGGCAGCGGCGTCCGCACGGAGGGCTGGCTGCCGTGGGACAGCTGGGCCGGCGAGGGGGGCTGCTCCGCCGTGCTCCCCGGGGCGGGCTGCGGGCCGAAGCTGGCGTGGTTGGCACCCTGCTGGGACAGTTCCGACAGGCTGTCCATTTCCACTGCAGCGGGCGAGAGGGGAGACCGCGTTAGCCACGATGCGCCGCCCCGCCGAGGAGCTCTGCGCTCCCCCCAAGCACGGAGAGGCACGGAGGTCCAGCGACACCAGGACACCTCAGGACAGAACCCAGCCGGCTGTGAGGGCACCTTTCTTTCCTGCACCCGGCCACCAACTCTGAAAGGGCGGAAACACTTCCTAATGCTGTAATGTGGTTTAGATTTAAGGCCCAAAATCAATTATTCACATTCTACGCGACTAGTTTTGGGGTCAAATTATTATTCACCATTACTTCTGATCCCACGAAGGCTTATAAAAGCAACGTTTATTCTGAAAACAGCTTCCAGGGAAATTCCCCGCGAGTCTAGTAGTTAGGAATTGGTCCTTTCACTGCCGAGGGCCTGGGTTCAATCCCTGGTGGGGGAACTAAGCTCCCACAAGCCAGGTGGTACAGATGCCCACCAAAAAAAAAAAANGTCGACACCAGCCCGGGGTGCAGGTTGGGCAGCGGCGTCCGCACGGAGGGCTGGCTGCCGTGGGACAGCTGGGCCGGCGAGGGGGGCTGCTCCGCCGTGCTCCCCGGGGCGGGCTGCGGGCCGAAGCTGGCGTGGTTGGCACCCTGCTGGGACAGTTCCGACAGGCTGTCCATTTCCACTGCAGCGGGCGAGAGGGGAGACCGCGTTAGCCACGATGCGCCGCCCCGCCGAGGAGCTCTGCGCTCCCCCCAAGCACGGAGAGGCACGGAGGTCCAGCGACACCAGGACACCTCAGGACAGAACCCAGCCGGCTGTGAGGGCACCTTTCTTTTCTGCACCCGGCCACCAACTCTGAAAGGGCGGAAACACTTCCTAATGCTGTGATGTGGTTTAGATTTAAGGCCCAAAATCAATTATTCACATTCTACGCGACTAGTTTTGGGGTCAAATTATTATTCACCATTACTTCTGATCCCACGAAGGCTTATAAAAGCAACGTTTATTCTGAAAACAGCTTCCAGGGAAATTCCCCGCGAGTCTAGTAGTTAGGAATTGGTCCTTTCACTGCCGAGGGCCTGGGTTCAATCCCTGGTGGGGGAACTAAGCTCCCACAAGCCAGGTGGTACAGATGCCCACCAAAAAAAAAAATGCTAGAAAAACCCTAGTTGCTTAGTGGTGAGTAGAAGAAGTGAAGCTAAGAAAACATCATATGCAACTGTAGAAAAAAGGGAATATCCATAGTGACCCCATGGACTGTAGCCCACTTAGCTCCTCTGCCTATGGCATTTTCCAAGCAAGAACACTGGAGTGATTTGCCATTTCCTACCCCAGGGGGTCTTTCTGACCCAGGGATCAAACCTCAGCCTCTTGTGTGTCCTGCATTGGCAGGTGGATTCTTCACCACTGCGCTACCTGGGAAGCCCTATATATGTGTGTGTTTTTATTTACAATGAAAAAATACTTGGAGATACATATATTAGACTCCCTGGTGGCTCAGCTGGTAAAGAATCCACCTGCAATGTGGATTCTACCCCTGGGTTCTACCCCAGGGCTGGGAAAATCCCTTGGAGGAAGGAAAGGTTACCCACTCCAGTATCCTGGCCTGGAGAATTCCATGGACTATACAGTCCATGGGGTTGCAAAGAGTCAGACATGATGGAGTGACTTTCACTTCAGACATACATTAACTATTACCACTCCAAGAAAGAGGTTCGAAAGAAAAATGACCTAAATATTACTTATGTTCAATTTTAAACCAGTTGTGAGTTTAAAAAAGTAATCGATATAATCAATAAAAGATCATAATGATAAGTAATGGTAACTGAGTTCAGACTGAATCCCGGGCTGAGTATTTTACACATCCTGTTTCACTGAATTATAGCTCTCAAGTTAGGTGGCACAGAGAGCCACAATCACTACTTAGAATGAAGCAACCGATTTATCATACTGCAAGCTAGTACACCCAGAGTTGCTAAAATCCAAATGCTTCCTGAAGAAGCTATGGCCATCAGCAGACACTAATGACAATCTTTCAAGGGAGAGGTGGGGAGTCATCTTGGTACAAGGTGATGTTGTCACCGTTTTGCAATTTATTACCACCCACCCGGGATGCATGTTTCTCCCCTGGCTAGACATTTCATGTGGACTGGCTGAGCGTGAGCAGTAAGGGAGTCAAATGCTTTGCGGCTACAAGGAAGAGACAGCTTTCATGCTCTTGGACTGAGAGCTGACCATGGTAGGTAAGCGAGTCCTCAACAGCACAGCATGGGGATCCCCTGGGGCCCAGTGGTTAAGACTCCATACTTTCTCAGCGGGGGGTCTAGGTTCGATTCCCAAGCCGTGCTGTGCAGCCAATAAATAAACAGTATACCATGCCTCCCATGTGTGGACTCTGGGTTGATTTTCATCATCATTTCTCTTTTTACTAAATATTCCGGCTTTATATTTAGAGGAACTTACCATATCGCTATAATCACTGATGTATGCAAAATATAACTAAGAACGGGGAAAGAAACTTCCATCTCTACCACTGCTATCAGCCCAAGTGGGCCATTCAGAGGGAATAGTAATTCAAGCAATTATTCCCAAAAATGATGTATTGTCTTCATTCCAGCTCTAAGCTATAAAAGGCAAAGAATCTGTTTTGGTAGATGGATGATTTTGCTTCAAATATTAAAAGCTAAAACAGGCTCAAAATTCAGGTTCTCCTGCCTCTTAAAATCTTAAGGAGAAGTTATTATTGCTGTTTTATTAAATCAATGCAATGGAAGTAAACAGAGATAGACTGAAAACATGACGTTAACTCTATGCACATTAAACATCCCATTCCTATATTATTTAAAAACATTTATTTGGAAGGGACAAGTATGTGAAAGAAAACGTTAATAGAAATTAAAGCATTAACCTTAATCACGGGGTTTGCTTTTACAAACACCAGCGTCACAATCTGAACGCTCAGGTGCAACACACAACTCTCATCTGTCGCTTCACACTGCAGATAATTGTATGTGTTCCCTGAGCAACAAATATTGACCTAAAGTTACACCTTAAGATAGGAGGCCTGGCGTGTAGTGTCAAGGAACGACGCAATGGTTCTTGGGTGATGGATGGTCCAGAAAGCAGCAGACCCACCGAAAGCCCCCATCCAGGGGACTGGAGACAACAGCTCCAATCACTGCCCGATCTCCACTGCGGAGACGATAATACAGCTTAGCGTCCTTAAATGCTGGGTGTGAAACCTGGCACTTTTCCTCCTTCTCCAACAAAACCAAGAAAAACAAACAAACAAATCAAAAAGAGCCCCATAAAAGCATGCCTCATCCCTGAGAACCCACAGCCACTGCTCACTACTCCAGGCCTGGTGAGGCCTTCACTGAGATGTTAAAAAAAATGACAGCTCAGCCCCCCTCGCCTCCATCTCCTGCATGTCTGACAACCCAAGTCGGTTGGGCTGATTTAAACACAAACATTTATTGAATTTAATTATCTCATTATACTCAGACCCACTCCCCACCCTCCAAGAAACAGTCTAAATCGATCTCTAATTGGGCAATCACAAGGCCTGGCTGCACACGTGATTTGGAGAAACCCCCAAACGACACGCGGCGGTACGGAGCCACCGCAGCGACGGCGCTCTGCTTACCCATCATATCTTTTGTCTTCTTGAAATGTTTGTACCACCTTCCAAATTCTTGACATTTTGCTGCTGAGACATTTGCATAGTAAGTGCTGTTCACAATGGAGGAGATCATGCTCTGCACAGAAAGGAGGGAGAGAGGTTGTAATACACGGTGGCACGCGGCAGAACACGGTCATGAGATTTCAATTGTGCAAACCCGTTTCTGTTTTTTTTTAAATCCACGGAGGACCAGTACGTTTTTTGCTTCACACTTTAGCCTAAAGCCGCGACTTCTTCAAAGTCATTAAGCAGATCATCAAACGCTTATTTCAGCAGAAAGCCGCAGCCCACTGAGGCTGCTATAAACGATCACGCCCACGGACTTTTGTCGTCTATTCCTGGGCTGACAACTGTCCCCCCAGCCCAATAAATCCAAAGACTTGGAGATGACTTTCTGATCGCAGTTCATAAATAAATGCCACTTTGTGGCCTGGTGCCTAAACCTCCATCCTTGCAAGTCCCAGGATGGCCCAGGGACCAGCATCATCTGGAAACTTACTAGCAATGCAGAAGGTTGGGCCCAAGCTAGGCCAGGGCAATCAGCATCTACATTCTAACCAGATCCCCAGGAGGGCTGCGTGCACATTAAAGTTTGGGAAACGCCCCTTCCCCTGTTTACTCATAGTATTTGGGTTTCAATTGCAGGTAAATTGACACTGTTCCAAGGCTGACTGACCACATTTAAGAAGAAACGAACTATTCACAAAGATTTTCTATCAGAAGAAAGAAAAGCATGGTGCCATCTTACTGCTAGCTTCAAATCAAGTTGGGGTTTTGAATTTCAAACTAAGTGTAACATTTTTAAATCCATGCATTTCAGGGTGGACTGCTTCTTGAGGACCCCACAGACAAAGAAAGCAACCTGTCCTGTCACCTCTCTCCATCCTGCATCTGACGAAAAGCTTGGAAAACAGAATCAACAGTTTAACATGGAAAAATGAAGACAGAAGATGATTTTGACGTATTTACTGGGTACGTTTTTTCTTTTTTTTTTTTTTAAATCATTTTCAACATGGAAAAGTATTTTCTTCCCTGCCAGCTCGGTCCTGGTCATTTGAGTGACTTGATCCACAACACTCATATTCTCCAGTAGTGGCTGAATTTATTTCTCCACTGAGTTGTAGGAACAATTAGACTCTGCAGCCCCAATGGAGAAACATGAAAACTTACCTCTCAGACTTCAGCTGGTCCATGACAAACAATTTACAGAAGGCCATTGCTTGGGAGGTGAGGCACAGCCAGAAAAGCCAGTTTGGGAACAAAAGTATCTTTTATACCATTATCTTCTTTAAGCTACTTCTCATGTAGAGCCTTTTTGGTTATCACTGATTCTCCTGACACCTCTCCTCAGTGTTAATTTCGTAACATGCACACAGTCTCATAACACGTAAATCTAGGGGATCTTTGAAGCGCTTCCAGTGAAGGATAAGCGGGAGCTACATTATCGATGTAAAACACGGCGATCCTAAGAGCCACAATGACATTTTTTGTGACACTTTCTACTTGATAGTCATTTTCACACTTTATTTCTCTAAAAAGACATTCTTAATGTGCTCGTGATACTCTGCCATTAATTCAGACTAAGTGTCCCTCAGTCCAGGGTCCAAAACGATACTTAGCAAGGTTGCCAAAACCAGAGCCAGAAATCTACCTGATCCAGTTAACAATCCATCAGGTTCAATCACACTTACTCTATTGTTAATGACGGATCAATAAAGTCAACGATAGTAAAACTATGGAGATGGCTGATGGATCACAGTGATTCTGCAGACGGGCAAGAGCCCATGTTTTCTACTTTGGTCCAATTTTTAAAAAACTATTACTCTTCAATTTAGACATGCTGGGAGATTCTTAAATGTTAAGGTAATAGTACATGCAAATTTTGCATGTAGCTTATTCTTAATTTTTAGAAAGGCATGAAATACTGAAATTTTGCTGAGGTTTTTGACAAACAAGTCCAGGCTACTTGATTTTGTTGATAATTCTGTGTATGAGATTTGCTCTGGGCTGCACACCTACTATCTGACTGGCTGGTACTAGAGACAAGATGATGTTTGTTAAGACACAGCCTTTGCCACAAGACGTTTACCCTCAATTAGGAAGAGGCATGTACACAGATCATTTCAATTTAATGTGATTCAGTAGACCCACAGAGGAAAATATATGGCGGGGGTGGGGGGGGGCGGAGAAAAATATAATGTGTGGGGAAAAGGAAAAAAAAAAACTGGAATATTCTCATAAAAGTAGAGCCCATATGTAACAGTGCTATGGAGTTCATTATTATCCATATGTGGAAAATAATATCCATATGTGCACAATCATCAAAGCTTCCCCCTGCCCCCATTTAACCCTAAATTGGTATGCGCTGTCCTTAAGTGACTTTCTGGATGCTTTCTACTCCGTCAAGTGATGCGTGCTCAGGGAAGCTCTGATTAATGTAAATATTAGCCTAAGCGAGACATAAATCAAAGGCTAATACACAGGCTATGAAGCAGGCCAGAGCAACTTTCTAGATTCTCTTTCTGTGCTTTCAGGGGGCTGGGAAATAGCCTGTAATTCAGGTAACTTGGGGTCACCTCTATTTTTATTGGAACAATATGCAGGGATCTCTACAAGTATATGCAGTCGGCCACTACATGACTTTTTTTTTCCCTTGTGGTAAAGTCTCTACTGAAGGCTTAGGCATGGCATCTGACTAGGTGTACGAGTTCCAAGGTAGGGAAGAGAGGCCTCAGAAAATCGTGAGGTGCGTGGTATTTGAAGATCACATTTTGCTGTATATTTCAAATTTGGACATAAATACCTATTGCTTTGGTAATACAAAGAACAGAGTCAAGATGATAACATTTTCCTACGGGGTGAGGTGGGAAAGGGGGCAGGCAGGCAAAGAACCACGTTTCTAAGGAGAGAGGCTTGGGATGCTTCTGTCATTCACAAGGAGACCCTGATGCAAAAGATTGCTAACTAAAAAGATGGCCCACTGACTTGTGAGTCCATACAGGGCTGGGGCTCTGAATTTCTCTCCAGCCCAAACACCTGGCACGAATCACATACACACTGCACGTTCAGCCGGTAAAGAATCCGCCTGCAATGCAGGAGACCTGGGTTCCATCCCTGGGTCGGGAAGATGCCCTGGAGAAGGGAAAGGCAACCCGCTCCAGTGTTCTGGCCTGGAGAACTGCATGCACGGTAGAGTCTGTGGGGTCGCAGAGAGTCGGACACGACTGAGCGACTCTCGCTTTTCACATGATCGTTTGATGAAGCAGAATCAACTAAACCCACATGCAAGTCCAAGGTGTGCTGCACGCTGGTAGGGAGACCTTGGCTGAATTAATCGACAACTAGGACCATCCCGCATGCTTTAATGGGGACGACAGCAGAAACCGCCTCATGCGGCTGTTCTGAGAACCCGTTAATTCATTCCGCAGACAACTATGGAACCCCTACCACGTGTCCACCCTGGGACTAGGTCGCTGTAAAAAGCGCTTGAAGAGGTGCTGGGCAGACAATGAATAACATGATGAGCGTGGCGCATCTAGCACAGAGCCCGTAACACGCCGAGCGTGGGTCAGGAGAAGTTAATCACGATGGCGACCCTCCGCCGCCCTTCACACTGGCTTTCATTACATGATCACATTTCAGATCAGTCCAGAGACCATGCTTTAAATAACTCAAGTCTTAGATACAATTTTCAAAAGAAGCATTTTTAAGTCAGAGAAATTTTCTTATGAAGAACACACAAGATGCAAATTAATGATCCAATGACCAGTCGGATCAAAGGGTAACCAGAGAAAACATCAGTGGAAAAGAGCATTTCCGCTAGAATGCTTTCACTAGTCCAATCTGGTGGTACCTCCTGAAGCTGGCCTGCAGGTACCAAGCGGCAGACGACACCAGTGAGACGCACGGCGCTCCTCCGACATGTCAGCTCCATGCCCTCTCCCATCTCCAGCTACTGAGGCTCACCCAGGGCTGACTTCAGTGGGAACTGCTGAGAGGCCCTTCCTGACAGCCCAGGCTTGCCTTTCTCAGGCACCAGGACGGCCTTGTCAAGCTGTTTCTGTTCTCTAGGCAGTGAGCCTCTGGGCTTACCTCCTTATAGCCTGGACCCCATCACAGGGCTGGGCATATCCATGGGGATCAATAAAGGGTCACTGACATGGGTCATCTCTGGAGGCTACCAGAAAGCCATCCTGTTTTCTTAAAGGTCAAAGGTTGTGGCAGCTTCATTATCAGAGGATCTTTTCAATCCATCACTCCCTGTTATCCAGCTCCCACCCAGAGCTCTTGGAACTGTTGGCTCTTGAATTTGCAAGAGATCCTGCCCCAGGCTTTCGAAGCTACATCCACACAGATGTCTCAGAAGTCACAGAGCTTTGGGGCTTGCCTTCTCCCAGATCGCCTATACCGATCAATCGGAGAGATCTCCCTCTCCCTGTCTCTTTCATAAAGATCTGTATGTGACTTGCCTGGCAAGTCCCACTTGGTGGCCAGCCTGCATAAAGCATCCATGTTCAGAGACGAAAATAACCAGGCTGATCAAACTCCTTTGGTTTAAATCCCAAGTTCAAACACTACACAGACCCAGAAGAGGCTCCGGCTTCCAGTGTCAGGAAATACAGTTTGGGAGTCGGCAGAAATTGGCTGTGGGTCTCCTAACCCCGGTGTGACACAATATTCTCATCCTAGGAGCCAAGTTGTAAGCTTTTCTAAGATCCACAAAGCACATGTCTGCGCTCCATGAGGAGCTCCGGCTCTTCCCGAGAGTCTGCTCGAGTTCCGATCTGAAAGAATGCCATCTTCACAGAAACCCGGGTTCTCTAGAATGATACCATCTGCCACAGGCTGAGCTTCCTTTTCAGCCAAATACATTATTTATAACCTTTCTAATTGTGAAAAGGTAAGGGTGGAATTTTTCTACCGCCTGGCTTCGATATGGTTAGAACATTCTGAACCTTTGCTCTCAAAGACTGCCAGTCTCCGAATTTGAAAAACAAAAAGCAACCCCCAAATCCACAAGGAATTGGTAGAGGTCACACATGTTTCCAAAATATTCTGTCCTTTCAACGCCCTGCTAGATAGGACATACACTGGGGGTATGCATTTATAACACATTTAGAAACCAAAAGAAGATAAGCTTTCTTTTTCTCCTTGGTCATCTGATAGCCAAGGGAAGAGGTTTGGGAAGAGGTGAGACCTCCTGGAATAAAAGAAGAAAAAAAGGTTCACCAACCGGGGAAAGACAGTGATGTGATTACCCTTAAAATTGCTTTGTTGTGCCTTTAACAACAACAAAAAAACCCAGCCCCAAACAATGCTAATCAGGTTATTCAATCATTTAAACCAGAACTGTTCATGCTTTTCTGCCAAATCAACCAACCACAGCAAAATCTGTTATCTGTGATTGCTCAGCTTCCAGTCAAAGAAACACTTAACCCCCACTATACCAAAAGTTTTCCAAAATGCCGTGCTCACTGGAAAGAAAGAGAATGCCATGAGAGAGCTAAGGGGTAACTGGGAGGCTGGACCCTGAACTGCAAATTAGAATAGAACCAACTCCAGGCTTCACCGGAGGCCGGCAGCTCCCCTGCGTTCCTGTGAGCTCCAGCCAGGCTTCCCCTGCACGATTTTTTTCTTTAAACAGGATGGTGATGTCATGATCAAAACTTAAGACTTGAGGATGTTGGGACCGAGGCGGGAGGACGCAGCTAGAGCCTCTACAGAATGGTAGGTCCCCACATTTACAGCTTCCAGGCTCCATCAGCAGAGAGGGCAAAAGCTGCAACACCTTATTTACACAATTATCTAAATACGATTAAACAGCTGATGGACAAATATTAAACTGGAAAATGTATAGTCATTTCAGCTTAATGTAATCCTCTTTCTGTAAACACCCAAGATGATTTTTTTTTCAACCAGAACAGTCCTGACATCTCATAAGCCTAAGGGTGAATAGCGAGAGATTGTTTTTGATAGTTATAAATATTCAAAAGACATGCAGACCATCTGCTTTCATAATACAGGTAAAGCAAGACTGAAATGGGGACTGCTGTATAAAAATGATTCTTTTAACAAAGTCTTCCTCTCCTCGAAAACTATAAAGACAGATGTCAAAAACTGTTTACACAGAGCAATCAGGAGCGTGCAAAATGTAATATTCCTTTTACACTCAGTGCTTGCTAAAGAGATTTTTTTTCCCCTTTTTCTTCCCATCTGTGTGTTGCAACACATTTCTACAAGTTAAAAACATTTTTTTTCAAACAGAGATCTCATGAATACCCAAAAACATGCTATCTGGTTTCTGAATGCTAATTAATTTCAACTAAGGAATCTGAATATCTTCTTCTGTAGAAAGGAATGTATGTTTTGAATTGCAATACTCTAGAGACAGCAAGAGAACTCATCTTGCACAGGTTTAATTCTGTAAGGCGATTGTTCATGGTTCTTACCTTGTCGGTTAATATATATCTAGCCCACCCAAGTCTTAAATGAAAGCATATCACTGTTAATGTCTTTGGCATAAAGTCTAAAATAATTGTTTTCTGAAATAAATGTCTGTGCGTGTAAAATGCATGTGCGGAAACCTTTAACCTCTCAGGTGACGCAGAGCCAGGCTTTAGGAAGCTCTGCAGTTAATTTCCAGGCCTAGAACACTAATCCTGACAGTAACCTTTTTATGTATTGTATTAATGGCACAGAGACATTAAGCACCTTTTTATAATTTTCAATAAAATGAGCATTTACTGAACAATCTGTCAAACTGCTGGCTCTCTCTCCCCCTTACATTTTCATTTTTTGAGAAGTGTGTCACTTCACAAGCCGGGATGGCCCTCCGCTTTCTCCAGGTCCTGTCTGCCTGCGGCCTGAATTTTCACAGCAGGTTTTTCGAGGCGTGTGGGAAACTTAAAAAGGTCAAACTTGAACTTCAGATCAAATGACACCAACTCCATACTCAAACACTGTTTTCACAGGGATTCTCAGTCAACGGGGTTCTTTTCATCCCAAAGGACATCAAATACTACGAACAAGTTCTAAAAGGCATTGCAGGTCAGGGCCGTGGGGTCAATCTGCTGAAACGCTCGGTAGGCCCCGTCTGCTGCTGGGGGAGGAGAAGGCGAGGTCTGGACCGGGCTGCAGCTGACGGGGAAGCCAACGGCAGGGTTTCTAAGCGTCCAGTTTGGTTTGTGATGTTAGCTAACGTTCCCCCAAGCCCTTCCCTCTGGAGCCTCTCCTGCTTTCTAAGCTAC
>SJYV01013779.1:0-27868 GCA_006410875.1 Neotragus pygmaeus
ACAGTTCATGGGGTCACAAAGAGTCGGACATGACTGAGCGACTGAACTGTGCCCCAGATGTCCTAGTCATATTATTGGGCAGTGGTATGTTTTTAAGAGGTATCCCAGGTGATTCTGTGGGTAGTTGTCATTGATTGCATTTGATAATATTTTTAGTGCTTTTACAGAAATTTTAGTGAATTTACTGAAACTCATATCAAAGCAGGGGCATTTGTCCTTTAATAAGCTGTTATAAGTTTAAGAGAGTCGCCATAATATTTTATGAAAGCATTGGAATGACCTGTTACAGACCTTTGGAGTCAGAAAAGGGTCTTGTTTTTGTTCTTTCTCCTCTTACTGAATTATTTCTTAGAAGCATTTTATAAAGTCATAATAATAGGAGGAGTAGTTTCTCCATATAACAAGGTTTCTCTTGTGTTATTCCCCTACTTGAAATCCTTCATTGGCTTTCAATACCAGCCAGTGTAATTAATATCCAAATCTTTTTAGGGTGGCACCTGTGGCTCTGTGTTTTGTTCCTCTTCTGCTTCTTCAGCCTTATATATCAGTCTTAACATATTTGTATTAACTGCCTCTTCCCATAAACATTTGAATTTATGATTCTACTTCAGGAGACAGGAGTAGATTTTAGAGTAGCCAAGATTTGACTATAACCTGACTATATTATAACATCTGGATATTCTGTTTGTATTTTACAATATCACACTATTGTAGAACATACTTATTTATATCTTATATTTTATAGTAGTATATAATCATGTAACGTAGTCCTCTCTTAAGAATGAGGTTGAGGTAAAAATGAGAAAAGGAAAGATATACCCATCTGAATGCAGAATTCCAAAGAATAGCAAGGAGAGATAAGAAAGCCTTCCCAAGTGATCAATGCAAAGAAATAGAGGAAGACAATTGAATGGGAAAGTCTAGAGATTTCGTCAAGAAAATTAGAGATACCAAAGGAACATTTCATGCAAAGATAGGCACAATAAAGCACAGAAATCATGTATGGACCTAACAGAAGCAGAAGATATTAAGAAGAGGTGGCAAGAATACACAAAAGAACTACACAAAAAAGATATTCATGTCCCAGATAATCATGTTGGTGTGATCACTCACGTAGAGCCAGACTTCCTGGAGTGCAAAGTCAAGTGGCCTTCGGAATCATCACTATCAACAAAGCTAGTGGAGGTGATGGAATTCCAGCTGAGCTATTTCAAATCCTGAAAGATGATGCTGTGAAAGTGCTGCACTCAATATGCCAGCAAATTCGGAAAGCTCAGAAGTGGCCACAGGACTGGAAAAGGTCAGTTTTCATTCCAATCCTAAAGAAAGGCAGTGCCAAAAAATATTCATACTACCACATAATTGCACTCATTTTGCACACTAGCAATGTAATGATAAAAATTCTCCAAGCTAGGCTTCAACAGTATGTGAACTCAGAACTCCCAGATATTCAAACTGGATTTAGAAAAGGCAGAGGAACCAGAGATCAAATTGCCAACATTTGTTGGATCATAGAACAAGAGAATTCCTGAAAAACATCTGTTTCATTGACTATGGCAAAGACTTTGACTGTGTGGATCACAACAAACTGGGGAAAATTCTTCAAGAGATGGGAATACCAGATCACCTTACCTGCCTTCTAAGAAATCTGTATACAGGTCAAGAAGCAACAGTTAGAACTGGATGTGGAAAAACAGACTGGTTCCAAATTGGGAAAGGAGACATCAAGTCTCTATGTTGTCACCCTGCTTATTTAACATATGCAGAGTATATCATGGGAAATGCCTGGCTGGATGAAGCATAAGCTGGAACAAAGACAGCTGGGAGAAATATCAATAACCTCAGATATACAGATGATACCACCCTTACGGCAGAAAGTGAAGAGGAACCAAGAGCCTCTTGGTGAAAGTGAAAGAGGATAGTGAAAAAGCTGGCTTAAAACTCGACATTCACAAAATGAAAATCATGGCATCTGGTCCCATCACTTCATGGCAAATAGACTGAGAAACAATGGAAACAGTGAGAGAGTTTATTTTCTTGCATTTCAAAATCACGCGGATGGTTAGTGCAGCCATGAAATTAAAGGACACTTGCTCCTTGGAAGAAAAGCTATGACCAACCTGGACAGCATATTAAAAAGCAGAGCCATTACTTTGCTGATAAAGGTCCATCTAATCAAAGCTATGATTTTTCCAGTAGTTGTGTATGGATGTGTGAGTTGGACCATAAAGAAAGCTGAGTGCTGAAGAATTAATGCTTTTGAACTGTGGTGTTGGAGAAGACTCTTGAGAGTCCCTTGGACTGCAAGGAGATGAAACCAGTCAATCCTAAAGGAAATCAGTCCTGAATATTCATTGGAAGGACTGATGCTGAAGCTCAGTCCAATACATTGGCCTGAACTCCAATACGTTGACTACCTGATGAGAAGAGCTGGCTCATTAGAAAAGACCCTGATGCTGGGAAAGATTGAAGACAGGAGGAGAAGGGTTTGACAGGATGAGATAGTTGGATGGCATCATTGACTCGATGGACATGAGTTTGAGCAAGCTCTGGGAGATGGTGAAGAACAGGGAAGCTCAGAGCTCTTTGGTTCATAGAATCCTTCAAGTGAAAGCTGTTGCTACAGCTTGCTTTTGCTAAATGGAGTGAAACTTCTGATGTAGGAGACTCCCAGAGGTTGTATGTAAGGGCCGTCAAAGTGTGGCGACACCTTATGTGTTCTGTGGATACCACAAGGAGCTTTGATTCCTCATACTTAGAAAACCGGCAAACAAAAACCTGGGGGCTGTCCATTTCGCATTTTTTCCTTCTGACTTCCTCCCTCCTTGCTCAACAAATATAGAATGCTAGCTTCCTCGAAATAAAAATAAACCAGGTAACAATAGTGAAAAATCTAGTAGTTGGCAGACTACCATCTGTAAGACTCTCACTGCCAGTTTTCATATGAATTTTACATTTTTAAAGGGCTTTAGGATGCAAAAACGGACTACATGACAGATAATCCTCAAAGCCAAAAATACTTTGCTAGCTGGCCTTTTACAAAAATTTTGCTGATCCCTAGGTTTTCATATTAGACAACAACCTAGAAGCAATAAAAATTGAAGAGAAAGAGCAATGTAAAAGATAGGCAGTAATCTTAACAAGCAAAAATAATTTCTAGGAAAATAGGAGGGAAAAAGAACTTCAGAGTAAGTATAATTAGTATTATGTGAAATAATAATTAGTAATTATAATAATGAACTTTATATATAATCCCAGTGTTATATATTTTAATCTTCAAAGAGATTTGAGAGATCTAATTTTAAACATGCAAACTGCTATGAAAAGGAAGTATCTTGAAAATAAAAAATAGTTGCTAAAATAAAAATTTCTCTTTTAGGTCAAGTAGTTGAATAAACATGACTGAAAATGAAACTATTGACCTAGAATTTTGACCTAAGAAATAATTACAGAATCTGATAAAATCAAATAGGTGAAAAATAGAAAAGTAAAGAGACATAGAATATCCAGGTAAATACTGTCCATTTAAAATAAAACGTAATGAATTTAGAGGCCGCGTGTGCTCAGTTGCTCAGTCATATCTGACTCTGAGACCCCCATGGATAGTACCCTGCCAGGCTCCTCTGTCCATGGGATTTCCCAGGCAAGAATTCTGGAGTGGGTTGCTATTTTCCTCCAGGGGATTTTCCTGACCCAGGGGTTGAACCCACTTCTGAGTCTCCTGCATTGACAGTTAAATTCTTTATCATTGGGCCACCTGGGAAGCTTAGGAGCCATATATAGAGAGAATTCACTATGCATATGTCACAGTGCCAGGTGTTTGGTAAGTGATCAATATTTTTGAATGAATGATTCATGCATGTATATGGGTATGAGTTCCAGAAAGTGAGAACAGAAAAAAAAAATTGGAAAAAAAATTTAATTGCTTAAGATGAAAGGGATATATATGCATAATTATGACTCATTTGTATGACCAAAACCAACACAGCATTGTAAAACAATTTTCCTTCAGTTAAAAATTCTGATGAGAGATTGATCTCATATTAAAAAGCCTATTAAAAAGGTACTGAGAAAAAATCATGGAAAAGGAGACATTTGAAAAATAAATCCTGACAAAGTTTGTGTAATTCTAGAATAAAAAGACAATCTCAAAGTATCTGAAGAAAACTTATAAGGGGAAAAGAATAACACTAGTCTCAGACTTGTTATCTGTATATCGAGATACTAAAGGATACTGTTACTTTTAAAGGTATGAAGACAAATTGTTTTCAATTTAGAATTCTATCAAGTTAAACTTTTATTTTGAGAGAGTACACAATGAACGCATTTTAGAAATTCTAGAACATAAGGATTTGGGGATTAACTGTCATACTATGTACTCAATAACATGTTCAGTTGCGCAATCATATCTAACTCTTTGCAATGCCATGGACTGCAGCATGCCAGGCTTCCCTGTCCTTCACTATCTCCCAGAGTTTGCTCAAATTCATGTCCACTGAACCAGTGATGCCATCCAACCATCTCGTCCTCTTTTGTTCCCTTCTCCTGTCTTCTATCTTTCCCAGCTTCAGGGTCNGACTGCAGCATGCCAGGCTTCCCTGTCCTTCACTATCTCCCAGAGTTTGCTCAAATTCATGTCCACTGAACCAGTGATGCCATCCAACCATCTCGTCCTCTTTTGTTCCCTTCTCCTGTCTTCTATCTTTCCCAGCTTCAGGGTCTTTTCCAGTGAGTCAGCTCTTCAGTTCAGGTGGCCAAAGTATTGGAGCTTCGGCTTTAGCATCAGTCTTTTCAGTGAATATTCAGGGTTGATTCCCTTTAGGATTGACTGGTTTGATCTCCTTGAAGTTAAAGGGACTCTCAAGAGTTGTCCACAGCACCACAATTAGAAAACATCAATTCTTCAACACTCATCCTTTATGGTCCAGCTCTTCCATCCATACATGACTACTGGAAAAATCATAGCTTTGACTATGTGGATCTAGACAAAGTGATGTCTCAATAACATGAAATCAAGTTAATTATGTGATAAAAAACTGTTGACAAATAAATTTGTTATCATAGCTAAGTATTTGAACATGGCTCTTTCAAAAATTATTAGATGAGTTCAAAGTTGAGGACACAGGTTTTGTATCGTAAAATTCTAAAACTTTAATAGTTATATTTATTTTCAAATACTATGAAAAGTAATCATAAAGAAGGCCACAGAGAAGTCATATAGGTTCCATTCTATTATCACAATATAATAAAGTAGAAATTAACAGGTGGATAACAATAAAAATCAAATCAGAAAACTTTCCTTGTGATGCTTTAAAATAAAAATTTCAAGAAAGAATTTCCATTTTATTTAAGCTATTCCAGATTATACAGAAATCTGAAACACTTCTGAGTTTGGTCTCTGAAACTAGCATTACTCTTATTCCAGAATGTTGTCTGTCAAAATAACTATAAAGCAATCTCAGGAACAAATGTAAATCATTGAAAAAAACATTAGCAACTTAAGTCTGAAAGACTTGGTCACGGGAAAGTAGGATTTATCCAAAGAATACTAAATAATCTGTTAATGTAATTCAATATTATGACTTTTATAAAAGGCAGCTTAAATGGGAAAAAATCATAATCTCAACAGATGCTGGAAAAATATTTTCTGAAGTTTAACACTCCCTGCAGATTTAAGTCTTGTCAGGCTAGGAATAGGGAAAAAAAATTTTAATTGGCTAAGGACATCTACCAAAAACCTTCAGCAAATGTCCACATTCAAGTCAGGATCAAGCCTGTTGGTTACACAACAATCATTTAACCACAAGAGTTAGAAATATCACAGAGAGATGACAATGTTATTTCAGGTAATGTGATTGTGGAGATAGTACCTCCAAGAGATTCAAGTGAAAAGCTATTAGAAATTATGAAAGGTAGCTTTGTTTAATAGTTGAACATACAAAAGCCTGTTGCGTTCTATGGGTTGGTAAGGGCCAATTTGAAATGTAATTTAAAAAATCCTATTTGCAATAAAAATCTGTACTATATATACTATTTACAAGTAAACAATTGGAAAGTATAAGATGCATATGAGGAAAACTGCACTTTAATGAAGGATGTAAAATAACTAAAAAATAAACATTTAATGTTTTTGTTGGTAAAAGCTCAGTATTGTCCAGATGTCAGTTATCTTCAGGTGAATTAATGAATTTACCACCCCAGTGGGTTTTCCATAATGGCCACCCAGCTCCATTTTGAATGCTTGAACCATAGTTACTCCATTTTGATTTTTAAATGCATTCTTTCCTTAAATGGTTGAAGCAGGTATACAATACATGTTTAATAGACCACAAACTGGCTGTTTTGATTAGCCTAAAGTTCAAGTTGGAGAAGGCAATGGCACCCGACTCCAGTACTCTTGCCTGGAAGATCCCATGGACGGAGGAGCCTGGTAGGCTGCAGTCCANCAAACACTCCCGAGAGAGAGCCCTCCGAATGCCCGCACCTAGGCTCGCAAATGTCACCTTCTGCCGTCTGGCCTCAGCCATCCTGTTCTCTGCTGACTTTTCAATGAGAGGCTCGTCATCTTGGCGTTCCCGCTAAAGAAGTGAAGACCCAGGAAAAATGTCTTCTCTAGCTCGTGGAAAATTTCTTACATCAAAAGCAGCTGAGGGTGGATCAGGTATTTAATGTAAAACCCGAAGCCAAAGAACCAGAGGAAGACATGAGAGAGTGCTTATGCATCCAGAGCAGGGAGGATTCCGAAAGCCTCAAGAGGAGGGCTGGACACGAAAACATCAAGGAGGGCAAAGAGATGACGAGCGAGGGGAAGAAGCAAACGGCCCAGAAGAAGTGCCTGCAACCTCCACCAGATGGCTCCTGTGCCTTCAAGCAGTAAGAGAAAGAGCAGGAACAAAGCAACTAAGAAAGAAACGTGCAAAGGACAATGACTTCCGGATAAAGTTTCATCTCAGTTATGATTTAAGAAACGCAAAAAAGACAAATGAACATTAAAAAACTCAAGCTTATAAATACACGTCCACACAGTAACCTGCACACAGACATTCACAGCAGCCAAAGGGCAAACACCACCAAGAGGGAGGCACAGCCACCGTCTGTCCACGACAAAACAGAGCACGCCCACACCCCGTGACGTCATGGGCAAGGAAAAGGGAGGGAATGCTCATCCGCGCTCCAGCACAGCGGAGCCACGAAACCACCCCACACGAAGGAGGCCAGGCCCACGCGGTTCCGTTTATCTGAGACCTCCAGAGCAGCAGACCCACAGCGGCAGAAAGGACATTAGTGGTTGCCCAGGGCTGAGGGGTGGGGGGCAGTCAGCCTGCTGCTAGTGGGCTCGGGGGTTCTTTGGCGTGATAAAAATGCTTTAAAATTAGATTAAGGTAGGTCGCACAACCCAGTAAATATACTGGAACCTGCTGAATTGTACNGGGGTGGGGGAGTGGGGGGCAGTCAGCCTGCTGCTAGTGGGCTCGGGGGTTCTTTGGCGTGATAAAAATGCTTTAAAATTAGATTAAGGTAGGTCGCACAACCCAGTAAATATACTGGAACCTGCTGAATTGTACACTTTAAACAGGTGGTTTTCTATTGGCATCCAAATTACATCTCAAAAAGCTATTAAAAAAACCCACAGGCAGACCACCGCATCCATGTGAATTCCAACCAGCATGCGGAGATCTGACGCAGCGAGCACAGGGCGGTGGGCACGAGTGGCGGACAGGCAGACGGGGGCGGGGAGGGCGGAGGGCCCTCGCCGTGACCCTCTCCAAGCACGGCCCTGGACTGGGCGCACGCACAGGCTTCCACAGGCTCTCAGACTGCCAAAATCACACACTGAGCATCGGGTTTTCTCTGGGAAGTACCCGCAGCTTCCATGAGACTTCCGAAGGAGCCAGAAAAATCAGAGAATGGCCGAGGCTGCCTGCAAAGGGCAGAGGAACTGCCAACCACTGAAAGGGCCGGGTGCTTTCGTCTCCGCTTCATCAAAAACCAACCAAGAGGACCCCACCCCTTCAGCCCTAGGAGGCCATCTGCCTGGACCTTTCAGGAACACAGCTTCATAAAGTGATGTATCTTTACACACTGCCGAGCTCTCACACTGCCCGCGGTCCGCACACCGCTGGTGGCTGAGGTTCACTCATTTTCCTGCCGCGTTATCTCCAGCTCCAACATTTCTCTGTTATCGCCTCACTCCCGAGAGAACTTTTGAAGACAAGCAGCCACAGCATCCACAGACCCCGAGTGAGTGATCACGTCCCACTACACAGAGGGGTGCACGGCTCAGCCCCCTGGGCACGGCCAACAGTGCCGGGAACCAGGCTGACGCCCGGGGAGCAGAGTGGCGTGGGTGCGCTCGGAGGCCCTGCTCTCACGGCCCATCGTGGTGGCCTCGGGCAGTCTGCAGAACTTTCNCCACTCTCACCTGGCAGGCATGGGGGGGAGGGCAAGGCGGGCAGGGGGGCAAGTGGCCCCCAGGCTCAGGCGCCAGGAGGAAGGTGGGGACGCTCCCCGGGACACGCTGTGTGTGGCACGGGGGGTGTCGGAGCCGTGCTCTGGCCGCCGGGTGGAGCGCCCAGCAGGCAGGAGAGACGTGGAAAACCTTGGCGGGCGGCCTGGGGACACGGAGGCGGCCCTGGACACAGACAGACGCCGTGGCTGAGGACGGAGGGGTGGGCTGCCCAGAGGGGGCCTGGGGCCAGGGCCTCAGCGCAGAAATGCAGACACAGGAGCAGGAGCAGCAAAAGAAGGAAGACCCAAAAAGATGAGCGTGAGCAGAAGCGAAGGGGAGGGAGGGAGGAGACAGGGAGCCGGGGCCGGCAGCCCAGGGCGCCCGTGGGAGGCCCTGGAGAAGGCGCCTCTGGGTCCCATGGGTCAGGCCCCACCAGGCAGGGACGCGGACGTAGCGCCGCAGGGCAGCTGCTCTCTGCAGTTTCTTTAGAGAAACCCTGTGCAGGCCAAAGCCACCTGCCGGTCGGAGCGGGGCAGGGGAGCCGCGCACGGGCGTTCAGAGCCCAGGAGAAGGGGAGGAGCCGCTGCCCAGGTCAGGAGCCCCCGGGGCCCTCTCACCCCGGGCCCGGCTGGGCAAGCGCCTCCTTCCACAGCCTGGGCTATCGGGCCACGTGGCTCAGCGCTCAGCGCAATCACAAACAACAAAACCCAGTGTGCCTCTATAACAATGCCCCTTGACCTCCCACAAGACCCCAAGGCCCTCCTGCCCCGCCAGCTGGGCTGAGCTCGCTGGCTGCTGGATGCGGGTGCCCAGGGCTCGAGTGCTGGTCACAGAGGACGTTGAACTGAATTGCAGACAGAAGCTCCAGATTCCATTCTGGAGACCTGCACACTTTACCTCTTCACCCCTCTCCGGAACTCGAAGAGTTTCTGTCCTTCTGGAATGGAAAACACCCTAATCACGGTCCCCTGCAGCAGGGAGAAGAGGAAAGAAAAAGGCACCTGAGCTGAGCGGAATCAGACTCGGGTCTCTCGCTCATCGGACGTTGGCAGACGGGCGCCGACAGCTGTCCCAGCCGCACGGCCCCGAGCCCTGCACCCCGTCCCTCGCCAGGCCCCGTCGGAACACACCCGCTCCACCAGCGCCGTCCCTGCTCACCCTAACGCTGAGGGCCCTGCAGTCACAGCTGCGACACTCCCGACAGGACGCCTAGACGCACCCGGCCCAGCCCGCCTCAGCCGCCGCGCTCATGGCTGCAGGCGAGGCTGTGCCTGGGGGGGACAGACGCCGCGTGGGGACTGGGCTGTGTGAGCAAGGTGGACGAGCGGGCGGGCCTCCGGGTTTCCACGTGGCCACCGTACCTTCTCGGAAGCAGTGGCGAGCTTGGTTCCGCTGGCGTCGAAGGCCAGGGCGGCTAAAGGGCTGTCGTGAGCCGGGATCATATTCGCAGCTCTCTGGAGGGGAGGGGAAGGGACCCTGTGACCACGGTGACTGGAGGCTGCCGTCGATGCCCACGAAGTCACCCACTGAGAAGGCCCACGGCTGTTACAGAAGCCCCTGCACGGCTGACACAGACGCCAAGTCCACCCGATTAGCCAGGGGTTGGAGAGGGGGCAAGGGAGTGCCACTCAGAGCCTTGAAGAAAAAGCGAAGCAACGTCCCCACGGAGGCTCTGGATCTCCCACACGCACAATGCACAGCTGGAGGCAGAACGACCCAATCGCTCGACCCAACCGCTCGGCCACCAGGAGGCCGCAGCGGAACCCGGAATCGAGCTGCTGAGCCAGGGGAGGAGGAGGTGGAGGAGCCGGCACTCGCCTGAGGAAGGAGGGGCGTGGCACCACTCCCNTGCCACTCAGAGCCTTGAAGAAAAAGCGAAGCAACGTCCCCACGGAGGCTCTGGATCTTCCTCCGCTCCCTCCCACACGCACAATGCACAGCTGGAGGCAGAACGACCCAACCGCTCGACCCAACCGCTCGGCCACCAGGAGGCCGCAGCGGAACCCGGAATCGAGCTGCTCAGCCAGGGGAGGAGGAGGTGGAGGAGCCGGCCCTCGCCTGAGGAAGGAGGGGCGTGGCACCACTGCCCCAGAGCCTCACCAGGTTGATGGTGTCGAAGACCTGCACCTCGCCGATGGTGGCGCTGCCTGGATACGCCAGGTAACAGTTGTCGTTGTTGATGGACAGCGCGCACAGGCCTGCGAGTGACCCACGGGGACAAGGTAGGTCAGGTCGGGGCCCCCGGTGCCACCAGTGGCTGGCACAGCGAGACGCGGAGGCCGCGAGCTCTGACGCGAGGAGGTCGCATCGCTGGGCCTTTTAAGGTCCACGTCCCCCCACACGCCCTGCAGGAGACAGCAGGCCTGCTCAAACGCACTAAGGTCATGGGTGGAACTGATCAGAAACCTCAAGGCTGCGGGCTGACCCAGCCCACGACTATGCGGTCACGAGACCAGCATCGGATGGGCGGCACCTGACTCTTACAGAGCAACACTGTCTAAACCTGTGGAACCTAAGAGGAGAGAAAACTCTCTCACGAACAGGACCTCTGCCCGGCAGTGCTGCCCGCCCCGCTCACCGGTGGGGTTCGGGGGCGTCTCCCGGATGGTGTGCAGCACCTTCATGTCCCGGATGTTGTGAATGTAGAGAGACTCCTCCAGGCACACGATTAGCCTCTACGAGAGACGCGGACACAGAAGCAGGATGTGAGGGAGAGCCAGACTCAGCCTCAGTTAGGGCCTCCTGCACCGGACACCACGCTCCTTCCAGAACTCCGCGTGCGCATGGTGCTCCAGGCCCCGCCCACCACCCACCACCGCGTGCGCACGGGCTCCAGGCCCCGCCCACCACCCACCACCGCGTGCGCACGGGCTCCAGGTCCCGCCCACCACCCACCACTGCATCCCTTCCTCCCCTGGAGCTGAGCCCCCACCTACAAACTCGATCCTCTGGTTGGACAAGAACCTCTAACTATGCGGTGTCATTCAGCATGACAGAAAGTGGTCCCTCGCTAAGGAAACGGGTTTGATTTTGTTTCGCTCTCAGCTCTCCCCTCAAAAAAACCATGTCGAGGCTGGGATCGCTCTGGTGAACGCCCGCAGCTTGCAGAATCCGATGCTAAGGCTGCGACTAAACCGCAGCCACGTGGCCATCGCAGGCACTACCTCAAGTCCTGGCCATCAAGCCCACGCTCCAGGCCAGACATTCTTGTGGGTTTTGGGGCAGACACAAAAACGTCGTAAATCTTTCATCTTTAGTTAAAAGTTAAATTAACAGTTAAAAAAGGGATAAAGAATTCCTTGGCAGTCCTGTGATCAGGACTCTCTGCTTTCACTGCTAAGGCCTGGGTTCAATCGCTAGTCAGGGAACTAAGATCTCATAAGCCACAAGCATGGAAAGAAAAAAAAGATGCTCAGGTTTTTAAAAAAGGTAACTCTTATAAAAGAAGGCTCACGTCTTTAGGGATGGGTAAAACTAATGGCACTAGCCAAGGCATCTTCAGGAACGAGGCAATCTGAGCAAAACCGCTGAGACGAGAGTGCAGAGCCGAGCCTGGGCGGGCTGTGAGGGGAGCAGAGTGGCCGGGGTCTGCCGGAGGCCCGGCAGCCACTCCCAGGTTGCTGGAACAGCCTCGCAGCCCAGAGCCCCCAGGAAGCCCGGGGCCCTGGGGCAGCGAGCGGGCGCGCCGCCCACCTGCCTGTTGAGCTTCACCGCCAGGATGGTGTTCGAGTAGCTGTAGTTGCAGATCTCGGTGCCCTTCTTGAAGTGGCAGACCTTCAGCTTCCTGGGGGCTTTGAGGCTGACGATGGCCACCAAGCTGCTCGAGAACAGCCTCTCCACGATGCACACATCCTCAGTGTCAGCTGAGAGAGAGAAAACAGACCCATGTTGGTGGGCATCCCTGCCAGCCAGCGCCACGGGTCTCCGCACACAAACACGTGTCTAAGGGCAGGATCCCTGCGGAGAGCCTGGGAAAGGGTGAGGGGCAGACCACCAGGTCAAGTTCACGGTTTACAAGGCCCAGGCGAGCTGCCCACAGGCTGACCCGTACCCTGAAAGGAGGGCCTGCTCCTCACAGACCACCAGCTCTCGGCCATGGGCAGGCCACATTCCACACGGGCCGTACCTGACACATGACGAGCCCCCAAATGCTCCCACGTGACTCTGAGTCTGGGGGCTCGCAGCCACCCGACTGGGAACAGGGGCATACGGACCCCAGCGCGGTCTGCTCTCTGCCCCTTAGGTCCCTGCACCCCACTCACATGGGGACACCCCCGCTCAGAAGACTGTGCTTAGAAACCACACGCACAGTGACCCGCCCAGAAAACAGGGGCACACTGGCCTCCCCTCAGCTGTCACCTCACCCCGACTCCCAGGGCTCCCCGCCCCCAGCTCCCTCGCGCCCCACCTGGGTTTACTTCTGGTCACCTGGGTCAGTTCAGGGGAGGAGCAAAGAGCATTCTGGAAGGCAGGACTCTGGATGATTCCCACGGGCAGGTGTCCAGACCTGAGCTGCAGCTGAGCCGGGGTTAAGTGTGGACCCATTCATCGTCCTAACGATGGCCCAAGGCCACACTCTACTCTGTGAGGTGCTGAGCTCAGAGGACAGAGAACTAGATGGCTCACGACCCGGGGACCTGCAGGGCCTGACCCCGCTGTGACCAGGTGTGCCCACACACAAGACTGAGGGCTCCTTCCAACAAGCCCTGTCACTAAACTCCACGCTTTAACTTAAAAACACATGGAAGTCAGCTTAGAAACCAAATGACCAAAGTGAGCGCATCAGCTCCAAAGGGCTCCGTATTAAGCAGAGACGCTCTCCAGGAAAATGCGGTGGCTGCGCCATCTCCATGTGGGCTTGAACTCTGATGTGCTCCGCACGGGGCCCGTCCAGGGGGAGTCAGCCCAAGGCGATGTGACACACGTTTGTGGGAATAAAACAGGGTTTGTTCTTATGTCCAGGAGCTTGGTAGGCTATAGTCCACGGGTCACAAAGAGTCAGACACGACTGAGTGACTTCCCTTTGCTCTTACGTGGACTGGGATGGGCAGTAAAGTCAAGCTCCTGGAGGACAGGTGAAACCAAGCCACAGCAGGAAACCCAGAGCACGGCCTGCCTCCTGGGGGAGGGTGAGGGAGCTTTCTGGGGTGATGGTGAACCCTCATGAGAGGCCAGGCTACATGGATGTACACGCCTTAGTCAGACACGGGATGGTTCCTCCAGACGTGAGTGTAAATCTGAGCGTGCTGACTGCACACAGGATGGCTGTCTGCAAGGCGCTTTGAAATGCAGACACACAAGACGGGCGGGCAAGCCCAATGCTCACAACAGACTCCAGATCCTCAGGATGTGGGTACTGGCTGTAAAATACTTTCGACTTTTCTGTGTGTGTGAAAACTTCCATTAAAACAGGAAAGGGATGAATCGTTCATTTGCTTAAACCAAGGGCAGAGAAAGTAAAGAAACATCAGCTTTAGGTGTCTGTCTGGCTTCCCACCCCATTCTAAGTTTGAAAAAAATTTGAAACTTTCATGAGAAAAAGCGTAAGAAACTTCTTTCTAGCATTTTAACAACAGGGGAAGTGCGGCACGGAGGCAGCCAAGCTGGTTTTAGCTACAAACACTCCCGAGAGAGAGCCCTCCGAATGCCCGCACCTAGGCTCGCAAATGTCACCTTCTGCCGTCTGGCCTCAGCCATCCTGTTCTCTGCTGACTTTTCAATGAGAGGCTCGTCATCTTGGCGTTCCCGCTAAAGAAGTGAAGACCCAGGAAAAATGTCTTCTCTAGCTCGTGGAAAATTTCTTACATCAAAAGCAGCTGAGGGTGGATCAGGTATTTAATGTAAAACCCGAAGCCAAAGAACCAGAGGAAGACATGAGAGAGTGCTTATGCATCCAGAGCAGGGAGGATTCCGAAAGCCTCAAGAGGAGGGCTGGACACGAAAACATCAAGGAGGGCAAAGAGATGACGAGCGAGGGGAAGAAGCAAACGGCCCAGAAGAAGTGCCTGCAACCTCCACCAGATGGCTCCTGTGCCTTCAAGCAGTAAGAGAAAGAGCAGGAACAAAGCAACTAAGAAAGAAACGTGCAAAGGACAATGACTTCCGGATAAAGTTTCATCTCAGTTATGATTTAAGAAACGCAAAAAAGACAAATGAACATTAAAAAACTCAAGCTTATAAATACACGTCCACACAGTAACCTGCACACAGACATTCACAGCAGCCAAAGGGCAAACACCACCAAGAGGGAGGCACAGCCACCGTCTGTCCACGACAAAACAGAGCACGCCCACACCCCGTGACGTCATGGGCAAGGAAAAGGGAGGGAGTGCTCATCCGCGCTCCAGCACAGCGGAGCCACGAAACCACCCCACACGAAGGAGGCCAGGCCCACGCGGTTCCGTTTATCCGAGACCTCCAGAGCAGCAGACCCACAGCGGCAGAAAGGACATTAGTGGTTGCCCAGGGCTGAGGGGTGGGGGAGTGGGGGGCAGTCAGCCTGCTGCTAGTGGGCTCGGGGGTTCTTTGGCGTGATAAAAATGCTTTAAAATTAGATTAAGGTAGGTCGCACAACCCAGTAAATATACTGGAACCTGCTGAATTGTACACTTTAAACAGGTGGTTTTCTATTGGCATCCAAATTACATCTCAAAAAGCTATTAAAAAAACCCACAGGCAGACCACCGCATCCATGTGAATTCCGACCAGCATGCGGAGATCTGACGCAGCGAGCACAGGGCGGTGGGCACGAGTGGCGGACAGGCAGACGGGGGCGGGGAGGGCGGAGGGCCCTCGCCGTGACCCTCTCCAAGCACGGCCCTGGACTGGGCGCACGCACAGGCTTCCACAGGCTCTCAGACTGCCAAAATCACACACTGAGCATCGGGTTTTCTCTGGGAAGTACCCGCAGCTTCCATGAGACTTCCGAAGGAGCCAGAAAAATCAGAGAATGGCCGAGGCTGCCTGCAAAGGGCAGAGGAACTGCCAACCACTGAAAGGGCCGGGTGCTTTCGTCTCCGCTTCATCAAAAACCAACCAAGAGGACCCCACCCCTTCAGCCCTAGGAGGCCATCTGCCTGGACCTTTCAGGAACACAGCTTCATAAAGTGATGTATCTTTACACACTGCCGAGCTCTCACACTGCCCGCGGTCCGCACACCGCTGGTGGCTGAGGTTCACTCATTTTCCTGCCGCGTTATCTCCAGCTCCAACATTTCTCTGTTATCGCCTCACTCCCAAGAGAACTTTTGAAGACAAGCAGCCACAGCATCCACAGACCCCGAGTGAGTGATCACGTCCCACTACACAGAGGGGTGCACGGCTCAGCCCCCTGGGCACGGCCAACAGTGCCGGGAACCAGGCTGACGCCCGGGGAGCAGAGTGGCGTGGGTGCGCTCGGAGGCCCTGCTCTCACGGCCCATCGTGGTGGCCTCGGGCAGTCTGCAGAACTTTTCTCTTAGAGATGCCCCTCCAAGTGGAAGAAAGTACTTCCTTTAAGAAAGAAGGCCGTCCTCCTGGCATGCTGCAGAGCTGGTGGTGATAAAACGGCACAGGGTGAAGAGGGGCGGAGCCGAGACGCAAACCAGCGCAGCTGTCCCCGCCGGGCGTGTCCAGGATGCGGGGCGCTCGGAGGACACGCGTGTGTGCAGCCCACCTGATCCTCCGCCACAAGACACAGGCAGAGAGGGTCCTGGGCTGCCCTGCTGGGAGACCCATCAGAGCACACCTCACCGAGGGGACTAGTCCAGCCAGCGCCCAGTCTGCCGACTCTGGACCGAGACGGACAGCCTGCTTGTGTTTCGTTTCTGAAACAGGCCTCGCAAGGTCTGAGGTCGTAGCTCAGAAACGTAAAATGCAAAGATGACCCAGGACACAGAATCTGAAAAGGCCAACTTTCCCTCCAAACTTCTGTGGCATGTTACAAACAATCAATCTACAACCTTTATTTATATTGTCTACCAGGGTACGGTTTCACTGCAGCAGCGTTTCAGGGAAGAGAGACCACATATTTGCACCTCACACACCTGCAGGTAAATAGAAAAGGACATGAGAGGGAAAGAGAGAATGATAAAACGAGCGCACACACAGTGGGCAAGGCGTGACCACAGAGGCCCTGCAGCTTCAAGTCTGAAAGGACACTGCAGAGGTAAACGCACAACCCTTCCAGTGCTGCTGGGCAAAGGTCTTGTTTTTGTTGTTGTTGTTGTTGTTGTTAAATCAACAACAGAACAAGTAGCTGTCGATCTTGCTTTTCCCAAGACCAGCTCCAGCTCATTCTTTCTGTGGCAGCGGAGGTTACAGACAGAGAAGATCTGAAGTTACGACGGTTGGTCAAGAGTTTCACGGCCAACTGAGCCAGGCTGAGTTTGGAGCAGTAAGTTCTACTCTGCTCAGATTCTATGTGTAGAAAAATGCCAGAAAACCATCTTGGTGCAGCAGCTAATCTGTTTTCTAACAGACATTCTTTTTATCTACTTAATAAAAGAATATGAAAGAAGAAAGGTGGATAATATTCTAGGAGCAAAAGAATTCCACAGCTTCAGTGCATTAACCCTCTCTGTGCGTTCCCTCACCTAGTTTAAGGGCCAAAGTTCACTAAGAACAGAGGAATCTCTATACCACCTCACCACGCTGGTCAGTATACACCCACTCTTCCAGCGATGCTATCAAGACATCACACTTGGGGGACTTCTCTGGGGCCCAGTGGTTAAGGCTCCTCGCTCCCAAAGCAGGGGGCTCAGGTGTGATCCCTGGGCAGCAAACGAGATCCCACAGGCTGCGACTGAGAGATCCCATGCCACAGCTAAGGCCTAGAGCAGCCAAAAAAAAGCGTCACATTTTATTCCATCAAAAACCTTTCAAAAATAAGGTGCCAAAAACCACTTAATAAACTTCAAGGAAACACATTAGTCACTGAACGGGTTCAATCTGAGGAAGTGCCAAGACCCTTTCTAAGCACAGCGGGTGAGGGTGGGGTGGGGAATCCTGTACATTTCAAACCAGATGACTAATCAGTGCAGCCACGATTTAACAGCTCAGCTCGGGCACTGGTGGGGACGCAGATTTAATCAATGCTTCAGTCATCCGAAAAGCCTGGTGGAATCATTTCTCCTGTGAAGAGACTCCCCACAGGGAATGGGTGTGTGTCGGGCAAGTGAAGGCAGCCAGTGTGGAGATGAGCAAGCGCTCGGGCTCGGACACATTTCATCACCCTGACCGCGCCCGCCAGCTCTGCACCGGGAGAAGGGCTTTCGTAGGAGACCCAGTAAGCGTCAGGACAGATGAGGAGTCAAGTCGGTGGCAGGAGCCGTGAGCCAGGGACCCGCACTCAAAGAATCCCGCTTCCACCTGTCTCCTCAAGAAGGGCCCAGATCCCGGCCTCCAGGGGCCGCAACCAGCCGGGGGCCTCCTGGGGGTTCAGACCCCTTCCAGTGCTGGAGGCGAGGGGAGGCCAGGGCCTGGAGGGAGCCTGGTGAGCCTTGGACCCTGGTGGGGCACGAGAACTCTGCGCTGCAAGTCCCGGGCCTGCGGAAACGACTTCGGTGCTCGCCTTGCGCTAACGGAGGTGTGGGGCTGGGATTTCCATCTGTGTTTGTGCCACGCTGTGCCCCCGCCTGACGCCTGACACAAGTCCATCTGCTCGGTCCCGGTCTGCCTCCATAAACAGAAGGGTCACGAGAGCAGGAATGTCACCGCTGCGTCTCCACGGCTGGAACAGGGCTGGCATACAGCAGGTCCTCAGTGAACGCAATCAAAAGTGGACACGGGATGTCTCTTCACAACCACTCACCGAAACTCCCCCTTCATAAGGGACACTAACGGGTAAAGGAGGATTCCAAAAGGGAATACCAAACCACGGTGGAAGCAAAGTTGCTAACAGTGGAACATTCCAGAAGCAGATACTGACATCGTTAATAAGGAGAAAACCCAATTTCCCCAACTGCATGCTCACATGGATAATTAAAATGATAAACAGCCAATCTCTTTGAATTCATACCCCAGAGTGACGGATTATGAGCATACTGGCCTCCTCAATTCTCTGTAAAGAGAATTCTTAATTAGGTCAGGCCACAGGCAGGCTTCAGAGTTATCATCATGTATAGAGACACTATTTACAAACCACGTACATGAGAGAGTTCTTTATACATCCTTGATGTATAAAGAACTCTCAAAACTCAGCATTAAAAAGTGGGTCAAAACAAGTAAGCACACGAAAAGATGTTCAACGTCATTAGTATCACGGAGACATGAAGTAAACCACAGTTTTGTAACACCGCAGCACAGAAGCACCAGAATGGCTAAAATGAAACATACTGGTCACACCAAAGGCTGGCGGGGATTCGGAGGGACTGGCTCACTCATGCATTACTGGCAGCAATGTAAACCGGTACAGCCTCCCTGGAAAACAGCTCAGCACTTAAAAATACCCCCACACCAACATACCACCCAGCAGTCACACTTAGGACATCAATCCCAGAGCAGTGATGTCACACCCACACGAGACCGCGGACACGCACGTTCCCGGCAGCTCTATTTCTAACAGCCCAAGCCTGGAACCAGCCCACATGTGCTCTGCCGGGCGATTCATTTTGGTGAACCATGGTGTTCCACTTTGCAATTCTCCTTTGCCTGCTAATGTCTTACGAAGGGGGAGTTTCAGGTGATGGTGAAGCTGATGGTCCGCACACAGAATTTCAGCCACAGAAAAGGTGGCACTACCGACACCGAGCAGCTTGGGTGAACTTCCGGGCAAGGATGCTGAGCGACAACAGCCAATCCTCAGAAGGCTTGCAGCTGTTTAGTCACTAAGCTATGTCCGGCCCTTTCTTGACCCCATGGACCGTCAGGGCTCCGTGGGATTTCCCAGCAAGGACAGCGGAGTGTGCTGGCATTTCCTCCTCCAGGGGATCTTTCCAACCCAGGGATCGAACCCGCATCTCCTGCGTCTCCTGTGTTGGCAGGCAGGTTCCTCATTGCTGAGCCACCAGAGAAACCCCTCAAAAAGCTACACACTTCCATTTATTTAACATTTGTGAAATGACAGTCACTCTGGAACCAGAGGACAGATTCCTGGCTGCCTGGGATGTGTGACTAGGGTGCGGGGTAGACAGGTGTGGTTACAAAAGGGCAATGGAAGGACTCTGTGCTGTTAGAATCGCCCAGTAGCTTCACTGTGAGGGATACAGGTGTTCAGGCCGGGTGGAACCACACACACACACACACACACACACACACACACACACCCGGATTGCATCCTGTTGCCTTCCTGATTGGGATGCTATACTGCACTTTTGCAGGATGTTACCACTGTGGGGGATACGGGTGTTCAGGCTGGGTGGAACCACACATACACACAAACACTCTGACAACACACACAAGCACACACCCCCGGATTGCATCCTGCCACCTTCCTGACTGGGATGCTGTACTGCACTTTTGCAGGAAGTTACCACTGGGGGGAACTGGGAAAAGGGTGGAAGGACCTAGAGTATTTCTCACAACTACACGTAAACCTACAACTCTATTGACGCACGTAAACCTACAACTCTATTGACGAAAAAGCTATGCATGTGTGAGTCAAACCTTTTCATCCCATTCTCACTGAGGCAGGGGCTGTACCTACTACTATTTATTCAGCAAGTACTCTCTCTCATTCTTTTACACACACACACACACACACACAGAAACTGAGGTCCATGAAGCGGTCTATGTAAAGTCACAGCAGGTGGTGAGAAAGGTGGCAATGTTCACCGTCCTCCTGCACCCTCACAGGCCTCTGACACACAACTATGAAAACACCTTAAGATGCCAACTGGCAAAAAATAAACCATTCCGAAGGGGCTCTAAAATTTTCAAATTCTGGAAGTCTGTGAGAGATACCGAAATGGTTTTGCTGGCATTTGCAAGGGGGAGCACTGCAGAGTAGTGTAGCGTGATATCATGTATTGAAAAAGAGGACCCACAGGACAAGTCCTTCAGCCTTTCCGCATGCACGTTCACACGCATGCAGACGCACGCTCTGATTTGATCTGGGAGAACAAACACCGACTGTTCACAGCCACAGCTGCCCCCTGGCAGTAAGGCTAAGGGGAAGGCAGATCTGCGGTCAAGGGGTATCTGGCTTTTAACCATCACGTTTAAATTAAGAATACAACCTAATTCAAGTATAACTTGTCTACTTTAAGAAAGGGGAAAAATAAAGCAAACACTTACTGCATTCATAGATCTGCTCCAGTTTATCCACAGAAGAAAGGGAGAAAAATTTATACCCGGACTTACTACCAACGGCTAGAGACCTGCAAAAGAGCCAAATTCAGAAATAAGAGCCGAGACGCATAGGCAGGGACAATGCACAGACAAGCTCCGCGCTACCGGACTGTCTCCATCATCTCTGCCCAAGACGAGCACACAGGTTCGTGCAGCTGGCACCAGGTGAGTGGTGGCAGAGGGAAGAGGTGGGGCAAGGAAGATGCCGGATCTCACGGCCAGCAAAGACAGACAGTGAAACTTTAAAGATAAGTTTGACATTAAATTAAAAGTACTCGACCCTAAACAAACGATCCCCTCAAAACTCAGTGGGGTTTCTCAGGTGACCCGACATGCATGCGTGGCTGTATGGGAGCGTCCAAAGGGGAAGATAACATTGCAAATTTTAAACAAAGACATTTACACCCTTGGTGAATGACGGTGTCTCTTGGCACTGCAATAGGTTGTAACAAACGCAGCTCAGTCACGTGATACTAAGCCTAAGCAGTGGGATGGAAATAAAACAGACCAAAGAGCTAACCCACAGTCTGCAATGGGAAGAACACATCGCAGGGTTGGTCCAGAAAGACACCCTTGTGTGTGAGAACCCACATTCACCACCCAACACCGCTGCTTGCTAAGAGGCTTGGCAGGACCTCCGAGCTCTCTCTCCAGATCCCCGGCGTGGCAGGGCTGCAACGCTAGATGAAGTTCCCTCACAGAAACTACTGCTGTCTGACCAAGGCGGAAGGAATGAGCTGCAAGCACGGGTTTCAGAAACAGAGAGGACGGGAGCAAGAGCAGGAAGCGGTGGGACTTGAGAACTCAGAGCTGGGACCTTTCTGGAACTTAACGCCTGGGAGAGCAAGGCAACAAGAGGAAGCAGAAGGTAAACCAGAAGCCAAGAAATAACAAGACTGACAGCTCACTCGATGGGTACGTGTTCGCCGAGATATAGACTAGGGCTATTTTCACGACCATTTCATCTATGAAAAACTTGAGATTTCCAACCTCTTTCACGCTTAGGTAGAAGAAACACAAAGAACAGACTTGCTATGAACACTGTTGAACTTTCAAATTGTAATTGGTTCACCCCAGAGATATAAACAGAGTAAGTCTCTACCAACTCCAACAACTGTTCTCTGCAAAAACACTGCACTATATTGAATTAACTAGTAATTAGACATTATTACCTACACATATTTTGAAAAACAATAAAGGAGCCAATAAAAACACAAGAATATTCAGGAAAGCTAAAAATAAAATCTCAACAATTCGTAACTTCTGGAAAATTGATGTCCAGGAAAATGTTTTCCAGATAACTTAGGGTTACTATTTTAAGCATCCAAGCCTTTCCCCCCAGCATTTCTGATTCTCTTAAAAAGTCTTTCTTATACAGGTTTCTGTGTGGGATGGCAAACCCGCAATCCCCGCCAGGGCCCCCAGCGCTGCACAGCTGTGCCGTGTGAGCGAGCGACTCTCAGGCCCCGACGGGAGCTGAGGGCTCCGGCGGCAACGGCCGCGCGGGTTAAACGCACCGCTCACCTTCTGTTGTGCCGGCAGCTGCCAGCATGAACAGGCCCCCCTTCAAGTTTCTTGCTGACATGGAAAGCAAGCCACCAAGCCTAACAGTTTTATATGTATAATAAGCCCGGGGGCTGCTTCTATGGGCAAAGTTAACCAAACAGAACCGGTGAATGAGAACCTGGATTTTTATACACCCATGGCCTTGCCTGTGCTCCAAACAGGCCGAGTTTGTTAAAACTGATCAAACAGTAGCTCTCTGACATTCTTCCAGATGCCCAGACACGGATTTAGGATACTAAACACCTTCCCTAGTTTTCACCGCACGGCTTCCCTCTTGTGAATCCCAATCAGTGGGAAATGTAAACAAAAATACACCACCTGTTTTTGATAGGTGCGTGTGGTACAGCGTATACACTTTACCAATAAAGGCAGACACCTTTAAAGGATGGCATGGAATATAAACAGGTGTGATACTTACATCTCAGATACCAGCAGTCAGGTTCATGCACCCGACTTTGTGGAGATTCTGCTCTTAACAACACCTCAAGACTTGCCTGACCCTCCAAAGGCAGCTTGGGAAGGTACAGTAACAGACAAGCATGGGAGTTCCCTGACAACTCATCTCAGTCCCACTAAGCGTTGTGGCGGTAAAGTTTCTGTTCTGTTTTTTAAGGTAATACAATGAGATCTTTTACTGACAAAGGGAAAACCAGCAACAACAGAAAAAAGGATATATTTACTTAACGCCCCATTTCACTACCATACCCCTGCCTTCAAGTATGCCTGGTGTCAAAATCTGGAGACCCTGCAGTACCCTCTGGAGATAAGGCCCACTCCTTCACCTTCGGGGGCAGGAGACACCCACTGCTTCTGAGACACACTTTGGGCCAGCCCTCTGGACCTTCGCCACACACAGCTTTCCTCCACCTCAGAGCTCCCTAGACCACCCGTCCTGAGCCTTTGGGGGTCCTGCGGGTTCAAGCAGGCTGGTTCTCTGCCCTTGCCACCAGCAATGGAGGAGCCACTTCCTTTATCCCTGCTGGCTTCCAAAATTTTGTTGCTGGTGGCTTTTCTTTCTCATTCTCCTCATTCTCTGGGCTTAAGCCTCTTTCAGTATCTTTTTGATATTTTACTGGTTGCCATTCTATCAGGGTTCCGAGCGGGGCCAAAATCAACACTCCTGTTCCATCCACCATGGACCATCAGCATCCACCATGATCTCTACCTGCAGATCTCTCACCGAATTGAAACACAAGTGCTCATTATTTAAGGCAGGGATTGCCACTAAAAAACAAACATGCTTTTTAAGAAAACATTCAAAAAACATTTTAAAAGAAAAAAATCATTCCTAATGCTCTTTTCTTTATTCCATTGCCCATGATCAGCCAGCCCACATATGTTTTCCCTTTTCATTATCTTCACCAAAGAGCCACACTCAGTGATGGGGTGAAGTGGAAACACCCCATATCCACAAAAAGGAAGTGACCTGAAGTGCTGCTGAGAACTGGCAGGCCCCAGGGCCCACCTCAGTAAGCTCCTGTCTATCCCAGATCTCACTCTGACATCCCTAACGCCTTTTAAACTCAGTAATATCCAAAGCAGAGTTCGCCTTCCCCCTAAACTGAACCCCGCTCTGAACCTTCTATAATGTGCTGTCACTGTTCATCTCGGACCCAGGCTGGACACGTGGGAGGGACCTTCTCCCTCAGGTGTGTTATGCAGCTCCCATGGGTTACACCAAATCCCAGTGGCTCTCCAGTAGCTCACTGCCGGCCACTGCTGCTGGACAATATCCTCCCCAGTAACTGCCCTGGTTCCTCAAAAACACTCTCCACACGCGGGCAGAACCACCAAGAACTTCAAGGCCAAAGGGTCCTTACTCCCACGCTCCTGGATCTACTGATGAGGAAAAGGGGAGAAGTGGCCTTCCAGGATAGTCGATGTAACCTAGAAGAACCCTGGTTCAAGGGAGCAATAGATCCAGACCAACGCCTCCCTACTGTCTCTGTGCCCGTAACTTAGACTCGAACAGCATCAATGCTGCAGGGAGAAGATCCGGGAAGCCAAGTCTGTGTCCTTCTATTTCTTTGAGGAATGTGGTTTCTAAATGACTCGGCCACTGCCCAGCAACCACTGAGTCTGCACAGGCCTCATGGGGTCCCCTGCAAGTACTTAGTCCCTGATATTCCCATTGAAGAACCAAGCAATACTCCGCACCTATTAGTTTCTTAATTTTAATGTCAAAAAACCCCAAAACTCCTCCAAAACAAGCCTTTCAAAGGGTTACTTTCAGAAACCAGGATTGGAACTAACCAGACAAGAAGAGGGAGATGACAGAGACCGGCTTCTCTCGATTCCTTTCCCCTAGTTCTAGTTAAAAAAAAAAAGAAGAAGGTAAAAGAAAATAAAACATCCAGACTTTCAGGATAAAAATCACAGGGAAAAAAAAAACACTTACAATATTTGAAACTATATTACTAGCACAGACAGGACAGATATAGTTTCATATGAGAGGAATACTGCTGTTTAAGCATTACTGTATAACACACAATACATTTTCTATTACGTGAAGTGGTTCCAGATTTTCTCACTGAATACCATGAATGTGGATCCAATAATCAAATCCTTGCTTTCTGAGAAATTATCTTAATGTAAATACTGGAGACGGGACAGGGAGGGAAAGGGGTGTGCGGTCAAGCCTCTCCCCAGGAACCTCTGTTCTCCTTTCAGGTGTACATTTACAACAAATTAGTCACTTTAATCAATAAATTTTTAGTATAATCCTAGCTTACTATTCCTTATAACTTCTGCTCATACTCTATCAAGGTCTCTTTGGCAAGTCAAAATTATGACGCAGAAATCTGGTCTTCAACTAGTAACTTTAGGACTCCCAGAGGAGTGGGAAAACACATAATTTCCATAAGCAAAAAAAGATCTTATTTCAGGCCAGAGTGACAGTCTTCTACTATATAGGGAAATTGGTGTTTGATTGCCACTTGAAATGACAGCAAAAGAGAATGCTTTCTCATACCTGATTTCCTTTCAAGATACATGGTGAGTGGTGAAAAAGAGAAGTAACAGTAGAAAATGTTTGGGGAATTCTCTAATTTATACAAGACATAAAAAACCATAACGCTACCATTCTCACTGGTCTCAAAATACTAAGGGCATAAAAACGGAGTCATCGCTGGTTTTAACTGCCCTCTTCCCTACCCAGATTAGTGTAACAGTTCTCCGTCACAGCGCCCTGCAACAGGTGGTCCAGATTCCTCTCGCTGGAGTGGCTTTTGGTCACCATGCTAATCCTTCGCAGTTTTCATTTTAAAGATCGCTACAGTCTGCCTTCCACGCTCGCCATCCTCCAGACCCTACTCTGCAGGTAGAAACAACAGCAGGCTGGATTGGAAAGGAGGTTGGAAGACAACTCAGGAAAGCTGCCCCCACCCCACTATTAAGGGAGCCTAGACCCAGGCTCTGCTCAGAAGCTCCTGCACTGTGGTTTCCTCCTCTGAAGTTGGCACAGGTGATCTGCTCCCTTCCAAGCCTCCTCCGAGTCCCACCGTGGGGGGCTCTGCACTATTTTCCCAACTCTGGAAGGTGCAACTGAGCACCCTCTGCGTGCCACTGACTGGGTGCCTTGCCATTCTGCAAATGTTTACCTTTCTTTGGCCAATTCTATTGGGCCAGGGACAACTCAACCTACTACTTAGCATGAAGCCAACGACCCACTCCTCCCCTCTTACATCACTTCCTCTTACTCACTTCTCAAGATGGCGCTCCTCCCTTTCAGTCCCACAACTCATCCTTCCTTCTCCAGAAACCTCCTCTAATAACCATCCTCACACGTTCCCCCAGGAGACAGCCAGCCTCTGAAGAATCGGCTTCGAGTTTGGACAAAAAGCCTTCGGAACCCAAGGGTTGGCATCAAAGGCCTCTCTTCCCGTACAAGGATGGCCCATTCCCTGAGGCACGAGAACTCCTGAGAGGTTTTTCTGTTACAACCCGCCCTTCGGATCAGCTTCTCCCCGGGTCAGAGAGCAGAATTACTGCTAAGTTTGTTTCTCGCTCGAGGAGGACATCAAGGTTTCCTGTCAAAAAGAACAGCAAGAGAGGAAGAAAAGGAAATCGAGGGGTTCCCTTTAGACGATGAGGAGATGAGAAGTGCCCGGAAGAGCGGAAAGAGTGAGGAAAGAAGGCTGACGAACAAGGAGCGGGGAGGGAGGCGGGATGCAAGGAAGAAACCCACTCCCCACCCCCACCACTCCAGAGATGGCTGGAACAACAGGTTAGGCCACAAAGTTCGGGCCCAACTTGGCGAAAAGATGGAAAAGACAAAGACTTTTTGGAGATGGGGAAAATAAAAGACCTCCCCTGGTCCATCCCTTTCCCCGCCCAGAGGTCGCAGTTTCCAGGGCAGAGCCTGGAGGGTTCCCCAAGGNACATGCAGCAGCATCATCATGTTTATATATTATTATACCCATGTAACAAATGAAAACAGACACATTAAGCAAACTCGTCCTCAAGCTGCACAGCTAATAATGGTTGTGTCAGTATGCCAACCCAGGTCTAAGTCTAAAACTTTGCTCTTAGCCACTATAAGTATTTTCTCTCTCTTTTCATTCTTAACTTACCATGAACAGACATGAAAATATGTCTCTGAGTTACGTGCTTAAAGAAGAAAACTTGGGCATTACAGTTGTCTGTCTAATGCCAGCTATTCGAATAGTGTGCAGTCACTGGACCACCTGGATATTTAGTCTGTGTGAACACAAACATCTGGATATTTGGAAAACGGATGCGCAAGCAAGCATTTCAGATTTTATCTGCGTACCTGGCTCCACATAACCCCAAGGCAAGGCGTTTTCCCTGAAAACAGAACATAAGAGATCTGAAATGGAAAACAAGGCAAAAGTTTTAGACAAGAAGTATACAGTGCTTAATTATTACCAGTGGAAAAATAAGTTTCCCTTTCAAACGATGATAGCTTTTCCTAGAGGCAGTGCTGCCCTAATGTGATACTTTATGAAAAGAGTTCATTTGAACCAGAGCTAATCCAATTGAGATTCAAACAAAGTGAGAAGGAAGATGCTGTGAACAAAGTGGATTTTGGACCAATCCAGATTTTTCCCCATCCACTGCCACAGAACTAGAGCTCTCTTGTGGATATTGAAAGTCTTGACATTGATGCTTCAAATCGAAAGAAAGATGCCATTCTGAACCCCTTTCCGTTTAGACTGTCTCAGTTTCAGTATTAATCTAGGATGCTCAGGATGCAGAAGTTTCCCCACCTCTGTGTTATACCCATGATCTCTCCCCAGCTTACAAAGTTAGAGACGAGAGATGCTCACAGTAATCAATACTTCAGTCTACTTATCAATGACTGCCTGACTCCTGATTCTTAACAGATTTTCTGCTTTCTCTGATTTTCACTCATTGTATAAAACACACTGTATCAATAACAAAAGGCATGAGATCCTCTAACATGAAAACAGTTGTTTTCTTTCTTGCCCATTTTTTTTAATAGAGTTGGCTCATAGTTTTCCAATCTGTGCTTCAGATATGGTGACCACCTTGGTTTCTGAACACCCTTTGGTTATTTCACTACATCAAGTGCTTGATTTAACCAAGGAAAGATGGTGTGTGTGT
>SJYV01013790.1:0-19680 GCA_006410875.1 Neotragus pygmaeus
TGAGTTTGAGTGAACTCCGAGAGATGGTAATGAACAGGGAGGCCTAGTGTGGTGTGATTCATGGGGTCGCAAAGAGTCAGACATGACTGAGCGACTGAACTGAACTGAACTTTTTTACTTAACATTTTCAGAATCTGCATTTTCACAAAAAAACCTAGGTGAGTTGCATTCAGGTTCAAGTTTGAGAAGTATTTCTAGGGAGCTTTAGTTCTTACCCCTGGCAGTATATTGATGTTGATAGGTGCCCAGGTACTGCCTTCACTGATGCTGATTTAATTGGCCTTGGGTGAGCCCTAGGCACCAATTTTTTTTTTTTTTTTTTAATCCTGAAGGGATTCTAATTTGTAGAAAAATTGAAGACTGCTCCTGTGTGTCCTATGTCAGCCAGTGCTCCCTGCCTCTCTAGTCCATGCTAGGAAAGAATAGTCATTACCTCTCTGAATGAAATAGATATCACCCAGAGCAGATTTTGTCAGCTTTCTCAGTTTACTGCTTTTCTCATCTCCCATCTTCCCTAGAACCTCGAGCAGATACACTTAAGCCTCTGACTTGTGTTTGCATCACTCCATGGGAGCAGTGGTGTGCCAGAGCTGCCTCATACAGGCTTGTGAAGGCAGACTTTGTACTTCTCTTTCCAAGTGTGCATTGAAGGAAAACATGTTGGCAGCTCAAAATTGGCCATGGTGGGAGTTTATTTATACCACATAAATGGGCAAACATGACCATTCAGGTTCTGTTTCTCCCTGTCTCTTCCTGGAGAGTTGGTTTGCATCACATATTCCCTTAATACAGGCAAAGTACTTTTCAAATGGTTCCCAGTGTCCACTCATTCCTTCACTTCTGCCAACTCCTAACTTACCACTTGGCATTTAATTGTATGTTTCAGTAATATTGGCAGTGCACCCACTGTTTTGGGAGTATTAGAAGATGGGCATGATTATCTTGTTTCTTCCATCCAGCTTATTCGGAAATCCCGAGGTGTATGCTTCCAAGGTCACTACTGTCTGGCCTTATTTAGGCCATCAATATGTGAATAATTAAGCAGAAGTCAATGAGAACATTCATTACTGTACCTCACTTAAGATTTTTCATTGCATCTAGTAGTCTCTTGGAGTTGTTCAGTATTTGACTTATTTGATTTCTATTGATCATTGGATACCACTGATTACAAAGTGATTCAGGATATGTTGCAGACATTTTGTAAGTATATCTGTTGGTCAACACTGATAAAAGATTTATCGTTCTTAGTAGTTAAAAGCAAGACTTTTAAGTCAGATTTGTGTATTAATTGTGACTCATGCACTTCTAACTGGACGATGGTGGGTCTGTTATAACATTCCTAAGTTTCTCATTCCTCGCCTGTAAAATAAATGTAAAAATCCATTGTGGAATTGTTATGAAGATTAATTAAGGTAAAATAGGCAATGCACTAGTCTTCAAAGCTGACACATAGTCAAACTTTATTCATTGTGTTAGGCTGGGTCCCAAGGAATAGACCCCAAGACAAGGATTTGGGTGGAAGTAGTTTGAGATGTGATCTTAGGAAATACGAGTGGGTAAAGGGTGGGAAAGTGAGACAAGCAAGAGCTGGAAACCAATAAAGGGTACCATTGTCAAACCACTTTACACTGTTAGCAATTGGAACTTAATCCTACTGGGAAACTCTGAGAAACAATGTAAAACAGTGGTCCCCAACCTTTTTGTCACCAGAGATTTGTTTTGTGGAAGACAATTTTTCCATGGACTAAAGTGGGGGAAGTGGTTTCAGGATTATTCAAGCACATTGCATTTATTCTGTACTTTATCTCTATTATTATTATATCAGTTCCACCTCAGGTCATTAGGCATTAGATTCTGGAGACTGGGGACCTCTGATATAGAAGACAGAACCCAGGTGGAGGAAGCTGTGGTATTAATCCATCAACCCAATAGTAATAGCTGTGTATGGGAAAGTTTCCCTTACCAGAAGTTTGTTTTTCTGATCCATTACTCTGAGAAAGGCAAGATAGTGTAGCCAGAAGAACATTCTTGTTCATCTCCTAAGGTTTGTTCTAGCTCTGTTATTCACAAATAGTCTCATGGCTTAATTTCATTTTGTATGCACAAACATACATATTCACATATACACTCACACATGCAGAAAACCCTTGTACGGTTTTACTTTTCTTACTGTAGTGATAGGAAACAGTAGCTATTCAGCTGTAATATACTGAAGCATAGATTTGTCTAGAGGCAGTGTGGCTCCATTAAAATACCACAGGATGAGCAGTTAGGAGGCTTTTGTGGAATCTTGACTCAGTCACTTACTATATTTGTAGTCTTTAAAAGGAGCAAAGTTTCCATGAAATTCTGCTGAAGGGGAAGAATTTACCTGCCAAGTTAATTCTTTGTGGTGAGAAGAACAAGGATAGTGCTTTAAAAAGGGGTTGTCTCATATACTGCGGTCTATATTGGAGGAGCCAAGTCTCCATCAGTCATCAGAGCAAGGTGCTTCTGGTTGCTTTTGGCAGGATACTTGAATTCCCTGTAGGGCTTGGGAGTTACCTTGTTATTCTCCTGTATCCACAGCATTGTAGTAATTTGTAGCCTAAAGACATGGTGACTCTTGGGAGACCCTAAGACACCCTGATGTAAATCTGCTGGTTCCAAGGATTCTATGAGTCTCTTGGCTTCAGTGGAGAGTGTGGCTGCAACAACTTTCTTTAGTTTC
Source organism: Neotragus pygmaeus (assembly GCA_006410875.1). Taxonomy (NCBI): domain Eukaryota; kingdom Metazoa; phylum Chordata; class Mammalia; order Artiodactyla; family Bovidae; genus Neotragus; species Neotragus pygmaeus. The sequence goes on from SJYV01013790.1 coordinate 2,711, forward strand.
TTCTAGAAAACAGTGTTGATATCAGTCTGATGTCCTGTAATATTTCCTTGGCTCCTTGGACACGAAGGAGAAAGATGAATACTTACATAACTTTATTCTTTCTTGTTCTAAAATCCCAGGAATGATCATGTTGGACTTGGACAGAAGCTTCTTTGCCCTCAACATGTCCATCAGTTTATGAATTAAGTTCTGTATGCATACAAGGTCTTCAATTACTGAACCGATTGTCACTGTGTAAATATTTAGAGGGTTCCCAGGTTGCTCAGTGGTAAAGAATATGCCAACTGATGCAAAAGACACTAGAATGGGAAAGACTAGCGATCTCTTCAAGAAACTTAGAGATACCAAGGTACCAAGGGAACATTTCATGCAAGCATGGGCACAATAAAGGACAGGAATAATATGAACCTAAAAGAACCAGAAGATATTAAGAAAACATGGTAAGAATATATAGAACTGTGCAAAAAAGGTCTTAATGACTCAGATAACCATGATGGTGTGATCACTCACCTATAGCCAGACATCCTGGAGTGTGAAGTCAAGTGGAGCTTAGGAAGCATTACTATGAAAAAAGCTAGTGGAGACGAAGGAATTCCAGCTGAGGTATTTCAAATCCTAAAAGATGATGTTGTTAAAGTGCTGCACTCAATATGCTGGCAAATTTGGAAAACTCAGCAATGGCTACAGGACTGGAAAGGGTCAGTTTTCACTCCATTTCCAAAGAAGGGCAGGGCCAAAGAATGTTCAAACTACCTCATAATTGCACTCGTTTCACATGCTAGCAAGATTATGCTCAAAATCCTTCAAGCTAGGCTTCAATAGTGTATGAACTGAGAATTTCTTCCAGATGTCCAAGCTGGATTTTGAAATGGCAGAGGAACCAGAGATAAAATTGCCAGCATCTGCTGGATCATAGAAAAATCAAGGGAATTCCAGAAAAACATCTGTTTCTGTTTCATTGACTGTTCTAAAGCCTTTGACTATGTGGATCACAACAAACTGAGGAAAATTCTTAAAGAGTTGGGAATTTGAGACCCCTTTACCTGTCTCCTGAGAAACCTGTATGCAGGTCAAGAAGCAACAGGTAGAACTGGACTTGGAACAACTGACTGGTTCCAAATTGGGAATCAAGCTGGAATCAAAATTGCAGGGAGAAATATCAGTAACCTCAGGTATGCAGATCATACCACTCTAGTGGCAGAAAGCGAAGAAGAACTTAAGAGCCTCTTGATGAAGGTAAAAGAGGATAGTGAAAAAACTGGCTTAAAACTCAGCATGCAGAAAATGAAGATCATGACATCTGGTCCCATCGCTTCATGGCAAATAGATGGGGAAGCAATGGAAACAGTGACAGACTTTATTTTCCTGGGCTCCAAAATTGCTGCACATGTTGACTGCAGCCATGAAATTTAAAAAATGCTTGTTCCTTGGGAGAAAAGCTATGGCAAATCTTAAAGCTTCCCTAATGGCTCAGTGAGTAAAGAATCTGCCTGCAATGGAGGAAACACAAGAGATGCTGGTTTGATCCCTGGGTCAGGAAGATCCCCTGGAGAAGGAAATGGTAAGCCACGTCAGTATTCTTGCCTGGAAAACCCCATGGACAGAGGAGCCTGGTGGGCTACAGTCCACAGGGTTGTAAAGAGTCAGACATGACTGAGTTACTAAGCACAACACCTATATAAAATGTCTAGAAATGACAAATTTAGACAGTATATTAAAAAGCAGAGACATCACTTTGCCAACAAAGGTCCAAATAGTCAAAGCTATGGTTTTTCCAGTTGTCATATATAGATGTAACAGTTGGACCATAAAGAAGGCTGAGTGCCAAAGAACTGATGCTTTCAAATGGTGGTGCTGGAGAAGAATCTTGAGAATCCCTTGGACTGCAAGGAGATCAAACCAGTCAATCCTAAAGGAAATCAACCCTGAATATTCATTGGAAGAACTGATGCTGAAATGAATCTCCAAGACTGGCTACTTGATGTGAAGAATTGCCTCACTGGAAATGACCCTGATGCTGGGAAAGATTGAAGGCAGGAGGAAAAGGGAGCGACAGAGGATGAGATGGTTGGATGACATAATCGACTCAATGGACATGAGTTTGAGCAAACTCTGGGAGATAGTGAAGGACAGGGAAGCCTGACATGCTGTAGTCCATAGGGTCACAAAGAGTTGGACATGGCTGAGCAACTGAACAACAAAGTATTTAGATGGAAAACTTTGGAATTGCAAGACCTTACTCCATGTTTTGAACTTTAAAAAGGTCCTTTTCTGTAAATTAGACTGTCCAACATAAGTTTTTCTTGCAGCTCCATGTGGGAGCCAGAAACTTATATTATATATTTACTTTAAAGATGCAATGTGGGATTCTATCAATTAAAGAATCTCAATATGATGTAAGTATAAATTAATCTCATCAGATTCTATGTTTTAAGTTACAGTGAAAACTATATACATTTTAATGATGGACCTACTATTACGAAAAAAACACTTTAAAAAAAAAAATAAGTGTAGACAAATATAGAGTAAGCTAGAATTAACTAGAGTTGATTCTAAAGTCCCTAAACTTAAGTACTTGAAAATTGAGATATTTATGTTAGTAGTTTTTAATTGAAAAGTCTAATGCTTACCAAAGCTCTTATTCATTATTAATGTGGTTATAGTATTTTTAGTTTCAATTTCTAAAAATTAAATTAGTGAGGTTCTTTTGAAAGTAAAAATGACACAAATTAAAGATCATAGGAAATAATTATATCATCCTTTCAAAGGTGGTTTTACTTGTTTAAATCAACGTTATCTGTAACTTCAGCATAAGCATACATTTCATAGTATCCATAAAGATAATGTGTGCAGAATATTTCTAGATAGTTTCTTATATAGTACATGTATAATAGCTTTATTATGAGCCAATGAGAAGTTTGTTGAATATTGCACATATAAATTAAAATAAACATGGGCCTTTTTTCTATCAATAAAATTTTTTATACATGAGCAACAGAACAACTCTTATGAACAAATACTAATAATAGGCCACCAATGATCCCAACAATGAAGTATACAAATAAAGTGGAAGTTATGATTTTCCTTTAACCATAAACTCTAATCATGGCAAAGGGTATAAAACAACATTGTTTATAATAATTCAGTATTTAATAATTATATTTGATAAACTGATTATTCCTTTTATGTAACCTCATTTTCTAAATCTAACACTTCAATTTTGTGAGTGGAAGGACCTGCATATTGCATCCAGGATATAGAAGTTGTACACTGAATAACTGCAAATTGATTGGACTCTTTTGACTTTTTTAGTAATTTTAAAAATTGAAGTGTAGTTGATTTACAATGTTATGTTAGTGTCTGGTGCATAGCAAAGTGATTTGGATTTATATATATGTGTTCTTTTTCAGATTCTTTTCCATTATAAGTTATTATATGATATTAAATATAGTTCCCTTTGCTATATAGTAGGACCATGTTGTTTATCTATTTTCTATATAGTAGCTTATATTTGCTAATCCCCAACTCCTCATTTATCCCTCTCTCTGCTTCCCTCTTTGGTAATTTTAAATTTGTTTTCTGTGTCTTTCAGTCCACTTCTGTTTTGTAAATAAGTCCATTTGTATCATTTGTAAGTCCATTTATAACTGGAATCTTATGATTCCAGTTTTACATCCCAGTAATACATTTTTATATCCCTGACTTCACTTAGTACGGTAATCTTTGGGTCCATCCCTGTGGCTGTAAATGGCATTATTTCATTCTTTTTTATGGCTGAGTAATATTCCATTGTGGGCTTCCCAGGTGGCTCAGTGGTAAAGAATCTGCCTGCCAGTGCAAGAGATACAGGAGACATGGATTTATTCCCTGAGCTGGGAAGATCCTCTGGAAAAGGGAATGCCAACACAGTCTAGTATTCTTGCCTGGAAAATTCCATGGACAGAGGAGCTTGGCAGGCTACAGTCCATGGGGTTGTAAAGAGTCAACCACGACAGAGCACACACACTGTGTTCCGTTGTACACATGTTTATCTTCTTTATCCATTCATCTGTTGATGGACATTTAGGTTGCATCCATATAGTGCTGCTGCACTATTGGGTGTATACGTTGGAGTGCACGTATCTTTTCAGATTCAAGTTTTCTCCAGTTCTATGCCCAGAAGCACGATTGTTAGATCATACGGCAACTCTAATTTTTAGTCTTTTAAGGAACCTCCATACTGTTTTCCAGTGGCTGCACCAATTTACATTTCCACCAACTGTGTAGGAGGTTCCCTTTTCTGATTGGACCCTTTTGAATTCTGTTATGTTCACTAACATCTCTATGACACTTTATTTGTTTCTTCTTTGTGAGTGTTTTTTTAAAAATTAATTAATTAATTTTATTTGGACGATAATTACTTTACAATATTTTGATGGTTTTTGCCATACATCCACATAAACGAGCCATAGGTGTATAAATGTATCCCCTCCATCCTCAACCCCACTCCCACATCACTCCCCACTCTATCCCTCTGACTTTGGGTACCCTTCCTAGTGCATCAGATTTTTGGAGTGTTTTTATTAAGTCATGTTATTTACGTAAGACTTTCTAGTTGTTTAAAATAACAAATCTGTTAAGAGATCTGAACAGATAAGTCTTAATGATAAGATAATTTACCCCATAGGTTCCATTGGTAAATGAAGCTTAGGGATATATAGTTAGAAATTTTTAGAGCTCAGTGATCAAACAATGGACATTTTAAAGACCCATTTACAGGAGATGCCTGAAGCTAAATAGCATTGCAGTGGTTTTTATGTGGCAGATCAGTGAGGAAGTATTTTCCTCTTTGGGTGATTTATTGTCAAATATGGATTGACTGGATATTCAGCACAGAATGTCGCCTTAATCGCATGTCCAGACTGAGGTGTGAGCTTCTATTCTTATGCTACTTTTCACAGCCCTGAAAGGAAAAGGTATCCTGGTGGCTAATTATTACTCTATCTTGTTACTACTGTCACAGCAAAATGGTATCTTGCTTGAATTAATCATCAGTCCATGTGGTGAAGGTTCCTTCCTGGAACTTAGCAACTTATTAAACAGTTGAACTGCAGTTTTGCGGAGAGTGGTGGTTATCATCCAGTGTCTGCTGCCATCATGCTCTTGTAAGTAACAGGAGACTGTGGTCTTTATATACCTCTCTCACTGTGGTTCCTTTGCTTCAAGTCCAGCATCCTTGAATACTAGATAGAATTAGTTCATATTTGATTTTCATCTTTACAAAGACTGTTGAGGAAATGAACAAAATAAGTTTCACCTAAAACAGCTTTATCAGAAATGATAGTGTTTTTTTCTTTATTACCTATTAATTTTTCAGTATTGGATGTTTTATCCTTTCAGATATTTGGAAGCCAGTTGCTAAATCCTTCACCAGCCATTACACAACCAGGTCATTTCCTTTGGCGCCAACTTGGAAATAATTTCCTTGATCATTTATGCAGTTTTCCTTCCTGAGCTTCCCTTATTTACTCTTTCTTTTAGATATTGTGCAACCTGGGATGCTAGATAAATTCTGACAATCATTTCAGGAGACTACTTAGGGGGACAGATTTCTTATTTCTTTTTGTGCCCTTCTGCACTCTCAAATAAATAAAACCAAAGCCAGAAACCAAAGAACCAAAAAACTTTTTCTTAGTGTCTCTGGCTGCAACTGCCACAAATAGGTTGTTCTCTTAAAGAAAAAAAATAGCTTAGGTAAACTCGGAAAGTTTTTGTTGTCAATGTTGGGTTTTTATTGTTTGCTTGTTTTTATATGAACCATTTTTTAATTGGAAAAGTAAACCATAGTCGTGGTGTTAAAAAAATAAACCCCATAGCAGTGTATTTCTGTCCCTACTCAGACACCTGACCCCAGATGCTTCTGTTGAAGTGATAGAAATGCTGATTTCAACAAATAAGGCCTTCTTATAGGAGAGAAAGATGAGGCAGTTAGTTATTTTGTAGCATCTTTAACTACATCATTGGTTTTATCTTTCCCCAAATCAGTGAATTTCCAAATTCAGTGATTTCTGCCTCAAGACACGGTGGTGACTCTCCAGAGACAGGAAGACACACTTAGGTAAATCCACTAGTTCTAAGGATTCTATGAGTCTTTTGGCTTGAGTTGAAAGTGTGACTGCAATGGCTTTGTTCAGTTTCCCCCTGGAAAACAGTATTGATATTAGTCTGTCTGACATCCTAGAATATTTCCTTGGCTTCTCAGACATAAAGGAGAAAAATCAAGGACAGATGCTTATGTAACTTTATTCTTCCTTGTTCTCAATTCCCAGGAATGATCATATTAGATTTGGACAGAAGCTTCTTTGCCTTCAACATATCCATCACTTCATGAATTAAGTTATATATGCATACAAGATATTGGCTTTCAGTTACTGAACAGCTTGTCACTGAGTAAATACTTAGGTAGAAGACTTTGAAATTGCAAGACTTTACTACATATTTTGAATTTTAAAGAGTGTTCCCCCTGCTAAGTTAGGATTACTCGTGATCCTAGAAATCCTCCAAGGATTGAATGTTACATGGGAAAGGGGATAGGAGAGAATGAAAGGAAGAGAGAGCATTCCCTTTTTTAAAAAGATTAATAGTGACAGCCTACATTTTGTTTTGTTTTAAACTCAACTATATATTTTAGAGGTCTTTCTATATCAACATCCATAAGTCTACTTTATCCTTCATCACAGCTGTATAGTATGGATAAGTTATAATCTCTTTTGGCTATTCTTTATCAGTGGACATTTCAGTTATTTCATTCCTTCATTCATTTTGACTCTTAAAGTCATGCTGTAGTGATTGCCCTTATTTGTATACCTCATACATTGTGTATTCTTGTCAAATAAAACTCTGTGCATGCTACACATAAATGTCTTCATATGCAAATATGATATAACTGCTTGTATACTCAAGCAGAAGCAGTAAGAATTCAGTTCTGCACCACCCTAATTTCTTCACTTTACAAAATATCTTAGGATGGCAGCAGGTACAGAGCCATCTCATTCTTCAGGTTTTCTTGCCTTTCCCTCCATAGATGTAGATGTCAAGGTGTTGTTTCTACATTGAAAACATTCAGTCCTGCAGAAATAGCATGAGTAGATGCCCCCTGGATATGAAACGAGTGGGCTGAAGAAGTTGGAGCCAGTGGCAGGCATGCTTGTTGTACTTCAGAAGACTGGGCTCTTGGCCATGGGAGAGACAATGGGGAAGTGGAGCCCAAGCCCTCATTCTCTGAGTGGAGGAACTGAACATCCAGGCAGGGTCATCCTCGCGCCAAAGTCACTTATCCAGTGAGGGGCAGAGCCTCCCAGTTCTCTACTCAGGGCTTTTTCTATTACCCATAGAAAACTCCATGTTTGTCTATTTCTTGTTCGTTGACTGCTGTTGTTTCTCCTCGTGACCTTGACTAGGTTCTTTTGACCCAATTGAAGGGATATTTAAACACCATCCCACTCAACATCTAGAACATAGTTAAAATTTGACAGGCAGTTTTGTCTTGCAGGAGAGAGTTTCGCCAGCTTCTCTAAGGCCCCCATCTCAGTTTAATAATAGTAATTTCAAAATCATTGTTTAAAAAAGTGATATAACTTCAGGAAAAACGAGGGGAAGGGAAGAGTGAGACAAATTGGGAGATTAAGATTGCCATATATACTACTGTGTGTAAAACAGATCGCTAGTGGGAACTTTCTATAAAGCACAGGGAGCTCAACTTTGTGCTCTGGGATGATCTAGAGGGGTAGGAGGGAGGTCCGAGTGGGAGGGGATATATGTATACATATAGCTAATTTACTTCATTTTACAGCATAAATGAATACAGCATTGTAAACCAGTTATATCCAATAAAATGTGTATCTCTATATATAATCTTAAAAAATAACTTTGGGGCAAAAATGATGGTTCTGTCTTTCCCTCTTTTGCATCCCATTTGAAGATGCTTAGGTGATGGGGAAATAGTTTGCAGCCAGGCTTGGTCCTGTTGATATAGTATGGAGGAGGGGAAGAAGCTGTGGTGACCTTAATGAACCAGATCACATCTGCGTGGGCCCTTCTCAGCTGAACTCATCCGCCAGGTGGACAGGCATCCTTCAGAATCATGAGCTGAGAGTACTGTGGTGAAAGGAAGATGTTCTGTCAGGAAATACCCATTGTCACTTGAATGTGCCTGTTATCAATATATACACACATCCATTTGCTATATGTATATATATGCATGCCATGTACATATATGTATATGTGTGTACAAATGGGGCATACACACATGGCCTGTATATGCATACACATTGATTTTACACTGTATGGCTGTGAAGGGAAGAAGAAGATGAGGACTCACTCAACCCTCTTCCATGTGGGAAAAAAACAACAACAACTGTATTAATAAGATTTGAGAACAGAAAGTTCTGACAGAAGCAAGGATGTTTGTCTTCCTAAAGTGAAAGGGCTCCCATAGGACAGATTATCTCCAAATACCCACTTTCTATCACAAGCAGGATTTTAATGACAGCCTTTCTTCTATTTGTTTACATGGGGGCATCTCCACTGACACTGGTTGCCATGGTAATTTGAAGCAACTGATCTGGGCCTGTAGTTTAGGATAATATATTTTGAATAGGCAGGGTAAATAAGGAGCCCAAAGAATGCACATTTGTGGCCTGGCATCTTGCTAATCTTTGCTGAATTCTTAGGGTTAAAAAAAAAAATCAGTGGTGTACTGTGTGAACCAATTTCTTTTGACAAGATAGGTGCTTGAGACATGTCTGCTTTTCCCAGGTAATTGTTAAATAGATCTGCAGATTAAATTGGCCTTAGAAATAAATAGTCACACTCATTCTTCCATGGTGATGTTAACTATTCAAAACCTTCCCTCCGAGTTTCTTTGAACAAGATTCTCATGTGGGAAGATATTGTGCAAGCACTGACTCATGTCCAATTACCTGGGTTTAAATCCCAGCTCTGCTGCTTACTGGCTGGGAGACCTTGAGAAAAGTATTTAAAGTTTTGGGTCCTCAGCTTTCTTACCTGCTATTGGGAATGATAATAGTCTCCATCATTTGGGGTTGTATTGAAGAAAAATTAGTTGATATACAGAAAGCACTTAGAATTGTGTCTGATCCATACTGCAGGCTACATAAATGTCAGATATCACCATCACCATCATATTTCTGTTATTATTATCATATTTAATTTTTATTGGGAAGACTTGACTTTTTTTCTCCATCCTACACTTTGATGAACTCAGGGAGAAGAAGAAAGACAATAGGTTCCTAGAGTGGAGTCTGAGTGGAAGCTTGAAATCTCAGAAATTCTTTCGGATAACCTGAAATCTTCTTGAACACATCTGAGAACTTCCAGCCTTTCTTTCTTCTCTTAAACTCAGGTTATGGTAGCTTTTGAAGTAGCCATCGTTCCACTAATCAGTTATTAAAGTGTTTTTTCTGCAAGCTACTGGATGCACTGAGATTGTACACTCAGTCACACTCTGCTACTACAACCAGTTGGAGTTTTTTGAGCCAGGAGATGAGTTAGGGAATGTTTGTACATGTGAGGGGGAGGAGATGGGACCAAGTTGAGTTATGGACCTTTGTTACTTTCTAATTCCTTATTTTATTTTATTTTTTTTACAGTATATGAGAAAGCTTAGTTCAGGGAAAGGTTAAGAGTAAAACTTGTTGTGCAGTGGTTTCTTAGGAACTGTGATCTTATAATGGCAGAGCTGGGATGAGTCCATTGGGAATATTTACTTTTACACTCTGCAGGTAAAAAATAGAGATGGACCTGCAGGGCCAAGCACAACTCTAGCATAGTAGGACTTTGGTAAATGAATCCAGATGACCCTCTGGGGCCAAAAAGAAAGCATTTAAACTCATAGGGAATTGCTATTTGCTCATTAAAGCTTAATGTTATTACTGGGGTTTTTTTGAATCTAATGATATCATAGGGAATCAGAGAAGCAGTCAAGAGGGTGCTCTTTCATCGTATAATACATATAATTACAGATGCTTTGTTTGCCCTGGCACTGAGTTGCAGAATTTAATTCCCCTTCCTATCAACTAGACCTAGCGTTTTTTTCACCAGTAAATCTCAGCCGAAGTAAAGTTCTGGGACTTTTAAATCTAGATCCTGAGAAGCCTTGCAGATTCTACCTTGGAACACTCTAAGAAATCCAGTTTCCTGAGACGACCATGTTGGACTAGGTCCTGGATTTAACATAATCAGATGAATCCCTGTCTTCCAGCCATCCCTACTACAGTTCTAGACAAGTAAGGGGGGATGTCTTAGATTCACTAGACCAGCCTCTTCACCAGATAAGCACCAGTAGATGGTCTCATCTATGCCACTGAGCAGAGCCCTTCCCAAATTTTCCACGCATAGAACCAGTGGTATACAATGAAATGGTTGTTGTTTTAACACACTAAGTTTTGAGGCAAGTTATTGAGCAGGAATAGATTTTTAGGAAATGCCCTTACCATTTATGTCCACATTGTTAACAGGGGCTGGCAACGACCCTCCACCAACCCCTATACACAGAGATACTAACACATACCACTTTAATTTTATAATTCTCTTCTAAGCAATCTAGGCAGGTAATTCAGTCTAATGTGAAACTTTTGATTCTGGATGAATTTTGAATTTGGGGAATGGAGAAATCAGTAAAGAGCAGCACCACCAGTTAACCTGTGCAGCCTGGGGTCAGTGCTCAGTCGTGTCTGACTCTTTGCAACTCCATGGACTATCAGTCCATGGAATTCTCCAGGCCAGAATACTGGAGTGCATAGCTGTTCCCTTCTCCAGCCCAGAGATCGAACCCAGGTCTCCCACATTGCAGACAGATTCTTTACCAACTGAGCCACCATGGAACCCAGGGACAGTGCAGCTTGGTGAAAGATGCCTGGGGATGGAGCAGCCTGGGGAAGGTGCAACGTGGGGAAAAATGATCATCTGTATCACCTCAAATGGTTTTTAAATGAAACTCTAAGAAGCTATAATATATGCACCTTGCCCTGATATTTCATAGAAAATCAAACAAATCTTTTACTCTTTTATCAGAGTGATTACACCAATTTCTAAGGAAAAATGCATCAAGAAAGTGGCAGGTAATGAGACCTAATCAGAAGAGGAATGAATATTAGTAAACAAAGTACTGGTCAGAATATACTGGACTATGCCACTCTAGCAATCTCCAGATCTCAGTGACTTTATACAGGTAAAGCTTTTTGCCTGCTTTTCCATAGGTCCAACTCAGGTTGGTGTTTGGAGGTGTCTCCATTTATTGAAGTTACTCAGAGACACAGAATAACTGGGCTTCACACAGTTTATGCTTCCACTGTGTCCTGAGCTTCAGGAAAGGGAAATAGCAGCTCACATGTGGTTCTTTAAGCTTAATTTGGACTAAAAGAGAGACATTCCATTCACAGTTCACTGGCCAAAACAACTTATGGGGTGGGGGGGCGGTGCATGCTAAATCACTTTAGTCATGTCTGACTCTTTGTGACCCTATGGACTGTAGCCCCCCAGGCTCCTGTTGTTCATGGGATTCTCCAGGCAACAATACTGAAGTGAGTTGCCATTTCCTCTTCCAGGGGATCTTCCTGACCCAAGGATCTAACCCACATCTCTTGTATCTCTTTCATTGGCAGGAGGGTTCTTTACCATTAGTGCCACCCAGCTTAAAAAGGGCAGAGAGTTCTCCTGGGAGAAGGTAGAATGGGTAATCCTTGGTGAGGAGCACTGGTTATGACAACAAGTGTATATTATGGGACAGGCATTCTACCAGGCAATGTCTCACTGAATACTAACAAAACTCCATTTTATAGGTAGAAAATGGGCCTATGGAGTGAAGCAAGCTGTCCATGGTCACAGCTGATACTTATAAGGAGGGCCTGAGACCTGGGTCCTTGGATCAGATTCCAAAGGGCAGACTCTTTTTGACATGATACTTAACCAAGCATATTCATATTATTGAGGAATAAGAACAGATGAAAGGAAGTGAGGAGAATTTGATAATTATTTGTATTTTGGAGCAACTTTCATCTTAATAAGGCACTTTGCTTCTCCTTTCACCTATGCTGTGAGATAGATTGAGATGCTTGGTAAGTTACAGAGGCCTCACTGTGCTCATGGCACTGTTCTTGATCCATGGGCTAAAGAAAGAAATCAGAACACAGTATCCTTGTACAGTTTATGATACTCTAGTAAAAGGAGACAGACTTTAAAAGAATAAGGATTTCTTTTATATACAAATATGTGTGGAACTTGCTCAGAAATAAATATATATTGTTCCAAACAGATTTTAGAACAGTGATTCTTAATTTTTTTAATGGAAATAGGAAATTTAATAGGAAAAATTTACTTTCCTATAAAAGTAAATTTGCATACTTGAACATTCTTCACAGTTTCTAGGTCTCCACAAATGCATTTTCCTCTAGAAGCTCATCCATTTGCTCAAGACTCCGTGATTTAGTCAATTATTCATTGGAAAGACTGATGTTGAAGTTGAAACTCCAATACTTTGGCCACCTGATGCGAAGAGCTGACTCATTTGAAAAGACCCTAATGCTGGGAAAGACTGAAGGCGGGAGGAGAAGGGGATGATAGAGGATGAAATGGTTGGCTGACATCACTGACTCAATGGACATGAGTCTGAGTAAACTCTGGGAGTTGGTGATGGACAGGGAGACCTGGCTTGCTGCAGTCCATGGGGTTGCAAAAAGTCAGAGATGACTGAGCGACTGAACTGAACTGACACAGTTTTAAGTTCCTAAAGCTGTACCTACCCCATATCAGGTGCTCGCTGTCTCTCCCTCTCTCTCTCTCTATATATATATGTAAATATACACATGTATAATATAAATATATGTAAATAAATATATATATATAATATATAAATATATATATTTTAAATCAACTGTACAGTTGATGTACAATGATTTGGGTGTACAGCAAAGTGAATGAATGGAAAGAGAAGGAAGGAATATTTAGATGTAGTTCTAATATATGCTCATCCTTATATGACTGTCACTCAGAAGTATGGTATGTATTTTCTCTGGGGCATCTTAGCACAGTTTTGTTGTTGTTGTTCATGTTCATAGCATGAGAACTGGGCCCCATGGAACTGAGAGAAGATCAATGACTGAATGGAGAATAAAGCAATGGATTGATTTTACTGTCAGAGTAGTTACTATTAGGGTTGTTGCTGAAACATGTAACAAATTCTGTGGGAAGAAGCTATTTCATCATCTACCCTTGACTGAGCATCCACTAAGCACCAAGCACTTGTTAGGTGGGCACTTAGGAAATAGAAATTAAAGGGAAAATTATGATCTTGAGAGGCCCTTAGTCTAATGGATGAAACAGAAGGAAACAACTACCTACAATGCATTGTGAGAACAGCAGCAGGACTTGAATGACTTGGAGTAAATGGTGTTCCTGGATCCAGTTCCTGTGTGTGTCTGTGTGTGTCTGTGTGTATGTATGTGTGTGTTTGGCAGGGTCCTTCCTCATACCAACAAGGACATCCTGCTGGTGTCTGATAATTCAGTTCTGACATTCTCTTCCTGGAGATAGATATGAGAAGATACAAGAATCTGGGCTCATAAAATCTTTGGAAAATAACTATTTTAAGGCCTTATTCTGCAAGGTTTTCTCAGAGCACAGAGTGTCTCATTCCTGATCTGCACCCTAAATTCCTTCACAAGATATTGAGGTTCAGTGGCTGCAGTGGCCATTGACTTAGTTCCTGCAGAGGCAGATGGCAGGTGCCAATTTTCAGTTGGCAGAGGCCCTTCAGGGTCATAGACTAGACCATGAAACTATGGGTGGTATTTCATTGCCATTTTGTCCCACGGTGCTTAGAATGCTTATTCCCAGGTATGGCAAAGATTTCACTGATAGCCCACCCAATGTGCTACTATTGGACTAGGCCTTATTATCAGTGCCAAAAGACTCTGGACCACCTGTTTTACTAGTCTCTTACAGTCCAGGAAAATATTCTCTCTTGATACCTCTTCCCATATTTAGGGTTATACTAATACAACCATTGATCTCATATGAAGCTATATATCACCATTTTATCAGAGGTTCACATTGGTAATGGAAGAAATAATTTTGTAAAATAGGCAAAATAAAAAATAATATAGCTAGTAGTATTCGTAAGGTCATAAGTAAGAATTTAAGAACTTCCATTAGGTGCAGCCTGGTATATCCTAGATCATCTGGCTTTGTCTGCTCACTATCAATCCTGTGTTTAAGGGAAATTATATATTTACACTGTCCAAAAGTTTCCCAGTGCAATTTCCTAGTGTCACTAGGCTGGTTATCCCTAGTATGGTTTAGTTGTCTCCAACATAAGGCAGCCTTCAAATTTAAATAGCCATAGTCTGGTGTTAACTTCCTGGTTGTAGATCATGGAGCATCTGATCTTCATCCAAAGATAGATTACTGAGTTAAACTTCAGAAACAAACTTAAAGTGTTCTTTTAATAATTCAATTAAACCTGCAGTTCAGTTCAGTTGCTTAGTCATGTCTGACTCTTTGTGACTCCATGGATTGCAGCACGCCAGGCCTTCCTGTCCTTCACTAACTCCTGGAGTTTACTCAAACTCATGTCCATTGAGTTGGTGATACCATCTAACCATCTCATCCTCTCTCGTCCCCTTCTCCTCCCACCCTCAATCTTTCCCAGCATCAGGATCTTTTCCAGTGAGTCAGCTCTTCGCATCAGGTGGCCAAAGTATTGGAGTTTCAGTTTCAACATCAGTCCTTCCAATGAATATTCAGGATTGATTTCCTTTAGGATGGACTGGTTGGACCTCCTTGCAGTCCAAGGGACTCTCAAGAGTCTTCTCTGACACCACAGTTTAAAAGCATCAGTTCTTCAGTGCTCAGCTTTCTCTATAGTCCCAATTAAACCTTACAACAATGTAACATAACAGCAAGGAACTATCTGAAAAGTAAGTCTTAGTGAATACAGACCTCAGTAAACAGAATTATATTTTGGTGTCCATTTAAACATCTCTTTCTCTCTAAAATTGTTCTCATTTTTATCAAATATAGTCAAATCAAGATTAATTTTTCCATAAATTAATTTTGATTAATTGATTAAATGCCTACCTGGGCCAAGAAAGCCTCACCAAGGGCTTGTCACATATTTAGGTAAAGTCCTCCCTTTTTGAGTCTACAGAATACCCTCAGCTTGCTGTGCCTGTTAGGAGGTAGCATTCCTGACTTATCTTAATTGTTAGAAACCTAAGAATTTAGGAATGATTGGGTAAAGAGAAAACAGAACTGTTTCAACTGTGGTTATAAAGGTATAATTTACCAAGTTGCTATAAGCCATAATTAGTTTGAGAGGAGTTATATTAGTTATATTTTAAAAACAGATTGCTGTTTTTCACTTGATAGGTTGTGTCTGACATTTTGCAACCACATCCACTGAAGCATGCCAGGCTTCCCTGTCCTTCACTATCTCTTGGAGTTTGCTCCATTGAGTCAGTGATGCTATCCAGCCATTTCATTCTTTGTCATCCCCTTCTCCCTCTTGCCCTCAGTCTTTCCCAGCATCAGGGTCTTTTACAATGAGTAGGCTCTTCATATCAGGTGGCCAAACTCTTGGAGCTGCAGCATCAGTCCTTCCCATGAATATTTAAGGTTGATTTCCTTTAGGATTGACTGGTTTAATCTCCTTGCTGTCCAAGGAAATCACAAGAGTCTTTTCCACAGCGCACTTCAAAAGCATTAGTTCTTCAGCACTCAGCCTTCTTTATGGATGTGAACTTTATGGATGTGAACTCTCACATCCATCCATGACTACTGGAAAAACTATAGCTTTGACACATGGACCTTTGTTGGCCAAATGATGTCTGCAGTTTTTAAAACCCTGTCTAGATTTGTAATAGTTTGTCTTACAAGGAGCAAGCATCTTTTAACTTCATGGTTGCAGTTACCATCCAGAGTGATTTTGGAGCCCAGAAAAATAAAATCTGTCACTGTTTCCATTGTTTCCTGATCTACTTGCCATAAAGTTATGGAACTAGATGCCATGATCTTAGGTTTTTGAATGTTGAGTTTTAAGCCAGCTTTTTTATTTTCCTCTTTCACTTTCATCAAAAAGATCTGTAGCTCCTCTTTGCTTTCTGTCATTACAGTGCTACCATCTGCATATTGCAGGTTGATATTTCTCCCAGCAATCTTGATTCTAGCTTGTGAGACATCCAGCCTGGCATTTCACATGATGTGCTCAGTGTAGAAGTTAAATAAGAAGGGGACAATATACAGCCTTGACATACTTTTTTCCCAATTTTGAACCAGTCTATTATTCCATGTCTGGAACTAGCTGTTGCTTCTTGATCTGCATGCAAGTTTCTCAGGAGAGAGGTAAGGTGGTCTGGAATTCCCATCTCTTTAAGATCTTTCTACAGTTTGTTGTGGTCATGGCTGCTCCAGCAAAGCACAGCCGCGGCTTTGCTGGAGCAGCCATAAAGAGATACCCCACACCCAAGGTAAGAGAAACCCAAGTAAGATAGTAGGTGTTGCAAGAGGGCATCAGAGGGCAGACACACTGAAACCATTCTCACAGAAAACTAGTTAATCTAATCACAAAAGGACCACAGCCTTGTCTAACTGAGTGAAACCAAGCCATGCCTGTGGGGCAACCCAAGACAGGTGGGTCATGGTGGAGAGGGCTGACAGAACGTGGTCCACTGGAGAAGGGAATGGCAAGCCACTTCAGTATTGTTACCTTGAGAACCCCATGAACAGTATGAAAAGGCAAAATGATAGGATACCAAAAGAGAAATTCCCCAGGTCATTAGGTGCCCAATATGCTACCAGGGATCAGTGGAGAAATAACTCCAAAAAGAATGAAGGGATGGAGCCAAAGCAAAAACAATACCCAGTTGTGCATGTGACTGGTGATAGAAGCAAGATCCGATGCTGTAAAGAGCAAT
>SJYV01013791.1:8308-24199 GCA_006410875.1 Neotragus pygmaeus
TCCGGGGGGCCGGTCTGATGTTAGGGTCCGAAGGCTGTCGCGGCGAAGGAGCTCGAGGGGGCCACAACGATGATGGTCGGTGGCCCTCACCTCGAGCCCCACGTTGGGCGCCAAATGTAAGGTCGCCGCGAACAGAAAGATGTCTCTGCCAGCTGGTATTAAGAAGCCTTTATTGGGCGAGCGCTCCCGGGCAGAACTCCCTGGGAACCGCGGGCGGGAGTCTGCAAAGAAGGGCGGGCCGATCAAAGGTTTTATAGTATGGGGGCAGCTTACTCGCGGGCTTTCTTAAAGGGCCAATCGCCAGGGGTTGTTACGGGGATTGGGCTGAATGGCTGCTTCAATTGCTGCCAGGAACTGGCCCCACCCTGCCGGTTTGTGGGCGTTTACCGGCAGGCTGGGTAAGGGTCTTTCCAGGGTGGGGGAGGAAGATTGGATAAGGGACTTTTAGGCCCACTGAGTCAGTGATGGAACCCGGGGACCCTGCCCCTGATCCTTACAGGGAGCCTTTCCCTTCTCCAGGGGATCTTCCCAACCCAGGGATTGAACCCAGGTCTCCCGCATTGCAGGTGGATTCTCTGCCAGCTGAGCCACAAGGCAAGCCCAGTTTATAAGGTATGTCTAGTATTATTCACAGCTCATAACAGCTCAAACAACTGAAAAGAAAATTCAGAGAAAGCCCAACTTTAACCGTACATCATGGACTCATAGGGCGCTATATTTATTCCTCAAATTTCCCACTTTAAATGCTGAAATAAAGCACTTATAGAAGAATATGAGATTTGACTAAATTTTGAGGTTTAGAGTGGTTCTGCCCAGAGAATTAAAAAATGTTGGACGTAGCGTGTTGTTGGCATTGTTCATGGGTGACACTAACAGGCATTCGTTTGAATAAAGTTTCCATTGTGTATTTTTCAGTGGTAAAACAAGTTTACATGCCCATGAGGATGAATTCTTTCCTGAAAAAAATACACAAAGGATATTCAAATTTTTAAAAGCTGGAAAATCGATGAGCTTCATTTTTTTCTTACTCCTCAAGTGACATATTTTGATGGATTAATATTTCTGGAATTCTGCATAATGGATGAATTCCAGAGCGTGATGGAAGAGGAGCCAGAGGAGGCCCACCTCCGTGGACGCACACTCCGCGAGCTCGCCGGCAGACTGCAGTGCCTGGAAGCAATTCCTTCTTTCATTTTTATTGGAAAAAACATGACCGATGAAAACTTAGAATCTTTCAGGCAACATTGATTTGGGGCGTGTTTTCCCCCGAAGTTTTCACAGAAGACGCTCTTCTGTGTTGCTTCCCGCAGTTCAGAGCACAGGCAGCGGAGGGCCTGCGGCGTCCTGGCCCGGGGCGGGACCCACTGCCGTGCCCCCGAGGGGAGGATGCTCCTGGTGACCTGCCCCCTGCCCTGGAGGGTATCCTCTCCGCCGCCACAGGCGCAGAGCGCGCACCTCATGCAAGTGTTGCTCAGGCGTGCCTCTGAGGGCTTAGAGGACACAGGGCAGGTGTGGACCGGCTTCTCCGGTGGGAAGGGGTGGGAGGGGAGCGGCCGCAAGGCTGAGCCAGACGGCTGGACTGCGCCTCCACGAACTCTGGCCTGCTGGCTTCCTGTGGGTTTGTTCTTGGTGCGGATTCCAGGTCGGTTCATCTCCCCTGTACTCTTGGGGTTCATATGAGTTCACTCTACTATTAGACGACTTTTTTATTAGCGCCCAAGATTGCTAATTCTGATGTCCAATCTGCCATTTGATACCAGCGGTGTGAGTTGTCAACACGATAGATTGACAGACAGGAGGAGGAGCTGGCTCACACCTCTGGAGAGTCTTCAGACACCGATTGCTGCACGAATTTGCATCACATTGAACAGCAGGAGGTGGTACATCCTGCTATTCCGTTTAAGCTTCTCTACCTTCAAGCAGTGGCTGCAGAACCAGGGTGAAGGGCACTGCCAGAGGACGTGACTCGCGGGAGCAGCGCCCCATGAGTGCCCAGGCGGGATTCGGAATTATGAGCCTCCTGGCTTATTAAAGTACCGATAACTCTGAGGCTCCGTTGTGGCAGCAAGCTTCATGCGGTATTTCATCGGACGTTGTAGTCCACTGCCGCAAGCAGGAAGCCAGCAAGATTCCCTGGTAGTGGCAAACCAGCACTTTGTTATTGTAAAAATCACATTCTAAAATACTACAACATACAAAGTTAATCATTCTGTGTTCAGTCGCTCAGTGGTGTCCGACTCTTTGTGACCCTATGGACTGTAGCTCGCCAGGCTCCTCTGTCCACGGGATTCTCCAGGCAAGAATACTGGAGTGGGTTGCCTTTTCCTCCTCCAGGGGATCTTCCCAACCCAGGGACTGAACCCGTGTCTTTATGTCTCCTGCATTGGCAGGTGGCGTCTTTACCGCTAGCACCACCTGGGAATCCAGTTAATCATTCNAGGCAAGAATACTGGAGTGGGTTGCCTTTTCCTCCTCCAGGGGATCTTCCCAACCCAGGGACTGAACCCGTGTCTTTATGTCTCCTGCATTGGCAGGTGGCGTCTTTACCGCTAGCACCACCTGGGAATCCAGTTAATCATTCTAGACCTTTAGAAATGTCAGATCGGAAAGTCAAAGACAGAAGTCTTCAAATAAATCTACCCTTTGAGCTGTTCTGTGCACATGCCTAGTTTTACTAATGGAAAGTATTCTGAAAAATGTACCCTCATAACTTGCAGGCCGTGGTCTGCAGCAGGGCATTCATGCCTATCTGCCCCTTCTCTTCTCTCCTTTGAGGGTTCCCTGCATTTCTAGTGAGGGGATGTGTTGAGCTGCTCTTGTTTAATGCCCAAAGGAGTGAGCTTAGCCAGCCAGAAACGAAATCTAGTGTGCTGAGAGCAATCCAGAACGCTGTCCAGCTCGTGTTTTGGATTTTTATGTGGGCAGAGGCTGCATTCAACTCTTGTTTTTCAGTCCGTAAGTCTTGTCCGACTCTTCGCGACCCCGTGGACTGCAGCACATCTGGCTTCCTGTCCTCCACTCGCTCTCGGAGCTGGCTTACATTCATGTCCACCGAGTCCGTGGTGCCGTCCAACCGTCTCCTCCTCTGCCGCCTCTCTCCTTTACCTGCAGTCTTTCCCAGCATCCAGGCCTTTCCCAAGGACCCATCAACTCTGTGTAGCGCATAATGCAAGAATCCCCATCCCCTCCGGCAGATCCCCCCAAGCTCCTGGTCACCGGACTCGGGCAGGGGACAGACTCCTTGACTGGTCTTTCTGAGGCCTTTGCATTCCTTGTGGCAGTACCTGCAGGGAAGACGCTGAGGCCGTGGTGAAGGAAGGCTGCAGGTGACCGCCCAAGGCACAGGGCGATGGATGGGAGAAAATCTAACCTAATCTGTATGTATGGAAACCTCACATAGTCAAGGGGGTCAGAGGCAGAAAGGGCAAATGGGGTTCGCACAGCATCCTGAGCTCAGGAATGGGACGGGCCTGACCCTGACCCTCCAGGATCAGGAGGGCCGTTGCCCAGACAGCGCAGGGAAGGGCAGGCGCAGGGAAGGACAGGCGCTGGGTGATTAGGTGCCAGCCCTGGCACACAGGCGGGGGCCCTTGCACAGAACTGGACTCCAGCAGTCACGTCTCTGGGGAAAACCCACAGTTTACCCTGCTAGGTAATTAGGGGAGGGGCACGGGAATTTGTCTTAAACCTGCAGGGTCTCGCCTGCCTTCAGAATAACACTCCTACCGAAGCGCACGTTTTGGGGAGGCCTGTGCTGAACCCACTCCGGTACTCTCGCCTGGAAAATCCCATGGATGGGGGAGCCTGGTGGGCTGCAGTCCACGGGGTCACTAAGAGTCGGACACGACTGAGCGACTTCACTTTCACTTTTCACCTTCATGCATTGGAGAAGGAAATGGCAATCCACTCCAGTGTTCCTGCCTGGAGAATCCCAGGGACGGGGGAGCCTGGTGGGCTGCCATCTATAGGGTCGCACAGAGTCGGACGCGACTGGAGCGACTCAGCAGGAGCAGCAGTGCTGAACCCTGCGTGCTCCTTCAGCCGGCTGGAGCCCGTGAGCCAGCACCTCCTCGCTTGAAGAAGGAGGACGATCTTTTGTTTCTGAGATCCTCTGGCTGGTTAGTAAGTCTGTGTTAACCAAGGCCCAGGTATGTGTGAGACGAAGGCGGCGCGAGACGTGCGGAACAGTGAACGCGGTGCCCCGGAGGGTCCGCCCTGCTCCTCCCGGAGGCGCCGAAGCCCGGCTGCCGTCCAGCCCCGTCCGTCCTCTGGAGCGTGGCCTCGGAGGGCTCAGGGAGTGCCGAGTCCACACGGCCATCCGGGGACGGGGTTCGAACGGGCCCCGCTGAGCTGCTGCGAACGCCGGGAGGCCGGCACGTCCGTCTTCGCCGCGGTGGGGCCGGAAGCGGCGGGAAGGGACCCGGGTGGGCCGTGCAGGCGGCCACGCTGGAATCGGCGCCGCGGTTCCAGGAACTCTGAGAGCCGACGAGGCCGGTAGGGTCCCCACACGGTGCTTTTGTAGGCCTGCTTTTGGATTCTAGACAGAAAACCACGGTCGCTCGTGGGTAGTGAAAGTAATCTCTCCCCCCTTTGCTGTCCAACCGAAACTATCGTCACACTGTACTTCAGTGTAAGAAAGCTTTTTACAGAAAAGAAAGTAATGCTCCTAAACACTCACGGGCCCCACATCCTCCTTTATATAAATGTATCAGTTCAGTTCAGTCGCTCAGTCCTGTCCGACTCTCTGCAACCCCATGAACGGCAGCACGCCAGGCCTCCGTGTCCATCACCATCTCCCGGAGTTCACTCAGACTCATGTCCATTGAGTCCGTGATGCCATCCAGCCATCTCACCCTCGGTCGTCCCCTTCTCCTCCTGCCCCCAATCCCTTCCAGCATCAGAGTCTTTTCCAATGAGTCAACTCTTGGCATGAAGTGGCCAAAGTATTGGAGTTTCAGCTTTAGCATCAGTCCCTCCAAAGAAATCCTAGGGCTGATCTCCTTCAAAATGGACTGGTTGGATCTCCTTGCAGTCCAAGGGACTCTCAAGAGTCTTCTCCAACACCACAGTTCAAAGGCATCAATTCTTCAGCACTCAGCCTTCTTCACAGCCCAACTCTCACATAGATGCATGTAAATGTACAGACACGCTTTGTGTTGTAGGACAGAGGAGAGCTCGGAGCTCCCGGTGTGCTGGCTGGCCGGGAAATGACCGCCGCCCTGTTAGGGGCTGTGGTCCCCTCGTGCGTACAGGTCCCTCCCTGCTGGGGAGGTTGACCGGACTCACACAGACACTGAAAATGGACCCTGCTCAGCTGGGAACAGGAGAAGGAAATGGCAACACCCTCCAGGAGTCCTGTCTGGAGAATGCCATGGACAGAGGAGCCGTGAGCTACAGTCCGTGGGGGCGCACAGTCGGACACGACCGAGGCGCCTCAGCAGCGGCAGCGGCAGCAGGCGAGGACACAGCGGGCTCGTCCTTTCACCTCCGGGCCAGAAGGGGCTTCTCTCAAATCTGAGGACCCGCCTCCTCCGCCGGTGCCCCCTCCGCTGGTCCTGCTGGTCGGGGGCGGGCGCGGCCCCTCTGAGGCCTCGGGCCTGACCTCGGGCTCCTCAGGGTCGGTGGCGGCTGCCTGGGCGCAGCTGGGGCCGCTCACAGGATGGCTACTGAGGAGCGTGATGGGCTGTTAGCGTTGATGTTGGAAATGGCCCATTTACTCACACTTCAGAATTAAAGAATGCCAGAATATAAGACTAAAGGAAAACTGTTTTGTGGGGAATTGGACTTGAATAACTAGGCACTTGTCTAGGTTTCGAAGTAATTACACCAGTGGCCAAGTGAACTCGAGAACTTGAGTTAAGTGGGTGTGGAAGGGGTTTCCCTCTGCAGATTATCAAAGTCCTAGACATGCAGTTTGGTTTCTAGAAAATGGATTTGGCGCCTGCGTTACCTCCTGGCATAACCGTGACCTGGGCTTTGGGCACCTCGTGCCTGCCCGGCCTTGGCTGTGGCCCCGTTCAGCCCTTCCTCCTGGCTCAGTGCCCCCCAGCCTGGCCCACTGCACCCGCTCTGTATCTGTTTCTACCTTCCTGGACTCTCACCTCATCATCGCCTCCACCTGCCCCCCATCAATTCCTCCTGCCCCCCACCCCGACTCCTGGGCACTGATGACCAGAAACAGCTCCTAGTTTTACAGTCTGTTGAGGCCGATGGGCTTCGTCGCTTTGCGGCATGTGGGGTCTTCCCGGACCAGGGATTGAACTCCCATCTGCTGCATTGGCAGGCAGATTCTTTACCACTGAGCCACCAGGGAAGTCCCCTGAGATNTCGCCTGCCTTCAGAATAACACTCCTACCGAAGCGCACGTTTTGGGGAGGCCTGTGCTGAACCCACTCCGGTACTCTCGCCTGGAAAATCCCATGGATGGGGGAGCCTGGTGGGCTGCAGTCCACGGGGTCACTAAGAGTCGGACACGACTGAGCGACTTCACTTTCACTTTTCACCTTCATGCATTGGAGAAGGAAATGGCAATCCACTCCAGTGTTCCTGCCTGGAGAATCCCAGGGACGGGGGAGCCTGGTGGGCTGCCATCTATAGGGTCGCACAGAGTCGGACGCGACTGGAGCGACTCAGCAGGAGCAGCAGTGCTGAACCCTGCGTGCTCCTTCAGCCGGCTGGAGCCCGTGAGCCAGCACCTCCTCGCTTGAAGAAGGAGGACGATCTTTTGTTTCTGAGATCCTCTGGCTGGTTAGTAAGTCTGTGTTAACCAAGGCCCAGGTATGTGTGAGACGAAGGCGGCGCGAGACGTGCGGAACAGTGAACGCGGTGCCCCGGAGGGTCCGCCCTGCTCCTCCCGGAGGCGCCGAAGCCCGGCTGCCGTCCAGCCCCGTCCGTCCTCTGGAGCGTGGCCTCGGAGGGCTCAGGGAGTGCCGAGTCCACACGGCCATCCGGGGACGGGGTTCGAACGGGCCCCGCTGAGCTGCTGCGAACGCCGGGAGGCCGGCACGTCCGTCTTCGCCGCGGTGGGGCCGGAAGCGGCGGGAAGGGACCCGGGTGGGCCGTGCAGGCGGCCACGCTGGAATCGGCGCCGCGGTTCCAGGAACTCTGAGAGCCGACGAGGCCGGTAGGGTCCCCACACGGTGCTTTTGTAGGCCTGCTTTTGGATTCTAGACAGAAAACCACGGTCGCTCGTGGGTAGTGAAAGTAATCTCTCCCCCCTTTGCTGTCCAACCGAAACTATCGTCACACTGTACTTCAGTGTAAGAAAGCTTTTTACAGAAAAGAAAGTAATGCTCCTAAACACTCACGGGCCCCACATCCTCCTTTATATAAATGTATCAGTTCAGTTCAGTCGCTCAGTCCTGTCCGACTCTCTGCAACCCCATGAACGGCAGCACGCCAGGCCTCCGTGTCCATCACCATCTCCCGGAGTTCACTCAGACTCATGTCCATTGAGTCCGTGATGCCATCCAGCCATCTCACCCTCGGTCGTCCCCTTCTCCTCCTGCCCCCAATCCCTTCCAGCATCAGAGTCTTTTCCAATGAGTCAACTCTTGGCATGAAGTGGCCAAAGTATTGGAGTTTCAGCTTTAGCATCAGTCCCTCCAAAGAAATCCTAGGGCTGATCTCCTTCAAAATGGACTGGTTGGATCTCCTTGCAGTCCAAGGGACTCTCAAGAGTCTTCTCCAACACCACAGTTCAAAGGCATCAATTCTTCAGCACTCAGCCTTCTTCACAGCCCAACTCTCACATAGATGCATGTAAATGTACAGACACGCTTTGTGTTGTAGGACAGAGGAGAGCTCGGAGCTCCCGGTGTGCTGGCTGGCCGGGAAATGACCGCCGCCCTGTTAGGGGCTGTGGTCCCCTCGTGCGTACAGGTCCCTCCCTGCTGGGGAGGTTGACCGGACTCACACAGACACTGAAAATGGACCCTGCTCAGCTGGGAACAGGAGAAGGAAATGGCAACACCCTCCAGGAGTCCTGTCTGGAGAATGCCATGGACAGAGGAGCCGTGAGCTACAGTCCGTGGGGGCGCACAGTCGGACACGACCGAGGCGCCTCAGCAGCGGCAGCGGCAGCAGGCGAGGACACAGCGGGCTCGTCCTTTCACCTCCGGGCCAGAAGGGGCTTCTCTCAAATCTGAGGACCCGCCTCCTCCGCCGGTGCCCCCTCCGCTGGTCCTGCTGGTCGGGGGCGGGCGCGGCCCCTCTGAGGCCTCGGGCCTGACCTCGGGCTCCTCAGGGTCGGTGGCGGCTGCCTGGGCGCAGCTGGGGCCGCTCACAGGATGGCTACTGAGGAGCGTGATGGGCTGTTAGCGTTGATGTTGGAAATGGCCCATTTACTCACACTTCAGAATTAAAGAATGCCAGAATATAAGACTAAAGGAAAACTGTTTTGTGGGGAATTGGACTTGAATAACTAGGCACTTGTCTAGGTTTCGAAGTAATTACACCAGTGGCCAAGTGAACTCGAGAACTTGAGTTAAGTGGGTGTGGAAGGGGTTTCCCTCTGCAGATTATCAAAGTCCTAGACATGCAGTTTGGTTTCTAGAAAATGGATTTGGCGCCTGCGTTACCTCCTGGCATAACCGTGACCTGGGCTTTGGGCACCTCGTGCCTGCCCGGCCTTGGCTGTGGCCCCGTTCAGCCCTTCCTCCTGGCTCAGTGCCCCCCAGCCTGGCCCACTGCACCCGCTCTGTATCTGTTTCTACCTTCCTGGACTCTCACCTCATCATCGCCTCCACCTGCCCCCCATCAATTCCTCCTGCCCCCCACCCCGACTCCTGGGCACTGATGACCAGAAACAGCTCCTAGTTTTACAGTCTGTTGAGGCCGATGGGCTTCGTCGCTTTGCGGCATGTGGGGTCTTCCCGGACCAGGGATTGAACTCCCATCTGCTGCATTGGCAGGCAGATTCTTTACCACTGAGCCACCAGGGAAGTCCCCTGAGATCTACTGATACGTGAAGATGCCACTAAGACTGAAGCGAAGAGTCTGGCTGCTCTGCACAGGCCACCTCTTCCTCCAGGCCTGCTGTCTCACAGCGGCTGAACCAAGCGACTCCCACACCGCCCAGAACTGGGCCGGGCAGGGAGTTAGAACAGTGCCGTCCAAGAGGAAGAGAGCGTGGGAGCCGCGGACGGGAGCCACGTGTGCAATGCCGCGTCTTCCGGCAGACACAGTAAAGGAAGTAGAACGAAACAGGCATGCAGTTAATTTTGGTAGCACGTGTCATGTTTAGCCTCCCAGGCCAGAGTGTTCTCTCTTCCATGTCGGCCCACGTAAGCTGTGAGTGAGACGCTCCACTCCCAAGTCCAGGGTGGGCTTTGTGATTGCATTGCGTCCTGGTTTGGAGGGGCCGTGTTTCGGGCGCCCGATGGTGACGTGTGGCCGGTGGCTGCCACGCTGGGCACTGCAGTGTCACGGCAGCCGTCGAAGGTCATGCTCTTTTGAGGTGAGAGACTCGTGCCATCTTTGGATGTCGGTGGCTGAACACCCAGGGATGGGGAGGCCAAGTGGCCGGGTCAGCCACTTGGAGTGAAGCACGGTGTCACCGCGTGCATCTCAGCAGCGCACCTGTCAGAAAGGGAGTACCCCAGGGACGAGGAGGGAGGACGGTGAGGGGAGCGTTTCGCAACTCAGGAAGCAGGCTGGGCGCTGGCATGTTACTCACCGCAGGCCGGCATCTAGGACCCGCGGAGTCTGACCCGAGGCCCTTTCCCTGGTCCTCACCACCTCCTGCTGTCCCATCCACCAGGAGGAGGGGGGCGGGGGTGACACTTGGCGGCTTTGTAACGCTAGCGCTGCCCACCCATGCGTATTTCCACCATCTTTGGCCCACAGGACCACATGCAAACACGCAGCTTCGCAGTCAGTCTTCCGCGCTCACAACAGCTGGGAGCTTGGGATCGCTGCATTTCCGTAGCTCCAGTGTTTGGCTGGAGGGATGGTTAATGATAAAAGCAGAAGACAAATGGTCTGAAATCCAGATATGCCAGCCAAGTCTCAGATGGCTAAGTCCCAGTAGCTGTAAATAATAAAATAATGACATCATTCTTCTCTGTGATCCAATATGGTGAGACAGGAAAATAAATTGCTTATCATGTGCAAGTCCTAGCTACATTTTATATTGTTTTACTTCTTCTCCATGTGTTTTTCTCAGTTGCTTCAACACAAAGAGCTGTATTCCTGTCAGTTTTACCCCCATATTGAGCCTGGGAAACATTCCTCAGCTCACTTAGAGATACCTTTAACTTGCTTTTCCAATTGCTGCAAAAGCTCAGAACATGCCTGGGACTTAACCACCTTCTTCCCCATGCTGAAGGAGTGGGTACCCTGAGCCCTGTACGTGAGGTCTCTGGAAGGTGATCTGGGGATGAGGTCTCTGGAAGGTTCTCTGGAGATGAGATCTCTGGAAGGTGATCTGGGGATGAGGTCTCTGGAAGGTGATCTGGGGATGAGGTCTCTGGAAGGTGAGTCTGGGGGTGAGGTCTCTGGAAGGTGAGTCTGGGGATGGCACAGCTTAGGGTGGGAACTGCATCGGGTGGACTCCATCTCACCATATACTTGAGTCGGGGTTGAAACAGCTCATCAGCACAGGGGCTTTTTAAAAAAGGCCTTAATGTCCTGTGGACTCCTAAGTGCGAGGTTCAGTCATTCCCCGGTTCATGCACACACTTGAGTTCATTAAACATTCCCAAATGCTGGGCTTGGGCCAGGTTTGGGAGAATCCGACCCAAATAAGAAAGCGTATTTTTTTTATCTTCAAAGACTAATTATTCTGTTGGATGGAACACCCAACAAATACGACTGATAAGGGACCACTGAACAATGATGGAATTGTGGGGAAACCAAGTATGAGTCACTGGCTGATCCTAAGTATCTGAGCTTCTGCATCCATGGGTTCAGCCAGCGGCTTCCCTGATGGTGCTGACCCGTATGGACGCACTATAATGTCCACGTGTGAGTGGACCCACACCATTCAGTAGCTGTTATTCAAGGTTAGCTGAGCGCGGTTTGGGGCCTGACAGCCTAAAGGTGGTAGGGAACGTGCAGGCTCAGGGCAGAGCTCCAAGCACGCTGGCGCTGGCCGCCTGCACAATGGCTGAGCCTGTCCTGCTCTCACACCTTCTCGGAGATGCGGCGGAGGAGGAGACTGCGGGGGCCTCGTGTCCACTGAAATCTGAGCCGCGGCCCCCTCCTCCTGGCACCTCACTACTGTGGTGCGTGTCAGGGATGGAAAACACCCCTTCCCGGGCTACTTCTCAAGGCACCGGGGACACGGGGTTACAAAGAGGAGGTGACTTTCTGGGAGAGTCCTGAGAAACTCCCAAGCTGGGGGCAACTTTCCCAACTTTCCGTTAGTGGGATCCTGGTCTGATGGAAGAGACCTGGAGAATCAGAGAAGTTTTTGATAGAGGTAAAGGCTGGTGGGGCTTTCCAGGAGGCACTACTGGTAAAGAATCCGCTTGCCAGTATCAGAGACAACAGAGATGTGGGCTTGATCCCTGGGTTGGGAAGATCCCCTGGAGAAGGAAATGGCACCCCCACTCCAGCATTCTTGCCTGAAGAATCCCATGGACAGAGGAGCCTTGCGGGCTACAGTCCATGGGGTCACAAAGAGTCAGACACACTGAGTGACTGAGCATACACACACACACACACACACACATGCACACACACACACACATGCACACACATACACATACACATACACACACAAGGACTGATTCCTTAGTTGATGAATTATTTTGAAATGAAACCCTGATCAGTGTTCCCAATACTTTACCTGCCGCCCTGGTTTGATGTGAAATGGAGCAGGACCCCATGGCCCTTGCTCCCCACCCCCATGTCCTCAGCCTGCCTTTCATCTGTGGAAAAACTTCAGCCAAAGAATAAGTTTCATCAGAGAACTGAAAACATGCAGAGGCAAAGGGAGGCCGTCAAACGAGACCAAATCATAACAGTTTAGTCATTACACAAAGTCAAGGACCTTTCATTCCTCCTGTAGGTAATACTCAGAGCTGTGATCCTGCTGGGAGATGCTGACTGTAGGGAGGGATTCAGACACAGTTTTACACTCTGACTTGGTCCCACCACCAGGGAATGAGGTTTGCTGTGTTCACGCCGAGTGCCGCTCACTTGTGACCCAGAGAGGAGCAGAATGGTTTGCTTATTACATAAAGAACCGGAAATGCCAGAAGCTGTTATCTGAGTTCTTCTCAATATTGTATTTCTTAAATATAAGACTGTCCTTAAATACAGCTCAGGACAACTACCTCTGGAGTATTATTGGCAGAAGGCTCCTCCTCCTCCTAGGATAGAGTCACGCAATAAAAAGAGAAAGTGCCCAGAGAGTTCTGTGTGTTCGTGTTGTATTTTGCAACTCTGCTGAATTCACTGCTGAGATCTGGCGGTTTTCTGGCGGCATCTTTAGGGCTTTCTCTGTGTGGTATCACGTCATCTGCAAACGGGGACAGTTCTGCTTCTCTTCCGAGTTGGATTTCTTTTACTTCTTTGCTTCTCTGATTGCTGTGGCCAGGACTTCCAAAACTGTTTTGAATAAAAGTGGTGAGAATAGGCACTGCTGTCTTGTTCCTGATCTTAGAGATAATGCTTTCTGCCTGCATCGTGCTGTTAGCCGTGGACTTGTCATATATATGACCCTTGTTATGTCGAGGCACGCTCCCTCTATGCGCTCTTTCTGGAGAGTTTTTTTTTTTTTAATCATAAGTGGGTATTGAATGTTGTCAGAAGCTTTTTCTGCATCTGTTGAGATGATGCTGTGGTGTATTGTATCGTATTGACTGATGTGCGGATATTGAAAAATCCTTGCATCCTCGGGATAAACCCCACTTGATCATGTGTGATCTTTTTAATGTATTGTTGGATTCAGTTTGAGCGTATTTGTGAGGGTGGCTCAGACTTACAGCCTGCAGGGAGGCAGGCGATCAGCAGAGTACCCGGCTCCTCTGCCGGGTGTATCTGTCATGTCTCCTTTCAAAGGGAAGTGTCTGAAGGTCCGTCGGTGTTGAGGTCAGGCCTTCTGCCGTCAGAATTTGTCTACATTTGCCTGCATGGAGCTCCCCGCCAAGAAGATGGAAGTTTGGTTAATCTTACTTGAGCTCGAAGTTCTTTGATCAGAGCCAGTACTGTTGGAATTTAGGATATAGTGTCATTATTTCAGCGAGGCTTTTTAACCTAAGAGCTTCACACTGTTGGCATCAGGCAGAGACAAAGACATGTGGGACTTACTGGTTTTCTTAGGAAAAAAGGAAGGTAAATGAAATTCCCAAGGGTGAGAAGGCCTGGGGATCTGGTCCTGCAGCAAGGCAGGCGTGGGAGACAAAAGCCTCTGTACCCGCAGACTTCTCCATCAGGGCCAAGGAGAGACAGCAGACACTAACTAAATCAGTGAAGAGGCAAGATACGTAAACCAAACCCCTTTACTGAGAGATGCTGTGAAGAAGCAGAAGAGAGCTGAGAGGGACCTCAGAGTCACCCCGGCACGTCGGAGGCCAGTCTCGAGAGGATCTGCTCAGACTCCCAGGGACGAGTGGTTACCTCGGCCGCTCAGACGCAGGCTTGACTGAGGGCCGGCCCTGTTGCCCTGTGGCTAGGGAAAGAGGCAGCCTCTCACGCTTCTAGGAAGATCTGTGATCCAGTTCAAATAGAGCCAATATTACGGGTTCAGGAAAAAGGATTTTGTTCAAGAGAAAGGAGGTGCTCAGCTCAGAAGCAGCGCCTGGGTTTCATCTGACGTGTCACGACTCTCCGGGGGTTCACGTCCGAGATGGCCACGACTGTCACCTGGGCTGGGCCCACGTGGTCTCCAAGCGCGTGGACGTGACGTCTCCTGACCGAGGGGCCACGAGCAAGAAACCCATCGGGGTCCAAGACTTGTCGGGAGAACGGGGTGTAAAGCAGCTGTGGGTCAGTAATTTCTGCACTGACTTCACGTTCACGTGACCGTGTTTTCTGTCTGCATCAGGCTAGCTAAACCCCACCAGAGTGAGCTCCACCTCGCACCCTGGGACGCGGCCTGAGGCTCACGGGGCGTCTCCAGGGGCCCTCGCTGCTGTGGGTCCGAGGCTGTGGGTCCCGGAGGCATCTCTCCTCCTCCCTCCGCCACTTTCTTCTCTTCTCCCCTAACTAATTTTCCCAGGATCACCCTGGCTTTTAACTCATGCTAAGTGGACAGAATTGCTTATAAATCTCAACATTTCCCAGCAGGAGTGTTGCTGGGAGGACCTTCCCAGCCCTGGGACTTAGCCTGTTCTGATGGGAGGGGTCTAGGGAGGGCTGGGGGGGCTGGCAGGGGGCTGGCAGCGGAAGAGCCCCCGTCCTCACGGTCCGCCTGCTCCCCTCTTCACAGGTGGTCTGTTCTCAGCTGACCCTCCTGGGTGTCTCTGGACCCCGTATCAGACTTCCTTGCTGCACACCCATTACAGAAGTTTTAGGAATTTCGAGGTAAGCATGAGAGCATTAGCTCCATGCCTGCTTCCTGGGTCAGCTGTCAACATTCTGCCTTCGAATTCAAAGTGAATGAAAAAAGAACATGAGCGGAAAGACTTGTGGTTGACGGGGGAGGTGGGCATTCCTCCAGGGATCGGCTGACTTGAATTATTTCATGTATCAAGCTGTCTGAATTTTATCGCATCTTTCCGTTGGCGTTTTGATATTCTGGAATTCCCAAAACCTGTGTGCGAGTAGGGCTGTGGTCCAGGAGATGGTAAACTCCTACCAGCAAAGAGAACACACTTTCCCAGTGACGCTTGTAGCTCACGGCAATGTTCCTGGGGAGTGTGGGCTGCCGAGTGAATGTCGGTTGAAGTGAAACTGCAGTTTGACCTGAGCAGCTCATCACAGTAACACACACACCTGGGTCTCTTCTACTGTCGATGTCTCTGAAGGAGTCATCGCATAGAACAGGGAATACAGCCAATATTTTGTAATAACTCTAAATGGAGTATAATAAAAAAATATCGAATCACAAAGAGTCAGGGCGATGGGCCGCCTGTGACCCCAGCATGCCAATTAAACAGCGGCACAGAATAGAATCCAGCAGATTGGCATGTGATATTCGATGAGACACCTCTGTGACTTTTCTTACCAGTTTTATCTGAGCGTAATGCGCCCAGCGAAGGAACGCCTGAAAACAGACTCCCGCCTCATCATCGTATTGCAAACCACAGGCATGAAATCCCAAGGAGACATCAGTAAGCCAGATGGATTGGGGAAATGAACTGTGAGACGAAAACAGGAACCCAGAACCTCCTCTCACAGTGGAGATTTGCTATTTAATGTAAAAACTGAAATCACGAAGCAAGAGGCAAGCCCTGGTCACAGACCCCGCCTCCGGCTTTGGGAAAGCAGCCCCTGGAAGATGCTTTAATGTGCCCAACAGAGTCAGTCCTCTGCACAGGGAGCCCAGAGCCCTCCCTGCCTGCCCCTGGCCCCGCAGGCCTGCGGGAACGTCTGCCCTGCTCGCTGACCCAGCACCTGCCAGCACTAACCTCCTCCCCTTCTCTTCTGGGGCCCCTCTCCTCATAGTCCATCGGCCCGATTACATTTTCCAAGATATAAATGGGTTTCCCTTCATTTCACTCAATACACAGCTATTTATAAATGGAGGTCATTCTTCCAAAGGTCAAGACCTCATTGGTAGACCACGTGACCGTTGGCGTTCTGCTGTCATTCTGATGTTAAGACCCCTGGGAGCTCAATGCCCACTAAAGCACGGTGACTTTCTAATCCCTAGAGAAAGCTTGGCTCCTTCCTTTTTTCTTTTCTTTCTCCCTTTCCTTTCAGGCAGGATCATTGCATTGGAAGGGATACTGTGCTTTCTAAGTTTCATTCTCTTTTTCTCAATGTGAGCTGGTTTTTTTT
>SJYV01013799.1:0-14033 GCA_006410875.1 Neotragus pygmaeus
AACTCTCACATCCATATATTACTACTGAAAAAACCATAGCTTTGACTAGACAGACCTTTATCAGTAAAGTATTCTCTCTGCTTTTAAATATGCTGTCTAGGTTTCTTCCAAGGAGCAAGCGTCTTTTAATTTCATGGCTGCAATCACCATCTGCAGTGATTATGAAGGAGTTATTCTGTGTAACTTTCCTTATATGAGAGTTTTTAAATAATTGTGGCTGTACTATAAATTGTTGTTTTCCCTTGAAGAGGTAGTATGGTTCTGTGGGCAGCTTTGCAGTTTTGTAGGGTTTTTCTTGTGTTAGTTTTGTAATAAGCTTTGCCAACAAATCTAAGTTTTTTAAAGAGAATAATTTGGGGGTAATCACTTAAAAACTATGAATTATGCAGATTATTGGTCTCAACCTACTCTAGCTCAAAAAGTCTTTTCAACCTTTTCTGGTACCGACTTGCTTATGAGTGATTTAATTTGGTAAGACTGTTTTGTATCTTCAGAACTCCAAGTGTGCGATCCTGTAATATCCTGGATTTTTGCCCTTTGTAATCTCTCTCCCAAATATTTTCCCAACATTACTTCCATAGTAAATGGAGTAGTGGTTCACATGNGACTTGCTTATGAGTGATTTAATTTGGTAAGACTGTTTTGTATCTTCAGAACTCCAAGTGTGCGATCCTGTAATATCCTGGATTTTTGCCCTTTGTAATCTCTCTCCCAAATATTTTCCCAACATTACTTCCATAGTAAATGGAGCAGTGGTTCACATGTATCTTCTGTGTGAATGGGGTACCCAGTAAATATTTGTTTAAAGAATTAATAGGTAACTTAAAGGAGTGCTTAGTAATTATTTGTTGATTTGAGGTGAATTTTTTATTAAATATGAATAAAAATATAAAGGGAAATGTTTTAGTAATGATATTGAAGTAGATCAGTCTTTCTTTTGTACCTAAAAATGGTGTATATATTTCATATATGTGTGTATTAAATATATATGTATATATATGTGTGTGTGTGTGTATATATATGTACACATATATATTTTAACATTATTTTATCTCTATTGTAACTATAGAGTGTTAGTTAAAGGCTAAAATATCACAATGTTAAGGTGAATTTGGAAATTTATTTTTTTAATATCATTGATCCTAAACTACTAATCCTTTAGACTCATGTTTTGTTTTTAGTGGTTGTATAATAGAAGCAGATTCTTTTTCTTTCACCTTTTCTTTCTTATTTCTATATTGAAAGGTTATGGTTTGATAAAACAACTTTTTCCTTCTTCTTTCATGATTTATGGAAACCCTTTTAAAGATTATAAAACCTTTTCTAATAGAGGCAACCTTGCTTTAAAAGCTTTCTTATGTAGCTTCTGATTCTATTAGATTGTTTTCACTGTTGTTATTTTTTACTTTATTTACAAGGGTACCATAGCCCCTGGATTCTTTCTTTATATTAGATTGATTGTGAGAGTGTGTGTTTGATTATTAGAGTAAGTCTGAATGTCTTAAACAAAAGCCATCCTTCTGTATTGCTTTCTCAATATTTTTGTCTTGGAGAAATGCACAAAACTTGGCCCACCATGTCAGTTTGATGTGTGCATTGGCATTTGGCAGAATATTATTCTGAGTCTTCACAGGTATGTGATATTTTTATACAGATAACATGTTTGTTCTTAATGAGCTAAAGCTTATATAGACATTTTGAAAGATGCTTGTGATTAGACAGTCTAGCAAATAACATTGTAGATCATACATTATTCATGCATGGGA
Source organism: Neotragus pygmaeus (assembly GCA_006410875.1). Taxonomy (NCBI): domain Eukaryota; kingdom Metazoa; phylum Chordata; class Mammalia; order Artiodactyla; family Bovidae; genus Neotragus; species Neotragus pygmaeus. The sequence goes on from SJYV01013799.1 coordinate 1,767, forward strand.
GGAAATGTGGCTACCCTGTTGCATTTTTATGAAACACAATGTGTTTTTTTTTCCCCTTTCCTCAGAATTATGAAAAATATTGCTATCTTTTCAGAGTGTCTGACCTGTGAAGGCCTGTGAAACACTTGAGTTGTGGTATATTTAGATTTCAAACCCCACATTTGAGTCACTGCTTTTGAAATTATGTAATAAATATTATATATATTGTGTTTTTGAATTTATATAATAAATGTTAAATGCTTTTAATCTTCAAACTAAGTAACCTTTGGCGATTATAAAAAGGTCTTTTTGAAGCTTTTTTTTAAGTTTTGTATTTTCAAAATATGATAATGGTACATGGCTGAACACTAATTGCAACTAACTAGCAATTTCGTATTAATGGAGTGAATTGGTGAGTCAGTCAAGGTTCCAGTCCTCATGTCAGTACACATTTCAGCAACAATGTCGAGAGAGGTAAGACAGGCCAGTCTAGTTAGCAGAAGCAGAAAAGTGTTGGCTGGTTCTTATGAGAAAAGCAGGAAAAATAAAAAATGTGAGTGAAAAACAGAAGATTTGCTACCTGATTTCAAATATATAAAATGCCACTTAAAAGAAATAAAGCAGTTCTGTGTTTTATTGTTTCATAAATCTGGAGTGGAACTAGTTGGTTGGATGTGTAAGATTTGACTCTACATAGTGAGAATGAATGAATGAATGCTTTTTTCTAATTAATAAAGCAGTTCAAAAATAGGAAAAATTTCCTTGGAAGATGGTATCCTTCCTAGAGATGCTTAATCAAAGGATGAATTCAAGGTGCAGAGATGTACATTCTTTAAGTCTGTGATTGGAAGTCTTTCTAGTATACTGTGCAGCTTCAGAACTCTGGTTGGAAGTGTTTCTTCCAGTCTTGCTCATTCGGGTTAATTTTTATACTTCAGTTTAGTGCTTATGATTATCATTGACCAAGTGAAGGTGTTACAGTTGACCAGGTCTAACTGGTCAAAGTCATTACAGTTTTGACTTTCTTCTTTCCAAAATAGGATAAGAGAGAAACTCAGATCCTGGCTGTACAGAGAGCAATTATTAGAGGAACTGCATCCTTCATGACAGTGGAGTTCCTTTTACTCTCACTCTTTTTTTTTTTTCTTCTCTGCTCTTGTTTTTGTACTTTTCTATTCCCCANCCAACTCAGTGGACGTGAGTTTGAGCAAACTCCAGGAGATGGTGAAGAACAGGGAAACCTGGTGTGCTGCAGTCCATGGTGTCACAAAAATCAGACATGACTGAGCAGCTGAACAACAAGATTCCAGGAGGCCTGGGGCTATGTGCTCATGGTCATCAAGTAGTCACCATCTTCTGTCTGTTGGAGAAGGGCAGGGGCAGGATTTTTTACACCTGGCAAACAACTCAAGAAATTATTTGGAGAAAGGCTTATTCCCCTGCCCTACCCTCCAAGGCTCTGTGGGATCCTGCTAGTTTATACACTCACTCGGAAACTACTATGAAAAGAATCTGGGATGGGTGCAAGGGCTCTGGCCAGGGAAAGATACAAGCAATCAAAGTCCCCTTGTCCTGAACTCAAGGAACATCTTCAGTCATAATAACACTATGACTCAGATGAAAATATCAAATGAACAGAGTGAACTAGGGAGTGGAATTCAAGGTCAGGATATTATGGAATGCTTTAGGGAAAGCCTCTTGATGAAAGTGAAAGAGGAGAGTGAAAAAGGTGGCTTAAATCTCAACATTCAGAAAATGAAGATCATGGCATCCAGTCCCATCACTTCATGGGAAATAGATGAGGAAACAGTGTCAGACTTTATATTTTTGGGCTCCAAAATCACTGCAGATGGTGACTGCAGCCATGAAATTAAAAGACGCTTACTCCTTGGAAGAAAAGTTATGACCAACCTAGATAGCATATTCAAAAGCAGAGACATTACTTTGCCAACTAAGATCCATCTAGTCAAGGCTATGGTTTTTCCTNATACTATGTGTACATACTGTTGTTCTAATCATAAGAAACCAGGAGCTGTTTAAGATAAGAAACAGAAAGAATGACATTATGTCAAAATCAAAACTGCTGTTCCTAGGAAACATCCTTCAACATCAAAATGAATGATTCTTATACATTTCTATTCAAAGGGTCTAATATTCTGTTTGTTGAAGATATATAATCCATTATGTATAGCACCCCAACATCGGGCACTCTGCTGGAGTCTCAATGCGGTTTCACTGTGGCTGAGTTTAGCACGTTAGTACTACCTGCCCTTAACATTGCAATCTAAAATTATCTTTGGTATAGAACTCTGAGGTCACCCCCAAGCTCTGGTCCAAGCATAGCAGCAGACCCAAAGAGTATGAGCAAATGACATCCCAGGTGACAAGCTCTTCCACACTCATGTCCTTTTAGATATGGACTGACAGCCCCTGACTCCCACCGCCAGCAAAACACGTCAAGCTTTCAGAATTTTCCACTTGCAACCCATATATCTAGTTCCTAAAAGACATAAATCCATCTTTAATCAGTAATAATTACATTTGGAGAATTGTTTTCAGAAATTCAGTACTGAGTTGCCTGCTCTCTAGATCCTACAAATCACCAAAAGGGAGACATTTTAAATGGTCACTCCTACAGGTTCTCCAAGTTCTTACCCTGCAAGAGATTAAAGAACTAGAAAAAAAGAGACTAAGATCCCTTTCTCACGAGGTGGCTTTACAAACCCAGAGATCATTATATATCTTGTTTTATTCACTTTTAAAATATAAAAAGCCACACAAAGATGTTCTGTAAGCACAGTGCAGCCAGTGCCTGACGTATGTGTTTCTTAACATCTCTTAGGTAAAAGTAGAGTAAGTTTGTCTAAAAGTTTAGAAGCAGGGAAACAGTTGTCATCCAAAGCATCTATTTGCTTCACTGTTGGAGAAAAGGAACCTTACGACCCATCACCTTTTTTCTTGCTTCTCTGTCTGGCTTAGTGCCTAAAACGTAAATTTACACCACAACACAAATAGAAATCTTACTCCAGGCCCCTAGCAGAATTCTCTGTTGCCTTGATCAAACTTTAATTTTTACTTTCCTGCCCTCATTATAAGCTTCAGGATATGTTTTTTTCAGACTATATTTAAGTCATGTATTTAGCTGATAAGTAAACAAATACATGATTGGCACCATCATGTAATAGAGATATGAACAATCACAAATGTATTTCTACCACACTCAAAGTGAGAAGAACAGAATTCTAATACCAGTCCCATTACTGCAAAGTCATGAAACTTTGAGCAATTTTCTAAATTTTTTAAACCTTGGTTTCCCTTGAACATAAAAAGCAAAAAATTATCAGTCATGTTACCAAATAACATGACATTTGAAAACACATGTTATTATTATGAAGGTGGTAATACTATAGGATAAGCACAGAATATGGTAAAAGTTTTGAAGAAAGGGGAAAGGCAGCTATGGAAATCACGAGTGATTAACACGTCATTATTGTCTCATTCAGCTCTGAAATCCTAGAACTGATTTTTGAGCTGGGAAGACTAAAATAGGCTTCATGGTGATATGCGAGCTAGATCTGAAAGGAAGGATAGGATTTTTATCAGATTACACCTTCTAATTTTATGCACAATGTATTTAAAGACATGGATTAGGATGGCTAGGGGAAGGATGACATAAATGTAAATCCACAGTACATATACCCTCTGGAGTTCTCCTCCAGATAAGCATCTAAGGTCCAACATCTGAATTCATGTGTTTTCCTCACTGGCTGCATACTCAATAGAGTTTACCAGCAATTCCACTGCTCCTGATCTGACACTCGCCACCTAGCTTCCCAACATCCACTACAAATATTTAATTTAAAAGATAATTCACACAGCTAAGAAGGTTTGTATTATTACCCATGACTCTACTGACCTGTCTGCATATAAAGCTCATAAAATATACTGCATTTGAACCAGTTACATTTTAAAGAAAAATAATAATCAGATTTTATTCAAGGCTTGACAATGAGCCTTGAATAATTCTTCAAACTTAAAATAAAATTACCTGTAGAAGCCCTCCATCATCAAAACGCAGCACTTCTATTATGCTCTCCGACTGAATAAATGCTGTGATGGAAACAAAACAGATTGTCACTTAACAGGAAAATAAATTTCATTTAAATAAAATCTTTTAAAATTAATTGCTACAAGTTAATTACTTTTAAAACATACTACTGCTTGATGGTAATGGTTAAAGAGGAAAATATAATGAACACTTCAGGATCTTAGTAACTATGAAATGCTTGAACTAGAACAATCCAGTTAGAAAGCAGTTTTAACAACCTACAAACTATGTAGGCCACTCACAAAATATTTATTCCTGCTATGCTGCCAGAAAGCATGAAATAAAGTTCAACTAGCTACAGTGATTGTGCTCCAAGTATTTACCTAACTGATTTGAAAACTTATGTCCACACAAAAATCTGGAAGAAACTCCTTATAAGCAGGTTTGTTCATAATCTTCAAAAACTGGACACAATCAAGATGTCCTTTAATAGGTGAGTAAAGAAAAGGCTGACTTGAAATTCAACATTAAAAGAACTAAGATCATGGCATCTGGTCCCATTACTTAAGGGCAAATAGAAGAGGAAACAGCGGAAGCAATGACAGATTTTGTTTTCAGAGGCTCCAAAAATCACTGCAGATGGTAAATGCAGTGATGAAATTAAAAGATGTTTGCTCCTTGGAAGGAAAGCTATGACAAATCTAGACAGCATATTAAAAAGCAGAGACATCACTTTGCTGACAAAGGTCCATAATAGTCAAAGCTATGGCTTTCCAGTAGTCATGTAGAGATGTGAGAGTTGGACGACCTAAGAAAGCTAGGTGCTGAAGAATTGCTGCTTTCTAATTGTGGTGCTGAGAAGACTCCTGAAAGTTCCCTGGACTGCAAGGATATCAAACCAGTCAATCCTAAAGGAAATTAGTCCTGAATATTCGTTGGAAGGACTGATACTGAAGCTGAAGCTGCAATACTTTGGTCACCTGAGGCAAAGAGCTAACTCACTGGAAAAGATCCTGATGCTGGGAAAGACTGAAGGGAAAGGAGAAGGGGCTAGCAGAGGATGAGCTAGCATAGGTTAGATGGCATCACCTACTCAATGGACATGCTGCTGCTGCTAAGTCGCTTCAGTCATGTCCGACTCTGTGCGACCCCATAGACGGTACCCACCAGGCTCCCCCGTCCCTGGGATTCTCCAGGCAAGAACACTGGAGTGGGTTGCCATTTCCTTCTCTAATGCATGAAAGTGAGAAGTGAAAGTGAAGTCACTCGGTCGTGTCCGACTCTTAGCGACCCCATGGATTGCAGCCTACCAGGCTCCTCAGTCCATGGGATTTTCCAGGCGAGAGTACTGGAGTGGGGTGCCATTGCCTTCTCCACAATGGACACGAATATAAGCAAATTCTGGGAGATGGTGGAGGATAGAAGAGCTTAGCATGCTGCAGTCCTTGGGGTCACAAACAGTCAGACACAATTTAGCAACTAAATAACAACAACAGAGACAAATGTAGATTATCCATACAATGGAGTATTCAGTTCAGCTCAGTTGCTCACTCATATCCAACTCTTTGTGACCCCATGAATCACAGCACGCCAGGCCTCCCCATCCATCACCAACTCCCAGAGTTCACTCAAACTCATGTGCATTGAGTCAGTGATGCCATCCAGCCATCTCATCCTCTGTCATCCCCTTCTCCTCCTGCCCCCAATCCCTCCCGGCATCAGAATCTTTGCCAATGAGTCAACTCTTTGCATGAGGTGGCCAAAGTATTGGAGTTTCAGCCTCAGCATCAGTCCTTCCAATGAACACCCAGGACTGGTCTCCTTTAGGATGGACTGGTTGGATCTCCTTGTAGTCCAAGGGACTCTCAAGACTCTTCTCCAACACCACAGCTCAAAAGCATTAATTCTTCAGTGCTCAGCTTTCTTCATACTCCAACTCTCACATCCATACATGACCACTGGAAAAACCACAGCCTTGACTAGACGGACCTTTGTTGGCAAAGTAATATCTCTGCTTTTCAATATGCTATCTAGGTTGGTCATAACTTTCCTTCCAAGGAGTAAGCGTCTTTTAATTTCATGGCTGTAGTCACCACCTGCAGTGATTTTGGAGGCCAAAAAATAGTCTGACACTGTTTCCCCATCTACTTCCCATGAAGTAATGGGACCAGATGCCATGATCTTAGTTTTCTGAATGTTGAGCTTTAAGCCAACTTTTTCACTCTCTTTCATCAAGAGGCTTTTTAGTTCCTCTTCACTTTCTGCCATAAGGGTGGTGCCATCTGCATATCTGAGGTTATTGATATTTCTCCCGGCAATCTTGGTTCCAGCTTGTGTTTCTTCCAGCACAGCGTTCCTCATGATGTACTCTGCATATAAGTTAAATAAGCAGGGTGACAATATACAGCAGGGTGACAATATACTCCTTTTCCTATTTGGAACCAGTCTGTTGTTGGAGTATTACTCAGTGATAAAAAGTAAAAGAAAAGGCTGCATGCTCTATGATTTTAAGTACATGACATTCTGGAAAAAGCAATACTATAGAGATGATAATAAGATCAGTGGTTATGAGGGGTTTGGAGAGAAAGGAAGAGTGAAATAAGGAAACTATATGGAATCTTTCAAAGCAGTCTTCTATATGATACTGTAATGTGAGATGCATATGACCCTATGCATTTATTAAAAACAGAACTTTACAACATAGTAAACCTACTGTAAGCAATTTAAAAAAATCATTTTAGGAGATCAGGGATCCCAGGGCAGACTGCAGAATATGACAAAACCACTTATTTCTATTCTAAAAGTACAAAACCATCTCACGGAAGTGGGTGAGGTGAAAGGTGCTGACCTAAGTAATTTGGAAACGAGTAGAATCAGTAAGAATATCATGAATGGATGTGAGAGTTGGACTGTGAAGAAAGCTGAGCACTGAAGAATTGATGCTTTTGAACTGTGGTGTTGGAGAAGAGTCTTGAGAGTCCCTTGGACTGCAAGGAGATCCAACCAGTCCATTCTGAAGGAGATCAGCCCTGGGATTTCCCCTATGGTTTGGGTTAACCATCCTGGTGTTGCTCTACACGTATTCTTGAATTCAACCATTAAATATATGGATGGTGGATGGTGATTGTCAAGACTTCTCACTGTTTGAATAAGAGTTCACAAAAAAGCAAGAGAAGGAGGCTAGAGTGATCTACCTGGTAATGGATTAGAGTTAACAATATCAGCATAACAAAGATAACAGATGGTTACCTATAGAAACATTTACTGATGTGCCCATACACTGATAGGTATGTTGTGCTACTGCTGCTAGCATACACACATATATTACAATCTAACAGCAAAAAGCATATATATAGCACACAGATCTTGGGTCCTAATACCATTCTCCAATAAAAGGAATGGGGGCTTCTTACAGAAATGGCTGAATCTAGGACTGGGGTTGGGGGGGGGCAGATACAAAAGGTGAAACTTGTGCCAGAAAGAAAGTACTTTTTAAAAAAAAAAAAGACAAAATAAAAAACCCTCCACTGATGCGGCTATGTCAGAGAGATGTAAGAGTTAACAGGAAGAGTTCCCAAATGGCCAAAGCTGCAACAACTTGAGCAATAAAGTCAAGTAGTACTGGATTAAAACCCAAAGTGTAAAATAAGTATTTATGAGTCTATACTGGTATAAATAAATGAATGAGTAAGTAAGTAAATAATGGGGGAGAATAATTCTAAATAATTTATGTAGAAGCTCTTTTACTTAGAAGGTGGAACGTAACTGCCCACTTCTTAAGCATGGGATGCCCATGGTGACCCCTTCCAAAGAAAACAGTATGGAAAAGAGGAAAGAAAGAGTAACTTTACAATGGAGAAACCTGACAAGTGTTACCTCAGTCAGATGATCAAGGTCAACATCCGGAGTCAGAGCCATGGGGACAGCGCCCTTGAGATGCTGAAAGGAAAATGGCGCTTTATCTCTATGGTCTTCCTCCCAAATCATGCAAGTCCAGACGCATCGTGAGAAAAACATCAGACAAATCTCAGCTGAGGCGCATTCTAGAAAAACACCTCATCAGTACACACCTGAAAACTGTTGCAGTCATCAATATAAGGAACATCTGAGAAACTGTCACAGATCAAAGGCGCGTAAGGAGACATGGGTACTAAGTGTAATGCTGTATTGTGAATGGCATTCTCAAGAAGGGAAAAACTTTTCATTTAGGTGAAAACTGAGGAAACTTGAATAAAATATGAATTTAATAATAATGTACTAAAACTGGTTCAATTGCCAAAAAAAAAAAAAAGACCATATAAGTATGAGATGTTAATAATAGGCCAAACTGGGCAAGGGGTATATGGCAACTCTGTACTATATTTGGAATTTTTACGTAAATCTAAAACTGTTCTAAAATGAAAACCTATTTTTTAAAACCCACAAAACAGTGGTGTTTTACTTGTTTTAATATGACCCTCCCTGACTCCCCTTTGTTGGTCTTTGTGTACTCAGGAAGAAGCCTACTGTCTAATCCCATGCACCTGGCTTTTCCAGTGTGACCAAAGCTGAAAGGCATGGGGCAGCCAAGGTGCCAGTGAAATAATTACATCACTTTACCTACTTGGATGGTGTCTTTGCTGCCTGCTGAGCATCCATTTCTTCTTACTCTAATAATAGCACCCTGGTTTTATTTTGTGGAAAGCCCTGTCCCTCCATTTCTCGTGTTCCTCTTCAACCTCAGGGCCAACTTGCTCTACCCTGAGGAGCAAGGGTTCCCCACCAGTTCTTCATATACAGAGAGCACTCAACAATTCTGTATGTGAATGAAATTCCATCTTTCTGCTCAGGCACAAGTACTGATTATTTGCATCCACTGATACAAATGAATTACTTCTGATTCTCTCTGGTCCTAGCTTGAGGCTGAATGTCCAAACTAAGATCAGAGCTAATAGCTACAAGGGAATTACTGACATAGAGTACATCTGGAGTACACAAAAATATACCCAAATAAAGCAACAGACTTAAGAAAAAAGGACTGTGAAATAAAAGGCTATGCCCAGCATACCCATCCATTTCTCATCACTTCCCCCTCCTTTTAACATAAAGTGACATTTTAGATGATCCAGAAAAGCTTTTTGTTATGCTCTTGTTGCAAACAGGTATACTGATGCAAGGACACAATGGCCTAACAGGAATTAACTGAAACAGCCAGACACCCACAATGTAGCAGAAAAAAAGTTACTGCTAGTTCTGAGATGTCTAAGTGAGTAGACTAACTCCCAGTTAGAAGTTCCATTAGCTAGCAGAGAAAACAAATGAAGTATCAGAAATGTGCTGTATTTGGTGGCTGCTATTAGAGTTATGGTTTTTCCAGTAGTCATGTACAGATGTGAGAGTTGGACCATAAAGAAGGCTGAGCGCCGAAGAACTGATGCTTTTGAATTGTAGTGCTGGAGAAAACTCTTGAGAGTCCCATGCGCAGCAAGAGATCAAACCAGTCAATCCTAAAGAAAATCAACCCTGAATATTCATTGGAAGGACTGATGCTGAAGCTCCAATACTCTGGCCACCTGTTGCCAACAGCCAACTGACTGGAAAAGACTCTGATGCTGGGAAAGACTGAGGGCAGGAGAAGAAGGGGGCGAAAGAGTATGAGATGGTTGGAGGGCATCACTGACTTAGTGGACATGAGTTTGGGCAAACTCCAGGAGATAGTGAAGGACTGAGAAGCCTGGTAAGCTGTAGTCCATGGGGTCACAATAGTTAGACACAACTTAGTGACCAAACAACATTAGTTATGATACAACAACCATCACGTAAGATTCCATCAACAACCAAGGTCAGACCTTTATCTAACTGATGAGAGCTTTCCTAAATATAGAAAAGTAGTAATATAATTTGGGTATATAATACCTAATTTAATAATATAATTAGGAGCTTTAAGAAAAAATACATGAGATACCTTAGGTGGGAAAAAAAAAAAAAAAGACCAGCAGCTAGTATAAAGTCCTGAAAGGAGAATATTATGTTATACATCAACAGCTTTCCTTAAAGCATGTAGAAATGAAGAGGATTCAACTCTGGCATAAAAAAAATTAAGAGTATTTTACTTTAAGTGATTGATCTTAATAACTTTATATGTCTAGAAAAGCAGAAGTGACACTAGATATGTACTTGGTCATTTAATGTGTTAACAGTTATTAAGGTATAAATTACAAAAAGGAACCCAAGCAAGTCAAATCCCCATATCGCCACATCTCTAGATTGGAAATCACAAAGGACAGCTACTTCCTCTCCTGAGAATTTCTGTCCCTTATTTTATACCTAATGGAATTCTAAACGGAATTCTAAACGGTCCCAATGTTTTCCAGTTAGAGCAGCAACCAGATGTAGAAGAAAGAATGATGTCTAGGAGACCTTCCTGGCAGTTCAGTGGCTAAGAATCTGCCTTCCAAAGCAGCGATGCGGGTTTGCTCCCTGGCTGGGGAACTAAGATTCCACATGCCGCATGGCAACTAAGCCAGCACACTGCAACTAGAGCATCAGTGTGCGCTGTAACCAGAGAAAGCCTGAGTGCCACAACAAAGACCTAGTGCAGAAGAAAAATACCTGATAATTATCGATCACTGTGTTACTAAATGTCAAACTAGTTTTATGATATAGATATTATGGATTCCATTTGAAGATAAAGGTTCAGTAAGGTTAGGCTCAGGGTCACTCAGCAAAAAAGTGGCTTGAGAGGGGCCATGAATTTCAACCGTGGGACCTCAGAACCTAAGCTTCTACACCCATAACTGTTTACTTTCAACATAAAGTGACGCTAATGCTCACCCAGCAGTACCTTCAAGCAACCTCAGTTTTAAAATCAGGCATATATTCCTATACAAAGGGAGGAAAGCAGGATGCATAAACACAAGGGGCTTAACTTCTGGCTTTTAGGATTCTACTAGCATTTACTCTATGAAATTGAGCTCAGTAGGATGTACTTTAAGCTTCTCATATTCACCTACATCACTATGATGTCTGAGAGTAACAAAGACATTTATTTTCTGTAGAAAAAATCTCAGTCCATCAGTTATTTAATCATTATATTCAAAACAGAAGATCAGAAACTGAGTTTACTTCCCCATTGCACTTTAGTAAAGAGTAAGACAAAAATATCTTCACTTTAAAGGTAAATCTTTTCTCTACTATAATTAGGGATAATTTGTAATTTTTTTTTCCTTTTAGGTAGAGATTCTTTTTTCTGAATATGGCAAATGACGACTAGATACAGTGCTTGTTCCCAGACATATTCTATAAGTCATGAAAACAATGAATGTTGTAAATAACTGGTAGAAATATGTCATGAGATGGCTGGATGATGGCATCACCAACTCAATGGACATGAGTTTGAGCAAACTCTGAAAGACAGTGAGGGACAGTGAAGCCTGGCATGCTGCAGTCCATGGGGTCACAAAGAGTCAGACACAATTGAGAGACTGAACAGCTATCAACTTTATAGAAATAAAAGGCACCTACCAACCTTATAGAAACAGATTATAAATAAGAATAACTAGGAACAATTGTACACCAACGAATTAGACACATGGACAAACACCTAGAAAAACACAAACTACTGAAATTAAGTCAAGAATAAACCTGAATGGACCTGTAACAAGGGACTGAATTTCTAATTAAAAGTCTTCCTACAAAGTAAAACCTAGGGACAAATGGTTTCATTCCACCAAATGTTTAAAGAAGTTATATCAAGGCTTCACAAACTTTCAAAATAAATCAGATGGGGCAAACACTTCCCAAAATATTCTGAGGCCTTAATACTGATACCAGAATCAGATAAAGTTATTACAAAAAAAGGAAACTACAGCTCAATATCCCTTACACATATGGATATCAAGTCCTCAAGAAAATACAAAATACGCTTCTAGCAACATATATAGAGGCTTATACATCATGATGAAGCGTAAGACTAATATACCTTACACTGCAAACCTTCAATGAAAGAAATTAAAGACCTAAATAGAAAGACATAGGCTGGAATACTTAACAATGTAAAGACTGTAATACTCCCTATCTCACATTCAATGCAATCATTATCAAAACCCCACTTTTTCCCCAAAATTGATCCTAAAGCTCTTAAGAAACTGAGAGAAATCCTTAATAGCCAAAACAACCTTGACAAAGAAGAACACAGTTCAGTTCAGTTCAGTCGCTCAGTCGTGTCCAACTCTTTGCGACCCCATGAATCGCAGCACGCC
>SJYV01013803.1:0-19125 GCA_006410875.1 Neotragus pygmaeus
AACCAGCTTGAACATCAGGGAGTTCATGGTTCACATGTTGCTGAAGCCTGGCTTGGAGAATTTTGAGCATTACTAGCATGTGCGATGAGTGCAATTGTGCAGTAGTTTGTTGGCATTGCCTTTTTTTGGGACTGGAATGAAAATGGACCTTTTCCAGTCCTGTGGCCACTGCTGAGTTTTCCAAATTTGCTGGCATATTGAGTGCAGCACTTTCACAGCATCATCTTTCAGGATTTGAAATAGCGCAACTGGAATTCCATCACCTCCACTAGCTTTGTTCATAGTGATGCTTTCTAAGGCCCATTTAACTTCACATTCTAAGATGTCTGGCTCTAGATTAGTGATCATATCATCATGGTTATCTGTGTCATGAAGATCTTTTTTGTACAGTTCTTCTGTATATTCTTGCCACCTCTTCATAAGTAGTATTGCTCACAAAAAAGAAATGGGCATATATACTGTGGAATTCTCAAGATAGGTGTATCAGGATTGGCTGGGTGGTATTCCTTCCTCAACTCCAGCACTGGGTTGTGAGGAAGGATCATATATGGCACGTGTCAGTTTCTGGAGACAAAAAGAAGTTGACACCCCCTTTTATGCTGTAAATTTTCATGCTTTAATGCTGACCAATGAGATCTTCATAGATAAATATGTTTCAGAAAACCAGGGTTGTGTGTAACAAGAAATGTTGGGGATTTCTTTGTTTCTAAGGGCTAGGTGGGGACTCTGGAGTCAGGCCTGTCTTTGTTTGAGGCTCTACTGCATGCTAGCTATATGACCTTGGTTTAGTTAACTTCTCTACACTTTGCCTTTCATATCTGTACAGTGGGACTAGTGGTCGTAGCTACAGCCTAGGATTGTCATAAATATCTCATGGAACAGTAAAATAGATCATAAAGGAAGCCTCAATAAATGTTAACTAGTACATTATTATTCAATATTATTATTGTTATTAGTAACTAGGTGTAGTCTTTCTATGGAGAAAGCAATGTCACCCCACTCCAGTACTCTTGCCTGGAAAATCCATGGACAGAGGAGCCTGGTGGGCTGCAGTCCATGGGGTCGCTAAGAATCACACACGACTGAGTGACTTCACTTTCACTTTTCTCTTTCATGCATTGGAGAAGGAAATGGCAACCCACTCCAGTGTTCTTGCCTGGAGAATCCCAGGGATGGGGGAGCCTGATGGGCTGCCATCTGTGGGGTTGCACAGAGTCGGAAACGACTGAAGTGACTTAGCAGAAGCATAGTGTTTTTGTGTCTCTTTTGCATCAAAGCAATAGAGCGTTGATCATACTTAACTAAGATCATTGTTATTACTTATGATTTTTCTGTTGTCTGCTACTTGGAGATGTTTACCATGCCCTTCTAAACAGGTATACCATTAATAGAATAAACAAGGTTCCTGTGTATTAATATTCTTCTGCTTATTAAAATGGTCTTTCCAGGTGGCACTAGTGGTACAGAACCCGCCTGCCAATGCAGGAGACGTAAGAGATGTGAGTTTGATCCTTGAGTTGAGAAGATTCCCCTGGAGAAGGGAATGGCAGCCGCCAATATTCTTGCCTGGAGAATTCCATGGACAGAGGAGCCTGGTGGACTACAGTCCACCGGGTCACAAAAACCAGACGTGACTGAAGCAACTTAGCACTCTTATTACAATATAGAAATATATTCTATTATTATTATCAACATTTTATATTACCTTTTATCTTTTGAGCATCATTATGACCTTAGAACCTTCTATAGATGTAATACAATCTAATAAACCCCAATAGACTATTATTGAAGTTCCAGTTATCACAGTCTGGCCTGTGAGGTCCCTTGAAAGCCTCCTTCATGTTGACATTCTTGATAGCATCACTGCTTTCTGGAAACAGCTGAATATTCAAGACCTTCCTGATTTTTTCCTTCCATAGGATATATTTATAACCTCCTCCCAAGGAACCATGAGTTATTGTTCCTCATAGCAGGGAATTACATCAGAGGTCAAAGTCTGGACACTTGAGAAGCAAAAGAGAGCGGATGGAGGGCAAAAGCACAGCAACTGAAGGTGGTGTTGGGCTGGTTTTGGTAGTGAAGAGCCGAAACCGTTTATGTGAATTCACATCTGTACTTCTTTAGCTCCTCACATTTCTGTACTGTGGGCTTCCCAGGTGGTGCTAAGTGGTACAGAACCTGCCTGCCAGTGCAGGAGACATAATAAGAGGCGTGGATCCCTGGTCAGGAGGATCCCCTGGAGGAGGGATGGAAACCCACTCCAGTATTCTTGCCTGGAGACTCCCATGGACAGAGGAGCCTGGTAGGCTACGGTCCATAGGGTTCCAAAGAGTTGGGCATGACTGAAGCAACTTGGAACACGTGCATTCCTATACGCTCTGTTTTTTTAAAAAACAGTTCTATAATATGATTTCATGGATCCCTTAGATGTTATCCTATTTAACAACACTGTAGAAGGGTAAAGACAAAGGATGACAGATAAAGCCTAGTCACTAGTTGGTGATGGTTTGGGGGAAAGAGGTGTAATTATGTTGAATGTAAAGATCACGTAAGAGTTAAGCATTTATTCATTGAAGCCTACTAAGCGTCACACCTAGTGCTCAACTTTAATGATGATGCCTCTGCTCTTTGTAATCTGTAATCTGGCAGTGGAGCTATTCATGCTACAAATAATTTTACATATAACTCAAATGAGACTGTCAACACGCAGGTGTTCTGAGAGCATATAGGAGGACTTAACCCAGTTGGGGTAGTAGAGTTTAGATAGATGGGAGAAAGGAAGAGGTGCTCGGCAGGGGGATGTAAGGTCCGAAGAACTTGCTGTATTTGGAGACATCAGAAGGCCCACACAGACAGGAAATAAAATTGTAGCTACTGAAGACTCATAATTTCTTGGCTTTTAAAAACTTTTTTATTTGTTTATTTTTGGCTGTGCTGGGTCCTCATAGCTGCGTGGACTTTTCTGTAGTTGGGGCAAGCATTGGCTACTCCAGGGGCGGTGTGCGAGCCCCTCACTGCGGTGACTTCCCTTGTTGTGGAGCATGGGCTCCAGGGTGTGGGGGCTTCAGCAGTTGCGGCTCCAGGGCTCTAGAGCACAGACACGAACACAGTAGTTGCGGTGAACAGGCTTAGTTGCTCTGTGGCATGTGGATCTTCCCGGATCAGGGGTCAAACCCATGTCTCCTGCACTGGCAGGCAGATGCTATAGCCCTGGTCCGCTAGGGAAATCCCCTTGTAGTTTTTAAAGAAATAGTTTATTGCATTTTGTTCCAAATCTTTGTGAATTAAAAAAGGATCAAAGTTTACTAAGGATGCAAAGGAGTTGCGGATGTGCCACTGTGCTGGGAGCCAGCATGGGGACCCCCAACCATGGCAAAGGTCTTGAGGAATGGGCCTGATATGCAAAGGTGGGATCAGGCCTCAGGGGTCCCCCTGGACTTTCTCGAGCATCTACACCCAAAACCAGAGTCTGCCTGCCTTACTGCATTATGCTGTCCACCTATTCTTCTGACATTACAGGGGGGTATCCCTGACCACCTTTCTCTGAAAGAGTTAACTTAGAGCTCCAGTTAATAGTCTCCTTCATATAAAAGGAGTGTCTCAGCTCAAACCCCTCTGATGGCTCTCTAACTTGCCTGACAGGTTTCCCTGGACTTCTACAACTACGCATGTGATTGTTTACAGCCCCCCAATTGTGAGAGGCATGGGAAGCCTAAAACATATAGCCTTTCAAAGAATTAAAAGCTATTAGAATAGTGCTGGTGTAAGGTTTTACTGTTGAACCAATGCTTGCTGCCAAGTTCCCATATCCCTTATCCACTGCACCTGGGAGTACATTAGTTAACATAGCTGGAATGTAAGAAAAACAAGTGTAGCCTTGAAATTAACCACATCAGATCTTTGAGCTAATTGGTTCTTTCTTATAACTCACTGCACCTTTACTCTGTGAGAAATGTAACTCTGTTTAGCATTTTCTGAGGCTGACATAGATTAGAAATATAAAGAAAAAACACTTTGAGGGAAAATAAGTTTTCTGGTTGAGCAGCATTTATAAAAAGAGGGTCATAAAATGTTCACAGGCCTCCAAGGCCAGAAGATAATGTACACATCATCATTTGTGGGAAAGGTTTGCAGAAAAAAATCCTGGTTTCAATAAGGGCAAAACTGCTGGAATGTTTGGGCTGACTCTGTATGACCTTGCATTTTTCATTTCCCTCTATGTACAAGTTGAGGTATAAAAGTCCCTTTTGAAAATAAAAGTAATTGGGCCTCGCTCACCGAAGAAGCTTGGTCACCCCGTCTCTCTCTCTCTTTTTTTCTTTCTCTCTCTCACTCTCTCTTTCAGGCTAGTTCCCATCTGGAACGCAGAGGTCCACCGTGTCTACTTATTTGCCTGGGTTTCTAAGACCTGAACGGGAAGGCGCCCTGCGTCTTCACTCCCTCGGGAGACTGGGAGAGCACCTGTGGCCTTATGTAGATGGTGAAAGTCTGTTGTCTCGAGACTTTATTGATTTTCTGTGTAAACCAAGGAACATCAGCCTCTTTCTCTCCTCTATTTTCTTATCTGCAACATTCTTTCTTTATCTCTGTCTCTAAAGCATTTGCTGCAGCTGATGCTGTTTCTCCTTCCTTTCCCCTGGATCCTGCGGGGGCTGGACCCTGGCACCACTGTAGTGATTGGCAACATAGTGTCAATGCTTGTCAGCAAATATGGACAGCCGTTGTTTAAAACAAGCTCCCTGAGCGAGTGTAGGGTTGCCTCAGAGATGTTGCCTTCCTTACCCATGGTCTCATGGTAGGTACTTGAATCACTAGTGGGTAGGTCTTTAGAATGAAGCACACGTATTTTGGGGTATGTTTCTTTTTTCCCTGGGTCAGCTGTTATGAAAATGAAAAATTGCAGTTTCTGTCTTTTTACTTTATTTATTTAACTTTCGTTGGCATATAGTTGATGGACAGTGTTGTGTTCGTTTCAGGAATCATGGTGCATGTTTTCCGGTATTCTTCTCAGCCCCTCAGCACACTGTTTGTATAAGACAAGTGCTTGATGCATTATCAGTTGATCTGTTAGTTTGCTGTAATGGTTTCTGGCAAGGATGTCCATGGACTGATCCTTGTACACAGTAATTTGCTTCATTCTTAACACTGCGGGTTTTTGGCTTTTGTCTAACAAATTCTGTCTGTGGTACGCAAGTTCAGGAGACTGTGTCAGAGGCAAAGGCCATTCCAGGTGTGGGGCACCAAATGAAATGTATGACATGTCTGCAAATTAACCTGGCTTAGAGATCATCTGTCAGAAGGATCACCTAAAACCTCTCTCCAGTTTATTTGAAGGATTGATCATAACACATCTCTCTGGAGTAGACAGAAAGCAGATAGGACAGGTGAAATTTGAAGGAAAAGTGATGTGGAAGCACTGCAAGGGAAGTGAGAAACCTAGATGTATATTTATTTCTCTCTGAAGGGGGAAGACAGGTAACTGCGAATCCCTTTAGTTTTATGGTGAGTGTAAAAGTTTTCCAAAACATTATCTTCTATAGGTCATTGAATTTTTGTCATAAACTTCTGAAGTGTATTGTTGGAAAGGTCTTATGACCCTACCCATTTACCTGGAGAGTAAGAAAGACACAAAGAATTTGTATTTCTTATCCATGGGCATGTGGCTCATCCATGATGAAGCTGAGACTAGCATAAAACTCCGTTTTCTAGGAAATTTTACCCAACTCCAGACAAAACCTGTTCTCATCACTTTGTTAAACTTGCTCCCTCTTACCCCACACGCTCCTGCCTACTCCTGCTTAGTCTGTTCTCGTAGTCCTTGTCACTTTCTAATACAGTATGTACGTCACCTCTTTTTGCTTATTGGTTTATTTGTCCTGACTCCTCTAATAGAATGTCAGCTGCACATCGGGCAGGGAATTACTGTCTGGTGTGCTGATCTATCTCAGGCACTGAAAACATTGCCTGGGCATCGTGAGCATTCAGTCAGTATTTGTTACATGAATTCATGTGAGCTGTAACAGGTTCTAGGGTTGGACTCAGCTGATTTTGTTGTTCATATCAACACTCAGTGGCCTTCTCTTTTAATGTTGGATTGACATTATCCAACATTATCAGTTTTTACACATAATGTTTACAGACTTTATCTGTAAAAATTACAGATAAAGCACTTATTTGGGGGGAACAAACAAACAAAAGCTGAACTGTTGAATATCTTGAATTATGTTAGTAGAATCTTGAAAAAATGGGAGTGTTGGGAATCTTGGAATATTATTTCTCAAGATAATTTTACCTCCAGTTCAAGTGGGTAGAGCTAGATGGTATTAAGGGTTATTTAATCCAGCCTTAATTTTATGCACATGAGGAAAACTGACTTAGCAAGGTTAAGGAGCTAGGCCAAGATCAGATCATCATGTAGAGCTGCATGAATAGAATGTTTTCATTTTCTGTACAAGTTCAGAGCTCCTGCCCAGCTCCTTCCCTTTGCTGACACTTATTTTAGGGGCCCATACCCACCAAACACCTGTGGTGTTAGAGTTCTTCTTGAGAACATGTATTGAGCCTTTCCCCACAAATATCTGAAATTTACACGTATGGCATTGCTTTTGAGGTGACAAAATATTTAAAATGTTTTATCTGTGGGGCTAGTGAGGTGACATCCCTATCTTGTTATTGTGCGTGCGTGTGTGCATGCTCAGCCACTAAATTGTGTCCAACTCTTTGCAACCCTCTAGGCTCCTCTGTCCATGGGATTTCCCAGGCAAGGATGTTGGAGCGGGTAGCCATGTCCTCCCCCAGGGGATCTTTCTGATCCAGGGAATCGAACCTGTGTTTCTTGTATCTCCCTCACCGGCAGGCGGATTCTTTACTGCAGCACTACCTGGGAAGGCTCACCTTGTTATCAGGATACTATACAACGTCATTTTCTTGTTGTTTGATTTTCCTGGTGCATTTGTTAGCTGGTGTGAATCATTACTCTGTTGTCTTTGAGGCGAGGGTCTGTATCTTCTGTGACACTGGTAACTCTCTCCAGTGTCTGGATATTTGAAAGCTGAGCAATAGATAAGAAACATTTGCATAGTAAGAGCATTGATCCATCTTGTTACTGGTAGACATTTCAAAGGAAGTAATCAAAACTGTTTGCCCAACTTTGTCTTATCAGCTTTCTCCACCTGAATCGTTATATGATTCAGATAACTTGGAGATGGGGGAAGCTGGGGAAATGTTCTTACTGGAACATAGAAGCACCTCCTTTTCTCCTCCACCAACATGGCATAAAGGAAGAACCTAGTTGACTCAGGTTTTCAAAGACAAACAGTATTTTTTGATTGAATGTGTTCCAGGAAAATAAACTCCAGTCATCTAATGAAGAGTTATATCTTAATATGTACTCATTTGATAGATATTGCAATCAGCAGTTATTCAGTTCAGTTGCTCAGTCGTGTCTGACTCTTTGAGACCAGCACTGTCTGTATGGACTGCAGCACGCCAGGCCTCCCTGTCCCATCACCAACTCCCAGAGCTTACTCTAACTCATGTCCATCGAGTTGGTGATGCCATCCAACCATCTCATCCTCTCTCGTCCCCTTCTCCCCCTGCCTTCAGTCTTTCCCAGCATCAGGGTCTCTTCTAATGAGTCAGTTCTTTGCACTTGCCAAATGTACTTTTAGCATGCTCCTAGCCCTTGTGATGGAGATAAACAGTCAAAGAATAAACCTGGCAGCATACTTTAGTGGAGCTAGGACTAGAGATATAACTTTATAGGGATACAAGTTTGTTTCAGTATGTGATAAAAAAAAAATAGATTGCCCAAATGTAGAATGTTGCAATATGTCAGAAATTTATTATCTGTTTATGCAAGAGTTTGAGATGAATGTTCTTGGTTGGCAGGTGGGTTTCTTCTACATAGTGAATCAGAGAGGTAGACTCTTTCCCTTCTAGTGGCTCTGCCCCCGCCCCCTGCTTCCCCACCCCAATGCATCACTGTATCCAGCTGGTCTAGATAGAAGGCTCATTGTATTGGCAATAAGAAAACCCAGGTGTTAGTTACAATTCTGTTATCTTAATGTTAGAAGGTTTTTTACTGTGATTTTCTAATTTGTAGAATAAGGACAGCCTATAAATCATTCAAGGTAATGGATGAAGATGTAGCACTTTGACTTACTAGGAGGGGCAATAGGTGATTTTTGAATTCAGATATCCTTCTGCCATTTTAAAATAAGCAAATTATTAAAGTAGTGAGTCTACTTGTGCCTATTAAAAAGGATTCGTTGGGCATTTATTATGTGCAGGCTCTGTATGAAACACTTTACTTACATTAACTGGCTCAATCTTTTCAAACCTTTATGTTCAGTTCAGTTCAGTTCAGTTCACTCGCTCAGTCGTGTCCAACTCTTTGCAACCCCATGAATCGCAGCACGCCAGGCCTCCCTGTCCATCACCAACTCTTGGAGTTCACTCAGATTTCACGTCCATCGAGTCAGTGATGCCATCCAGCCATCTCATCCTTGGTCGTCCCCTTCTCCTCTNTGGGCATGACTGAAGCAACTTGGAACACGTGCATTCCTATACGCTCTGTTTTTTTAAAAAACAGTTCTATAATATGATTTCATGGATCCCTTAGATGTTATCCTATTTAACAACACTGTAGAAGGGTAAAGACAAAGGATGACAGATAAAGCCTAGTCACTAGTTGGTGATGGTTTGGGGGAAAGAGGTGTAATTATGTTGAATGTAAAGATCACGTAAGAGTTAAGCATTTATTCATTGAAGCCTACTAAGCGTCACACCTAGTGCTCAACTTTAATGATGATGCCTCTGCTCTTTGTAATCTGTAATCTGGCAGTGGAGCTATTCATGCTACAAATAATTTTACATATAACTCAAATGAGACTGTCAACACGCAGGTGTTCTGAGAGCATATAGGAGGACTTAACCCAGTTGGGGTAGTAGAGTTTAGATAGATGGGAGAAAGGAAGAGGTGCTCGGCAGGGGGATGTAAGGTCCGAAGAACTTGCTGTATTTGGAGACATCAGAAGGCCCACACAGACAGGAAATAAAATTGTAGCTACTGAAGACTCATAATTTCTTGGCTTTTAAAAACTTTTTTATTTGTTTATTTTTGGCTGTGCTGGGTCCTCATAGCTGCGTGGACTTTTCTGTAGTTGGGGCAAGCATTGGCTACTCCAGGGGCGGTGTGCGAGCCCCTCACTGCGGTGACTTCCCTTGTTGTGGAGCATGGGCTCCAGGGTGTGGGGGCTTCAGCAGTTGCGGCTCCAGGGCTCTAGAGCACAGACACGAACACAGTAGTTGCGGTGAACAGGCTTAGTTGCTCTGTGGCATGTGGATCTTCCCGGATCAGGGGTCAAACCCATGTCTCCTGCACTGGCAGGCAGATGCTATAGCCCTGGTCCGCTAGGGAAATCCCCTTGTAGTTTTTAAAGAAATAGTTTATTGCATTTTGTTCCAAATCTTTGTGAATTAAAAAAGGATCAAAGTTTACTAAGGATGCAAAGGAGTTGCGGATGTGCCACTGTGCTGGGAGCCAGCATGGGGACCCCCAACCATGGCAAAGGTCATGAGGAATGGGCCTGATATGCAAAGGTGGGATCAGGCCTCAGGGGTCCCCCTGGACTTTCTCGAGCATCTACACCCAAAACCAGAGTCTGCCTGCCTTACTGCATTATGCTGTCCACCTATTCTTCTGACATTACAGGGGGGTATCCCTGACCACCTTTCTCTGAAAGAGTTAACTTAGAGCTCCAGTTAATAGTCTCCTTCATATAAAAGGAGTGTCTCAGCTCAAACCCCTCTGATGGCTCTCTAACTTGCCTGACAGGTTTCCCTGGACTTCTACAACTACGCATGTGATTGTTTACAGCCCCCCAATTGTGAGAGGCATGGGAAGCCTAAAACATATAGCCTTTCAAAGAATTAAAAGCTATTAGAATAGTGCTGGTGTAAGGTTTTACTGTTGAACCAATGCTTGCTGCCAAGTTCCCATATCCCTTATCCACTGCACCTGGGAGTACATTAGTTAACATAGCTGGAATGTAAGAAAAACAAGTGTAGCCTTGAAATTAACCACATCAGATCTTTGAGCTAATTGGTTCTTTCTTATAACTCACTGCACCTTTACTCTGTGAGAAATGTAACTCTGTTTAGCATTTTCTGAGGCTGACATAGATTAGAAATATAAAGAAAAAACACTTTGAGGGAAAATAAGTTTTCTGGTTGAGCAGCATTTATAAAAAGAGGGTCATAAAATGTTCACAGGCCTCCAAGGCCAGAAGATAATGTACACATCATCATTTGTGGGAAAGGTTTGCAGAAAAAAATCCTGGTTTCAATAAGGGCAAAACTGCTGGAATGTTTGGGCTGACTCTGTATGACCTTGCATTTTTCATTTCCCTCTATGTACAAGTTGAGGTATAAAAGTCCCTTTTGAAAATAAAAGTAATTGGGCCTCGCTCACCGAAGAAGCTTGGTCACCCCGTCTCTCTCTCTCTTTTTTTCTTTCTCTCTCTCACTCTCTCTTTCAGGCTAGTTCCCATCTGGAACGCAGAGGTCCACCGTGTCTACTTATTTGCCTGGGTTTCTAAGACCTGAACGGGAAGGCGCCCTGCGTCTTCACTCCCTCGGGAGACTGGGAGAGCACCTGTGGCCTTATGTAGATGGTGAAAGTCTGTTGTCTCGAGACTTTATTGATTTTCTGTGTAAACCAAGGAACATCAGCCTCTTTCTCTCCTCTATTTTCTTATCTGCAACATTCTTTCTTTATCTCTGTCTCTAAAGCATTTGCTGCAGCTGATGCTGTTTCTCCTTCCTTTCCCCTGGATCCTGCGGGGGCTGGACCCTGGCACCACTGTAGTGATTGGCAACATAGTGTCAATGCTTGTCAGCAAATATGGACAGCCGTTGTTTAAAACAAGCTCCCTGAGCGAGTGTAGGGTTGCCTCAGAGATGTTGCCTTCCTTACCCATGGTCTCATGGTAGGTACTTGAATCACTAGTGGGTAGGTCTTTAGAATGAAGCACACGTATTTTGGGGTATGTTTCTTTTTTCCCTGGGTCAGCTGTTATGAAAATGAAAAATTGCAGTTTCTGTCTTTTTACTTTATTTATTTAACTTTCGTTGGCATATAGTTGATGGACAGTGTTGTGTTCGTTTCAGGAATCATGGTGCATGTTTTCCGGTATTCTTCTCAGCCCCTCAGCACACTGTTTGTATAAGACAAGTGCTTGATGCATTATCAGTTGATCTGTTAGTTTGCTGTAATGGTTTCTGGCAAGGATGTCCATGGACTGATCCTTGTACACAGTAATTTGCTTCATTCTTAACACTGCGGGTTTTTGGCTTTTGTCTAACAAATTCTGTCTGTGGTACGCAAGTTCAGGAGACTGTGTCAGAGGCAAAGGCCATTCCAGGTGTGGGGCACCAAATGAAATGTATGACATGTCTGCAAATTAACCTGGCTTAGAGATCATCTGTCAGAAGGATCACCTAAAACCTCTCTCCAGTTTATTTGAAGGATTGATCATAACACATCTCTCTGGAGTAGACAGAAAGCAGATAGGACAGGTGAAATTTGAAGGAAAAGTGATGTGGAAGCACTGCAAGGGAAGTGAGAAACCTAGATGTATATTTATTTCTCTCTGAAGGGGGAAGACAGGTAACTGCGAATCCCTTTAGTTTTATGGTGAGTGTAAAAGTTTTCCAAAACATTATCTTCTATAGGTCATTGAATTTTTGTCATAAACTTCTGAAGTGTATTGTTGGAAAGGTCTTATGACCCTACCCATTTACCTGGAGAGTAAGAAAGACACAAAGAATTTGTATTTCTTATCCATGGGCATGTGGCTCATCCATGATGAAGCTGAGACTAGCATAAAACTCCGTTTTCTAGGAAATTTTACCCAACTCCAGACAAAACCTGTTCTCATCACTTTGTTAAACTTGCTCCCTCTTACCCCACACGCTCCTGCCTACTCCTGCTTAGTCTGTTCTCGTAGTCCTTGTCACTTTCTAATACAGTATGTACGTCACCTCTTTTTGCTTATTGGTTTATTTGTCCTGACTCCTCTAATAGAATGTCAGCTGCACATCGGGCAGGGAATTACTGTCTGGTGTGCTGATCTATCTCAGGCACTGAAAACATTGCCTGGGCATCGTGAGCATTCAGTCAGTATTTGTTACATGAATTCATGTGAGCTGTAACAGGTTCTAGGGTTGGACTCAGCTGATTTTGTTGTTCATATCAACACTCAGTGGCCTTCTCTTTTAATGTTGGATTGACATTATCCAACATTATCAGTTTTTACACATAATGTTTACAGACTTTATCTGTAAAAATTACAGATAAAGCACTTATTTGGGGGGAACAAACAAACAAAAGCTGAACTGTTGAATATCTTGAATTATGTTAGTAGAATCTTGAAAAAATGGGAGTGTTGGGAATCTTGGAATATTATTTCTCAAGATAATTTTACCTCCAGTTCAAGTGGGTAGAGCTAGATGGTATTAAGGGTTATTTAATCCAGCCTTAATTTTATGCACATGAGGAAAACTGACTTAGCAAGGTTAAGGAGCTAGGCCAAGATCAGATCATCATGTAGAGCTGCATGAATAGAATGTTTTCATTTTCTGTACAAGTTCAGAGCTCCTGCCCAGCTCCTTCCCTTTGCTGACACTTATTTTAGGGGCCCATACCCACCAAACACCTGTGGTGTTAGAGTTCTTCTTGAGAACATGTATTGAGCCTTTCCCCACAAATATCTGAAATTTACACGTATGGCATTGCTTTTGAGGTGACAAAATATTTAAAATGTTTTATCTGTGGGGCTAGTGAGGTGACATCCCTATCTTGTTATTGTGCGTGCGTGTGTGCATGCTCAGCCACTAAATTGTGTCCAACTCTTTGCAACCCTCTAGGCTCCTCTGTCCATGGGATTTCCCAGGCAAGGATGTTGGAGCGGGTAGCCATGTCCTCCCCCAGGGGATCTTTCTGATCCAGGGAATCGAACCTGTGTTTCTTGTATCTCCCTCACCGGCAGGCGGATTCTTTACTGCAGCACTACCTGGGAAGGCTCACCTTGTTATCAGGATACTATACAACGTCATTTTCTTGTTGTTTGATTTTCCTGGTGCATTTGTTAGCTGGTGTGAATCATTACTCTGTTGTCTTTGAGGCGAGGGTCTGTATCTTCTGTGACACTGGTAACTCTCTCCAGTGTCTGGATATTTGAAAGCTGAGCAATAGATAAGAAACATTTGCATAGTAAGAGCATTGATCCATCTTGTTACTGGTAGACATTTCAAAGGAAGTAATCAAAACTGTTTGCCCAACTTTGTCTTATCAGCTTTCTCCACCTGAATCGTTATATGATTCAGATAACTTGGAGATGGGGGAAGCTGGGGAAATGTTCTTACTGGAACATAGAAGCACCTCCTTTTCTCCTCCACCAACATGGCATAAAGGAAGAACCTAGTTGACTCAGGTTTTCAAAGACAAACAGTATTTTTTGATTGAATGTGTTCCAGGAAAATAAACTCCAGTCATCTAATGAAGAGTTATATCTTAATATGTACTCATTTGATAGATATTGCAATCAGCAGTTATTCAGTTCAGTTGCTCAGTCGTGTCTGACTCTTTGAGACCAGCACTGTCTGTATGGACTGCAGCACGCCAGGCCTCCCTGTCCCATCACCAACTCCCAGAGCTTACTCTAACTCATGTCCATCGAGTTGGTGATGCCATCCAACCATCTCATCCTCTCTCGTCCCCTTCTCCCCCTGCCTTCAGTCTTTCCCAGCATCAGGGTCTCTTCTAATGAGTCAGTTCTTTGCACTTGCCAAATGTACTTTTAGCATGCTCCTAGCCCTTGTGATGGAGATAAACATTCAAAGAATAAACCTGGCAGCATACTTTAGTGGAGCTAGGACTAGAGATATAACTTTATAGGGATACAAGTTTGTTTCAGTATGTGATAAAAAAAAATAGATTGCCCAAATGTAGAATGTTGCAATATGTCAGAAATTTATTATCTGTTTATGCAAGAGTTTGAGATGAATGTTCTTGGTTGGCAGGTGGGTTTCTTCTACATAGTGAATCAGAGAGGTAGACTCTTTCCCTTCTAGTGGCTCTGCCCCCGCCCCCTNGATAAACATTCAAAGAATAAACCTGGCAGCATACTTTAGTGGAGCTAGGACTAGAGATATAACTTTATAGGGATACAAGTTTGTTTCAGTATGTGATAAAAAAAAATAGATTGCCCAAATGTAGAATGTTGCAATATGTCAGAAATTTATTATCTGTTTATGCAAGAGTTTGAGATGAATGTTCTTGGTTGGCAGGTGGGTTTCTTCTACATAGTGAATCAGAGAGGTAGACTCTTTCCCTTCTAGTGGCTCTGCCCCCGCCCCCTGCTTCCCCACCCCAATGCATCACTGTATCCAGCTGGTCTAGATAGAAGGCTCATTGTATTGGCAATAAGAAAACCCAGGTGTTAGTTACAATTCTGTTATCTTAATGTTAGAAGGTTTTTTACTGTGATTTTCTAATTTGTAGAATAAGGACAGCCTATAAATCATTCAAGGTAATGGATGAAGATGTAGCACTTTGACTTACTAGGAGGGGCAATAGGTGATTTTTGAATTCAGATATCCTTCTGCCATTTTAAAATAAGCAAATTATTAAAGTAGTGAGTCTACTTGTGCCTATTAAAAAGGATTCGTTGGGCATTTATTATGTGCAGGCTCTGTATGAAACACTTTACTTACATTAACTGGCTCAATCTTTTCAAACCTTTATGTTCAGTTCAGTTCAGTTCACTCGCTCAGTCGTGTCCAACTCTTTGCAACCCCATGAATCGCAGCACGCCAGGCCTCCCTGTCCATCACCAACTCTTGGAGTTCACTCAGATTTCACGTCCATCGAGTCAGTGATGCCATCCAGCCATCTCATCCTTGGTCGTCCCCTTCTCCTCCTGCCCCAGATCCCTCCCAGCATCAAAGTCTTTTCCAATGAGTCAACTCTTCGCATGAGGTGGCATGCTTCAACTTTAGCATCATTCCTTCCAAAGAAATCCCAGAGCTGATCTCCTTCAGAATGGACTGGTTGGATCTCCTTGCAGTCCAAGGGACTCTCAAGAGTCTTCTCCAACACCACAGTTCAAAAGCATCAGTTCTTCGGCACTCAGCCTTCTTCACAGTCCAACTCTCACATCCATACATGACCACAGGAGAAACCATAGCCTTGACGAGATGGACCTTAGTCAGCAAAGTAATGTCTCTGCTTTTGAATATGCTATCTAGGGTTGGTCATAACTTTTCTTCCAAAGAGTAAGCATCTTTTAATTTCATGGCTGCAGTCACCATCTGCAGTGATTTTGGAGCCCCCCCAAAATAAAGTCTGACACTGTAGCTTTTTAACAAGTCAGAAAGTATGATTCTTCCAATGGTTCTTTCTCCACCCACATTTTTTGGCTATTTGGGTTCTTTGGTATTTCTATAAGAATTCAAAAAGATTTTGTTTTTGTGTTTGTTTTAGTTCTGTTAAAAATACCATTTTTATAAATAGGAATTGTTTGAATTTGTTGATTACCTTGGATAGTATGGTAGTTTTAAGCATATCGATTCTTCTAGTCCACGATCATGGTATTTCTTTCCATTTGTTTGAGGTCATCTATGATTTTTATCATCAGTGTCTTATGTAAGTACAGGTATTTTGCCTCCTTAGGTAGGTATATTCCAAGGTATGTTATTCTAGAAATAGACATAATGAAATAAATTAGAGTAACAGAAAAAGAGCCCGGAATATATGGGAAGTTAATGTGCTACAAAGGTTGAGTTTCAGTTTAGTTTATAAACAGAAGTGGCACAGTAGGATGGCCAATCTGGAGAAAATACATGTCATATGCAAAGGTAAATTTCAGAAGAATTCCAGATTTAAATGTCAATGAAAACATAAAACTTAAAAAAAAAAAAAGAAAAAGGCAACGGGGGAATAATGAACCTTGTGATGAGAGAAGCATTCTTAAATAGGACAGAAAACTCAGACCCAATAAATGAAAAAAAGCAGACTATTTAACAACACATAATTTAATTTTTTATAGTAAAAATAAAAAGTCAAATAAATTTGGGAAAAATATTTGCAAGACAACTCATTTAAGAAATATTTTTGAGCACATTTTATGTCATAGCTGCAACTGGGTACCATGCTGAATAAAATATTGAGCAAATGTACAAGCCAAGTTTGATTTATTATTTTATTATTTGTCTAAACAAATATTCCTGTATTCATGGTGGTTACCTTTTAGTGGTAGATGATAGATATGAAAGATAACATACAGTATTCTTACAAATAAGAGACAGAGGGAGAGGGGAGGGGGAGAGAAAGAGAAAGATGAGAGAGAATCCAATGGTAAGAAAATATACAAAGCCAATTCAAAGAATACATCTACGCGCTGGAAACACTGCTTGTTTCTTCCCAAATCTGTTCAATGGCCTCATGCTGGTGACTTGGACTTAGTCATGATGAGAATATTTATATCATGGAAATTAGCAAGTGCTATAGATCAGAGTTGACTTATTATTTAAATTGTCTAAAACAGTTACTGTTACTATCTTAAAAAGTAACAGAGGAAAGTGTAAAAAATGCAGATTAAACTCAGAAGTGTAGCTTGTCTGTGCTGTTACATGATGAACGGCACAGAGAACCTTCAGGAAATATTCACCCAGGACTTGAGAACTATTATCCAATTCAACACAAAGTCAGTCGCTTCATTAACAGATGAGTGAGGTTTAGACATATATAGTGCTAAAACTGAAAGAATATTCAGGTAATAAATGTAGTTTATAGTAGGATAAAACACAGTTTAATAGTAGATCACATTTCAGATTTAAGGACAATAAATTTATTGGGGAAAGAGTGAATTTTAATGGAACTCCATTTGCCAAATCGAAGGTGAACAGCAGTCAGTTTGCATCCAAATATGAGAGTTCAGCAGACTTTCCAGGTGACCCAGATGGTAAGGAATCTGCCTGCAGGGCAGGAGACCGGTTTGATCCCTGGGTCAGGAAGATCCCCTGGAGGAGGGCATGGCAAACTACTCCAGTATTCTTGCTTGGAAAATTCCACAGGCAGAGGATCCTGGGGTGTTACAGTGCATGGGGTCACGAAGAGTCAGATATGACTGAGTGATTAGCACTTACAAGAGCTCAGCAACAATCACCCAAAGCCCTGTAATAGTCGATTGGCTTTAAAGAATGTGTGATACAGCACCACACGCTCTATTATTATTTAGGTTGTGTCTTCACTATCAACAAAATCAATAATGAACTGTGTTTATATGTAAAAAAAGTGAATGGATAAATGTAGTGGATATCTAGACAATGGAATATTATTCAGTGCTAAAAAGAGACAAGCTATCAAGCCGTGAAAAGACATGTGGGAATATTAAAAGCATATTTCTAATTGAAAGAAGCTAATATGAAAAGAAGACATACCGGATGGTTCCAAACATTCTAGAAAAGGCAAAACTGTGGGGACAGTGGAAAGATCAATGACCCAGGATTTAGGGGTGGGGGAATAAGAAGGCAAAGCAAAGAGGGTTTTTAGGGCAGGTTAAGGCAGGGAAGACTCTTGAGAGTCCCTTGGACTGCAAGGAGATCAAATCAGTCCATTCTGAAGGAGATCAGCCCTGCGGTTTCTTTGGAAGGAATGATGCTAAAGCTGAAACTCCAGTACTTTGGCCACCTCATGCGAAGAGTTGACTCATTGGAAAAGAGTCTGATGCTGGGAGGGATTGGGGGCAGGAGGAGAAGGGGACGACCGAGGACGAGATGGCTGGATGGCATCACTGAGTCAATGGATGCGTGTCTGAGTGAACTCTGGGAGATGGTGATGGACAGGGAGGCCTGGCGTGCTGCGATTCATGGGGTCACGAAGAGTCAGACACGACTGAGCGACTGAACTGAACTGAACTGAAGGCAGGGAAAATCTGCTATATGCTGCTATAACTAAGGATACATATAATTATTTACTTGTCCAAGCTCATGGAATAGCAATGTAAATTATGGACTTCTGGTGGTTATGATGTGTTGATAGACTTATCAGTCTTACCAAGTATTCAACTCTAGTGAGGAAACATTGATAGTAGTGGAGGCTATGCCTATGTCGGGATGGGCATATATGGGAAAACTCTGAATTCTTCTCACTTTTGCTGTGAAATTAAAACTCTCCAAAAAGTGTTTAATAAAGGGAAAAGAGAAAGATGAGTCTAAGGCTTCTGAATAAGTATTAATAATCGGTACAGTTTTTCATTAATAAGCAAATAAATCTGTTTTATTCCTGTCTCTGACCCTCATCTTGGAAGCTTTTACTTTTTCAAAAGGAAATTAAGTTGTATTTCAGGTTCAATGATTATATTTTTTAAGCAGTATGTAAAAAACATTATCTTGAAGTCAATGTAACTTGAACTCTGTGAAGCTATCTAAGATTTTATATTGGAAAGAATAAGGATCAATTATCACTAGAAACTTTATTAAATGAATATTTGTACATGCCAAATGATATAAATTATACTTGTATAAACAACAATAAGCTCATTAGTCAGTTTAAAATATAATGTATTATTGTTTATTAAAATTCACATTAATTGAAAGCTTATGTACCCCCAAAATATTTAAAATGTACATTAATATTTGAAACCCTATTTGGTAATTTTGACTTTGCTAAAAAGAAATGAAAATGGGTTTCATTCCTGTGGCTTGTGTAGCTCTCTTTACACAAGGGACATATGTTTTGTATGCTAAGTATCAAACTGACACTTTGTGTCAGTTTAGGAAGTGACTATTTGGAAATTTACTACGACCGTCTGTGTCGTTGACAGAATGGCAGGGTTCCTATTTTGCTTTACCAAATCTTAATACTTTATTGGACAGGTTAATGACATTCATGGAGATATAAATAATTCTTCTTGTTTTGGTTTACTAGTTAGAAAATGTAGCTGTTTTCATTGTGAAAACCTACCCAATGCAATTTTAAAATGATTACCTAACTTCAATGAGCCTTATTCACATGCAGAAAAGTAGTTTTAAACATTTTGAATGAAAGCCTAATATACC
>SJYV01013804.1:0-23805 GCA_006410875.1 Neotragus pygmaeus
CCCTCCGTCCATGGGATTTTCCAGGCAAGAGTACTGGACTGGGTTGCCATTTCCTTCTCCATTGACCCCAAATATGGTTCCAAAGATAGTATGTATATCTGTTGGGCTGAGTTAAATTTGAAAGAGATCACAATGTCATTAGCAGTCTTTCCTGCTGTGTAATCAGAGCTGTGTCTCCAAGAGAAATACTCCTAATATCTAAAAAGCTTAAGCTGCAGGGATTTCACATTTTAACATGTAATATCTCAATAAGACCAATTACCTCTTTTAAAAAAACAGCTGTAAATTTGAGCATTATATTAGGCTTCCCTAATGGGTCAGATGGTAAAGAATCCACTTGCAATGCAGGAGACCTGGGTTTGATCCCTGGCTTGGGAAGATCCCCTGGAGGGGGAAATGGCACCCCCATTCCAGTATTTTTGCCTGGAGAATCCCATGAACAGAGGAGCCTGGTAGGCTACAGTCCATAGGGTCTCAAAGAATTGGACACAACTGAGCATCTGAGAACATTATGTACAAAAACAGTATAATATTAACTATATAAAAGTGATGAGCTTAAAGTAAACATATAAAATATTCTTGCCAAATTGAGAAAAGATTTTTAGGAAACAATACAGATATATTTTAAAATCCTTACATTTATGAAGCCCAGAAAAA
Source organism: Neotragus pygmaeus (assembly GCA_006410875.1). Taxonomy (NCBI): domain Eukaryota; kingdom Metazoa; phylum Chordata; class Mammalia; order Artiodactyla; family Bovidae; genus Neotragus; species Neotragus pygmaeus. The sequence continues at coordinate 658 of SJYV01013804.1, forward strand.
ATAGAACAATACCAAACTAGACAAAATTGGCAAGGAAGATGAACAGACATTCTAAAAGATGTTATCAATACATGCCCAGAAAAAGCATATCATTATTCATAATTCATGAATACATAGTAAAATAATAACATGCTCTTTCACTTATCAATTAATAAATGCAGACTTTTTAAAGATTTAAACTAAATGCAGTGGCAGATATAATTTTAAAAGTATTCTAATATCCTGTTATTGAAATGAAAATCAGTATGACCTTTCTTCAAAATAACTTGGTCATATGATTCAAGATTTCTTAAAATATTCTTATCTTTTGTGCTAATAATTCCTAAGTTCTAGGAAACTTAAATTAATCAAAGATGATCACAGTGATTTAGGTACATAGGTGCTAGTCATAGCATTATTTATAACCAGAAAAGCTTGAAAATAACTAAAATGTACAACGATAGAGGATTCATTAGATACTATATTTATATGATGAGTGCTTCTTATAAATTAAATGTATTTGTTAATGATACTTAATTACATGGATAACATTTATGAAGTTTTAAGTATGAAAGAAGATAAAACTGAGAATATGATATCACCAAATATTGCAAAACAACCTGTGGGTTTGTGTGTGCTTATATATGGATATAGATATATAGATACAGATGTATATGTGTGCCTGAAAAAAATTCAAGATATTAAATAATTATTATTTCTAGATAGTCAGATTATGAATATTTTTTCTTTGTTATATTCTTCTGTTGTTATTGTTGATAGTCTCTCAGTCATGTCCTACTCTTTTGCAACTCCATGGACTGTAGCCCAGTAGGTTCCTCTGTCCTTGGGGATTCCTGTGCAAGAATACTGGATGGGTTGCCATTTCCTACTCCAGAGGATCTTTCCAACCCAGGGATTGAACCTCATATCTCCTTTGTATCCTGCATTGCAGGCAGAATTTTTACTGTCTGAGCCATGGGGGATGCCCATATTCTTTTGTACTTTTTAAATTATTTAAATCTTTATTGTGTATTTTTTGATGTCCGGGAAAGTAACAAATAACATTAACAATAAGAATGGCTAACAAGGTTTTCAACAATAGTCATTTTATTTGTAGGCTCAAATGAGTGTTCCATGTGTCCATGATGAGATTTAAGAGAAGACAGAGGAATCGAAAGTTTTTACTGCTAGTGTTATTAAACATAACGCTTCAGCTGAGCAAGTTTACAACCACAAATGCCAGTAAAAACTGAGTAAATGTTTACAAAACTTTTTCTAAAGACAATTTCTCACTTTTTTGACTGACTGGGGTTACACCAGATTTTCNTAACCATAACGCTTCAGCTGAGCAAGTTTACAACCACAAATGCCAGTAAAAACTGAGTAAATGTTTACAAAACTTTTTCTAAAGACAATTTCTCACTTTTTTGACTGACTGGGGTTACACCAGATTTTCAAAAAGCATATTATAAATAAGTATATATTTAAAAATAACAGCCCACTTACTGTGAATTTCACAATGTTATATATAACACTGTGAAAATAAATCAGCCCTGCCCTTCAGTCCTGATACTATCAGGACAAAAGAAATTCTTTCAGGATTGCCCTCCTTCCTTTTTCTGTGTTTGCAAATTATCAAAGTCTTGCTCTTGGGTTAGTGGTATTTCCTTCTGAAAGACAGAAAAGTCTTTAATTCTAGTCAGTAATCTACCGAAGTCTGTTCTTCTGTATTTTAACGAGGGCCTGCATTTTCAGGGTTGAGTCTCTTCCATTAGCAGTAAGAATGCTTGTTTCTAATTCTCCTGTAGGAGAAAAGGAGGGAAGAAAGGAAGGGAGGGAAGATGGGAGGGAAGGAAGAAGGGACCCCTAACATACTTTGATGCCTGGTATGAAATTCCTTGGAATACAACCGAAAGCAAAAATCTGAAATTAATTTCTCATGGTATAGTGCTTAGTATTTTTTGTTTGTGTTTTGGTTTGATTTTCAACCTTAATGTCTTGGTCTGAGTTTTCCCTAGGTTGCCTGAAGGTGCATTGCCAGGGAATGCACTGGAGCAACTGAAGTTGAGCAAGCAATGTGTTCCTCGTTGATTTCTAACATGTCACTAGGAGAAGGGACTATGCATCTACTTTTAAAGTTTAAACCAGCTTCATCACTCATCGGCTGTTCTCTTCACTGTGGAACTCTCTGTGTGATCATATAGAAAATAAGTATTACAGATTTTCTATGTCAGTTCTGGAATGAGTGGATAATTAGAGATTAACAGGGATATTTGTCATTCAAATTTAACGCTGTCAAAGAGTAGTTCTCAGTTTTCATTCTGAAATAGCTTAAAAAGTGAATATAACTTTAAACATGATAATAATTTACAAATTTCTTCTGTATCTCCTATCAATCATTTTTCTTACTGAACCAATGAAGTAGGTAAAGTTATATAATGGTTATCATTCTCATTTTATGGAAGAGGAAAGAGGTTCAGGTAGCATAGCTCAAAGTCACATAGTTGAAACTTAGAAGAAAGAATTCAAAGTCAGGCCTTCTGACTGCTTCCATAGTACAACATTATTTATTGGACATCAAAACATCCAAATGCAATTGCACAAGTAGAAATATTCACTCTGGTTCCTTTTGTAACTCATTAATGGATACGACTTAGTGACTGAACAATAGTGATAACAGTACTTGTAGAAGTAATCCTTGACTGTACCAAATCCCCAGATACCACAAATCAGTAATTCTTAAAAAAAAGTTTATGCCATGAATTTATGTTGATGCTAGTTTGCATTTTTGTGACTCATTTCACAAACCATGTCATCTCTTTGAATCTGGAAAGCCTAAGAAGAATATTTAAGAAAAACATACAGCTGGATGAAATCAAGGGGACAGGCCAGTCCTGGGTAACTGCACAATGCAATTCTGGACAACTTTTACTGCTAGTAGACCCTGATCTTTAATTCACTGTTCCTAAATAGAGTCCCAAAATGGGAATATACATATAAAAACAAATTTCAAGGTAATACAAAAACAGGGCAGAACAGGATTGAGAAAGAACCTATTCAGGCTTCACCTCTTGAGAGAGATCCAGTCAAAGAAGCTGAGAAGAAATTTTGTACTCCTCCTTCCTTCTGTCTCTTGAGCTAGGGACTAGCAGCTAGGCCAGCGAGTCAGGAGACTTACCATTGTCCCTGATTATCAGTGCTTCTCTGCGAGATGGCTAAAATACTATACCTCACACTTGTACTTGGAAAAAGTAAAAAGTGAGCGATGTAAGAACTTTAGTCACAGTAAATGCTTTGGAAGGGAATTTTAAATTTTAAATTCTTTCAGTTCAGAATCAGAAAGAATGAAACAGTTGGGAAAGGATATTTTGTATAAATAGAGCAAAGATACATCAGAAAATGATAGAAATTACTGGAAAATTTGGCTTGGAATGCAAACTCTGCCTCATTGTGCCCTCTAGTTGAGGATAAATCTGATTCGCAGATTTGTTGAGTTTTTTTTTTTTTTTTTTTAGAAGCAGGGCTAAAAACAACCAATTTATCAAGTCTGGATAGACTTTACCTAGTTAGAAGATAATGAGATAGAAACGAAATGAAATAAATAGGGGCTGTGATAAATTAATATAAAACAAGGAGAAATAAATTTTATTTTGAAGAGTCAAGGGTAAGTTTATCTGAGACAGTCATTAACTGTAGGATTCAGAAGAGTGTTTCACAAAATCCATCTTCTTCATTAGAAAGCAAGAAAGCATAGTCCTTAAGAGACGGAGTGCAATAAAGAAAGCTATAAAGAAGCTATAAGCAATAAAGGAATCATAAGGTCAACACAAAAGAAAGAACAAGATATAAAGGAATATGAATAATATAATAAGGATTTGGAGACAACAAAAATGCAATAACAAGCACTAAAAATATGTTTTTGGTAATACTGGACCAGATTATTTGGATCAGTCTTCTTGCTGACAACAACTAGAGAAGCTAGATGAAATATAAACAGTATTTATTTGAAGATATCAGATAGCTACTAAAATAGAAAGGGTTTTCAGGAAACAAGTTCTGGAAAGGAAGCAAATTGCTTTTCTCGTCAAACCTGCTGATTCTGAAAGTGTTAGTCTAGAGCTTGAGAAATTGATCAGAGCTTATGGCAGATAAACAGGGCTGGTGGTGTGAAAAGTGAATTTCATTGTCTGCCCAAGTCAGGACGCCCTGGTCTACATACTTGACTTTAAGGGACCATGAAAGGCTACAATCTAGGAGTAAGAATAAATCAGAGAGAGAAAGAAAGCTTCTTTTCATATTGGGATCTGCAAACTTCTCAGGGCCAGATGATAAATATTTTAGACTTTGTGGGCCGTACAGTCTTTGTTGTAACTCCTCAACTCATCTATTGCAGCATGAAACAGACAGAGACAATATATAAATGAATGGGTGTGACTGTGGGCTCCTATAACATTGTATTTACAGAAACAGGCATATAATTCTGTTCTTCATTAGTTCCTGGGATTATGGGTTAGGTACTAGCCATGACACCAGGGTCAAGAAAGCAGCTGGAGTTAGACACCTGCTTCCTTAGTGGGAGGGGAAGACAAAGAGGGTTTCAGGTTACCTCTGTCCCAGTGTGGGATTGCTCCTTGTGTGGTAAGTAGAATAATGCCCTGGCCAAGGAGGTCCCAGTTCTCATCTTCAGATCTTACGCATATACTTTGTTACTGGCAAAGGGAAGTTAAGGTTGCAGATGGAATTGAGATTGCTAACCAACTGACCTGAAGATAAGGAGAAGAACTTGAATTAATCCAGTATAATCACAAGGGTCTTTCAATGTGGAAAAGAAAGGTAGAAGAGTCAGTCAGAGTCAGAGACATGACTACAGAAGCAGAAATTGGAATTATGCAACATGAGAAAGAGTTGATTGGCCAATCTGGGTTTAAAGATGGACAGGGGCCACAAGACAAGGAATTCTGGCAGCCTTTAGAAGTTGAAAGATGTAAGAAATTGTATCCTCTGTTATGTTTTCCCAAAGGGAGACTTGATTTTACCCAGTGAGACCCATTTTGGATTTCTGATGAAAGGACAGATGTGTGTTGTTTTAAGCCACTAAGTCTGTGGCTTAAAGGGCTTTTCTTGTGGCTCAGCTGGTAAAGAATCTCCCTGTAATGCAGACTTGGGTTTGATCCCTGGGGTGGGAAGAACCCCTGGAGAAGGTAAAGGCTACCCACTCCAGTATTCTGGCCTGGAGAATTCCATGGACTGTACAATCCATGGGTTTGCAAAGAGTTGGACATGACTGAGCAACTTTCACTTCACTTCACTTCCAGGTCTGTGGCAGTTTGTTACAGCATCAATAGGAAATGAGTACACTTCTCATACCTGGGAATGGGGCTGGCTGTAGGGATGACAATGCGAGTCAGGTGAAAGGAATCCCATGTATCAGGAGAAGGAGGAATGCAGAGATGGAGAAGGAAGCTGAGACCAGCGTGGCTCATTTCCTTTGCAAGGTGAATTATGCAAACTGATGAGGTCTCAGTTCTCCAAGCTCTATATTCTAGAAATTAACATCAGGAACAATTACTGAGCTGTGCATAATCCTTCATGATTTAATGTTTCTTTAAAATGAGCAAGTCCATAATTAACTCAGTTACTTGTTTTTTNAAAAAAAAAAGCTCTGTCAGTATATTCACAATGCTTACTGTTAATTAAAAATATGTAGATTGAAAAAATAATGAGAATCCTCTTTATTTAGTTTACTGTAATTTAATGAACTAAATAAAGAGGATTCTCATTATTTAGTTTACTGTAAATTAATGAAGCCTCAGAGGTTAAAGCGTCTGCCCAGAATGCAGGAGACCCGAGTTCAATCCCTGGGTCAGGAAGTTCCCCTGGAGAAGGAAATGGCAGCTCACTCCAGTACTCTTGCCTGGATAATGCCATGGAGGGAGGAGCCTGGTAGGCTACAGTCCATGGGATTGTAAACAGTCGGATACGACTGAGTGACTTCACTTCATTTAAATTTAATGAAAGTGAGGCCAAGGCTATTGTGCTTCCTTCTTCTTGTACTATATCATATGGAGAAAGAATTGTTTTTATGACTTGGGAAGTTGTCATGCATGTTTTTTTTCTCGTTTAGATTAGTTTCTAACAATTTATCTTTTGAGTTTTCAATGTTGTGAAATCACTCCTAGTTGTCCTTTTATGTGATATTTTAGCCAGTATCACTTTTTCTGGACTTTTTCATCATGATTGCTTTCTTAACTTATGTCTGTAAATTCACCTTCTTCAAGTTTATTCCTTGCATATCCGGAGTGTCTACAAATGGAGACAGTGTCAACATTTCCACACTCAGCTCTTTCTCATAAAAACTTTATTTATGTTTGATATGAATTTCACTTCAAGTATTATTACTTTTTGTTTCTCCACTGTACTTTCATTTTTCTTGGTCAAATTCACCTTTCAATAATCTATTTTTGTAAAATATTATGTGACATTGTCAATGGGAAACAAAAAAGGAACACAACCACAATATTTGCTCTCTATCTGTGAACTGAAAAACTGATAATCAGTGGGCAATCACTTATACATTTAGAAAGAAATGGCCACTGATCATGAATGCATCTGTGATTGATCTAGTATTTAGTGGACTGAAGCAGGCAAGTTTGTGCTTTATGCAATTCCTCACAATTCGTATACAATTATTAGCAAAATATGAACTTAGTTGTTAGAGAACTTTTACTGAACTTAAGCTATAGTAACTGAAGTTCATGCATATCTGAATTAGGCCAGTGAGGATTATTTGTGTTCTGTCAGAGCAGCAATATTTACATCACCTGCACAATGTATTAATTCTCTTCTTCCACAAGATCAAAACATACTTTAAGAAGGAATAGGCTGAATCAGAGGGTGATATATCAGACAAAAGTAGCTAGTAGCTCTCATGTAGAAGCCTTTGTGTGAAATGCTCAGAATCGGAAAAAGCAACAGTATTTTAGTATGAGGTTATTTGATTCAATTCCTGTATTAGTTATATCATTCCTCTTTGTCTCTATTTTGAAGCATTTATTTGGAACTTTTCTTTTATAGAAAATTACAAAAATTACTGAATTCTAAAAATTAATACATATACAATCCTTCAATGTATTCTCATTGATTAAGAGTAGATATCTTCATGAGTACACATTATGGCTAGTGCTGTGGTTATATTAGTTTTAAAATAAAATTATTTTACTAAATTCCAGCTATGTCTCCACAGAAAATGCCACTTAAAATACTAAATAAGTAATTATAGTAATTACTAAACAACAGCAAATGCATTTATAATGTTTATCGTTGCAAGCACTACATACTTTAAGTCACTCTTCTTTACAAAAATTTTGTGAAGATTATTATAATATTAATCAAAATTGACAAATAACTAATCCTAAAAAAGAGACTAACAACTTATTTAAGGGAACACAGTTATAAGTGGCAAAATAATGATATAAACTCATTACATCTAGTTTCAAAGTCTGGTCTCTTAAACTTGTAACCATAAATGTAATCTAAATCTTCACCTTGCCCTTGCTCTCCACTGCTGACACTTAAGCCACCTACCTTTTGTGCCCAGTTCTGAGTCTTCAATGTCCAGAGCACCGCGGAGTCACAACGTGAGCTTAACATGTCTAGTGCTGAGTTACTGCAGAGCAAAAGAACAAAAAGCACTAATGACCCAATGTTACTTGAACAAAAGTGGAAATCAATAAAGTAAAAATGGACCATTGATTTTAAGACTCATTGTTTGATGGATGTAACTTCATCTGCTTTGTTATTAATTTTATTGGTTCTTAACCAGGTTTAGAGTGTTTTGTATATATGAGGTATATAGTAAGTCTCTACCACTCTTAGAAATGTTATTTTGTGTCCACAGTTAACCTTTAAAATATGTTGCCCCTTGCTCAGCTTATTAACATTCAGTCTTTTATTTATTTCCACCTAGTTAGGTTACCAGGTGTAGCCCAAATTAACCAAGCAAAGGAAAAAACAGAATGCTTAATTAAATGTCCATTCCAGAAAAGCAAAACACACACACACACATGTACTCCTTCAGTTTTCAAAACATACTTATACTAAAAGATGACTTGTTAATCTGAATTCTGAATTTGACTAGATGTATATTTTACCTGTCATAAAGTTATCTAACGTAAATTGGGGGTATGGGATATAATCAAGGAAAAGTTGCTCTGAATCTAAATGTGGAAATGTCTCTTGTTTAATGTGGAAATTCTAATTTACTTATCAAGCACCCTTGGATCATGGTACCTGTTTGAACCTTTGTCTTGGTAAAAATGGAATCATGAGATACTCCTCCAATCCTGGTAATTGAAAGGAATAAATTATAGGCATATTTTAAGTGATATTAAAAATTTAAGTACTAGGTATATGACTGTTCACATATTTTAATTTCATAAACCAACTTTTACTCTACTTGATATAATTTTCCATCAAGGAGAATGTCATATTGTAGACAGTGATCTTTTGCCATATGATGCTTACTTTATCCATGAGCATAGAAATGGTTAATAAACTTTAAATAGTGAGAATTCAAGCAATGGCAGTTCTCATACTGCTTTACTCATGTAACCATCAGTAAATATCCTATAGTAATTGTTATTATTATATTTTTTGAGAAGCCTGATATAAATTGATTTCCCCCTTCAGATTCATTCATGGAATAGGAAAGAATATATTACTGCTTGTCTGAAAAATGTGGAGCTAGGTTCTTCTGACATTTAAAATGTATGACTGCACAATTAGTGAAGAAATCTATGTCAACAAAAGGTAACACCAATTGCTGAATTACTGTAAATTATAGTATACTTGATAGAGAATGAATTTCTAAGTGTGAAACACCATTTTTGCCATTGAAATGATTGCTGACTTTTATCCTGTTATTATAAATTCATGAAAATTACTTATTCTGCCAGACATCCACATGGTGGCAAATGAGAGCCTCATGAGAAGGGATCTTTAAATTAAAAAACAGTCAATATGTTCCAAGATCATCTAAAAGTCTGGGGATTTCTTTCTATTGTAATAAAAAGAATAGCAAATCTTTAAGAACATTTGAATTGGTAGAAAAACTATTAATGAGAGAAATATAAACGAAATCTCTACAATGATACTTAAGGTCACCACATTTTTATTAATTCTTGCCTCAGTCATCTTTTGAAACATTCTATGCTCAGTTCAGTTCAGTCGCTCAGTCATATCCAACTCTTTGGGACCCCATGAATTGAAGCATACCAGGCCTCCTTGTCCACCACCAACACCCGGAGTCCACCCAAACTCATGTTCATCGAGTCAGTGATGCCATCCAGCCATCTCAAACTCTGTCCTCCCTTCTTCCTCCTGCCACCAATCCCGCCAAGCATCGGAGTCTTTTCCAATGAGTCAACTCTACACATGAGGTGGCCAAAGTACTGGAGTTTCAGCTTTAGCATCATTCCTTCCAAAGAACAGCCAGGACTTATCTCTTTTAGCATGGGCTGCTTGGACCTCCTTGCAGTCCATGGAACTATCAAGAGTCTTCTCCAACACCACAGATCAAAATCGTCAATTCTTCCATGCTCAGCTTTCTTTATAGTCGAACTCTCACATCCATACATGACTACTGGAAAAACCATAGCCTTGACTAGATGGACCTTTGTTGGCAAAGTAATGTCTCTGCATTTGAATATTCTGTCTAGTTTGGTCATAACTTTCCTTCCAAAGAGTAACCATCTTTTAATTTCATGACTGCAATCACTATCCGCAGTGATTTTGGAGCCCCAGAAAATAAAGTCTGGCACTGTTTCCACTGTTTCCCAATCTATTCCCCATGAAGTGATGGGACAGATGCTATGATCTTCTAACTTTGGCAATGCAAGTTTTCTTTTATATTTTCCTCTATTTTTTCTAAATATTACATGACAAAAAGGAAGTATCTTACTTTTCAAAAAAGTTGAAATTTAATGTACTTCCTCAAAAGCACCTGCAAAGTTTAAAACTAAACTAACCTTCCATAATAACTTATTGGTTAGTATATATTAAGCAGTCTCCAATGTAGTGAACCCAGTTAGTCAAATTCTTAGAAATGTTCCTTTATGTAAACATCAGTAAAACCTGCGTTGCTTTTGATTAACAATAAATAAGTAAAGATATAGAAAGAACAGGTTGACCACATCTCATTTTTGTGGGTATGGCCTTGGAATATAATAAATATCCACTTACACACACATAACCACAATTATCTGTTATATCTAGGATAGGAACAACAACAACAAAAAAAANACCCACTGATGTGCTTCCTCTTACTTTATGAGATGAGTCGTAAAGTTATTTGCTCAGAAGGAAATCAACTGTAGTTGATTTAGTGGGGTTCAGTGATTTCATGAATTTTAAACTATAAATTGTTAAAATTGTAAAAATTCCAAGCTGAAGACATACCTTGTTTGGTTACTAAAGTACAGAATTCCAATTATGGAGAAAAAAAATTTATCAGCTCAGCTAAACTTTAAGTTTTGTGATTATAACATACTGACTTCAATAAATCTCATAGGTTAAAAAAAAATCACCAAATAGTATTCAAGATATATATATATATTACATAATTATTCAGTACCAATATGTATTAGTTATTTTATCACTAAATGGTATTAGTTATTTTGGTCAAGGAAAGGTTGACAATGTCTTTTATAATGTCACAGCAGATAGAAAAGTACAACCAATTTAACCAATTTTGATTCAAATACATAGTATGAGCTTGATTAAATCAACTACCTGTTTTTGACATCATGAAAACCAAGTTGAAGCAAAATCTTTTCTTTCATTGGAAATTTTAATTGAAAAATCTCCAAATTTGATCTGAAAGATGTGTTCCTTTTCACTTTATAGCATGTTTATTAAACTTATATTCACAGTACAGAATATCTTTTCCAAACTGATTTAGTTCATATGTTATACTTCTAAACTCTTGTTGTGCTTAAAATTTTAATTTAATTTTAAAGCCATTCTGATTATTGAGTTCCAGGAAGTTACTGGAAATCTGGCCATTAGCCTGTGGAAGGCAGGGAGACTGTATCTGTGTCTGCCTGGTGAACAGTGAAAAATGCCATGAAATATCTTGATGGTCTTCATTAAATAACATGGTGGGGAAGTCCCACTATAATGGACCTAGTTTTCTTTTAAATAATTTTTTAGATGGCAGCGGTGTTTGTGTTTCGGAAAGTCAGAATTGGTCTTGGAAGGTTGTTTTGAGGATTGCATTGGATTTCAGTGGTGCCAATCAGATCCGCTGTGCTATTTAAGCCAGCCTAGTGATCTTAAGCAGGCGGTCACTTTGGTAACTGTGAAGACCTAAAGCTTGAACAAAATATATATGTTCAGTTTATGTAAATAACCTGAAAACCTTTTTTCAAAAAGTGACGGAAGGTCGCAAAAGTACAAAGTGAAGTTTAGAGTTCTAACTTTCATTGCTCATAAATGTACAAGGGAAGTTGTGAAGTGTCCTAAAAGCTTACTGCTTGTTACATTTCATTAAGCTTTTTGGAATCTTTTTATCAAAATTATAAAAGAAAGAGTGTATGAACGTTGTGTGTGTGTATGGGGGCGGGCGGTACAGGGGTAAGAGAAAGGAGTGAAAAATACGAAAAGGAAGAAAGATGTCTAAACATTCTCCCACTCATTCAGAATTAATTAATTTGTAGTATGAATATTTAGAAAAAAAAGTGTTTCATGGGCTAGTGTTGGATCCCAGGTAGATTTTAAAAAAAAATTCACAGCATAGTAGCACTATTATAATTTGGAATTCTTATTAATAAATATTTTATATAATTTTAATAATAAAATCTCACAGATGTACCTCTTGAATGTGAAAACAATCTGTGCCAGTATTTTTAAAGGCCCCAAAGTCAACAGTAGAAATCAGGCTTACCCAATACGTTTCAATTTTTTTGGCACTGGCTATTCCAAAACATTGTTATCTACCCTTTCCTGTGCCCTCAGCAGGGCTGAGACTGTAATTTGGGGCTGCCCTAGCTTACTCTGAGAGACTTGTGGCAGCAAAAGTCATCGTGTACCAATCTGGATGCCTCATTAAGTCAACCAGATCCAGATGCTCTGTAATCTGCTTTTATGTACGTAGGCTCAATTCATCTGGCGCTTTCAGCGATGAGAGAACCAGGTTTATGAAGAAGACGGTGAGGTGAGTGCTGGGAGATTTCCTGGTTTGTTTAATATGTTTGTAACCCAGTTCAAGGAAGGAAAGCAAAACCAAAAACAGACAAATAAAAATAACCAAATTTGAGGACTGCCGTAATTAGGTTACAGGCTCAATCAGAAAATCTAATTTTATTTCTGCCAGACAAAGAATGTATTCGCTGGTCACCATTTTAGTCAGAACGTCTACTCCAGGTTATTGCAGTAGTTAAATATATTGTTTATTAAAAGCTTCATTTATATATTAAAGCTTTGACTCAGTAAGAAAATTGCTTTCTTTTTTTTTCCAAAACAAGAGGAAGATGTCTCAGGTTTGTTTTATGGATTATCTAAAAGCTTTCATGTCTCAGAACTTAGCCTTTATCTGTGAAATGCTATTACTGCCTTAACACTTTCATGTTAGATCTATATTAGATCAAATAGTTGCATAGCGTTGGATGGATTTGTACACTTTTCAGCTTTGACACAACTGTATAATACAAAAGTATACTTTAGTAGATTTATAATTCAAGGATAACCTCTCATTTAACCTTTTCTTGCTTTTATATTTTATCATGTATGCTTTCCATCTGTACACAGCAACTATAATACTTGGTTGTAACAAAATAGATTTGAGGGGACATAGCATTTGTTTGATATAACAAATTTTTAAAATTCTGTATCTGTAATTACCTATAATAGGACACCACTGCCAAAATAATAAAAATCACTTTCATAATCTTGTCGGGAAGTTTTACTTTATGTTGCAGCAAATACAGTCTAATGTGTTTATTCATTTTAACTACTATTTATAAGTGCTTGACTTAAAATATTACATTGTAAATATTTTCTTTGGCCTTTTTACATTTTAGGCAGCTTGCCTTTTTCTTTTTAATAGGTTTTCAACATCCAGTTCCCTACCAAATTCTTGTTCTGTCTCTATTTTTTAGTTGAATTACAGTCGATTTACAATATTATATAAGTTTCAGGAATATAGCATAGTTCATAGATTCATTGTTTTTATAGATTCTGCTCCATTTTAAGTTATTACAAAATAATAGCTATATTCCCTGTGTTGTACACTATATCCTTGTTAGCTTATTTATTTTATACACAGTAATTTGTACCTCTTAATCCCCAACCCCTATTTTGGACCCCTTTCCCTCTTCCCACTGGTAACCACTAGTTTGTTCTCTGTATCTATCAATCTGTTTCTATTTTGTTACCATATTCACTTGTTTTATTTTTAAAAATCCTACATATATGATAAAAATTTTGAATTTATAAGAACCAACCCAGCAGTTAAATTTTAATGGCAANGATCCAACCAGTCCATCCTAAAAGAAAACAGTCCTGAATATTCATTGGAAGGACTGATGCTGAAGCCGAAACTTTGGCCTCCTGCTGCGAAGAACTGACTCATTTGAAAAGACCCTGATGCTAGGAAAGATTGAAGGCAGGAGGAGAAGGAGATGACAGAGGATGAGATGGTTGGATGGCACCACCGAGTCAATGGACATGAGTTTGAGTAAGCTCCAGGAGTTGGTGATGGACAGGGAAGCCTTGCATTCTGCAGTCCCTGGGGTCACAAAGAATCAGACAGGACTGAATGACTGAACTGAACTGATCCAGAAAAGAGGGAATACATCAGGTTGTGGAGAGAGCAGAGGCTGGATTGGGGAAGATTCTCCAGGAGGTGGGGGTTGAGGGACAGGTGTGACTTGGAGGGCTGGGAGGAGGGACCCCTCCTGCGTTATGTAACGACAGCGACTGGCTTAATTTGGGTTTCCTGAAAGCAGAGCCTGAGAATAAAGACTTGGTGCAAGTTACACTCCACATTTAACCTGAGACCAGTTCATTTGGGAAGCACCCCCAGAAAAATATGGCTGAGAGAGTGGAGGGAATGAGACAAAGAAGGAGGAAAAGCTAACACGGGCCGGTGGCACTGAGCCGGTCGCTGCTCCAGGCAGCTGGAGGTCAGCTCTGTGTGGTGCGTCTCAGCACTGTCCATCAGAAGGACATTTATCTGCCTGCTCCCACCTTCTGTGAGGAGGCTGCCCTTGGGGGCGTTGACCCCAGTCCTTCAGTCTCCTGGGCCTGTCTCTTATACACATCTAGATGTGTATAAGAGACAGGGTCATNGTGCGTCTCAGCACTGTCCATCAGAAGGACATTTATCTGCCTGCTCCCACCTTCTGTGAGGAGGCTGCCCTTGGGGGCGTTGACCCCAGTCCTTCAGTCTCCTGGGCTGCCAGCTGCCTGAGTCCCACCCTTGCCCCTCCCCACCCCCAGCACAGACAGTGGGTGAGCCCCGAGGCGGGACGCTCAGTGTGGAACGGTGTGTACATAGCTGGAATCCCAGGAGGACTGACGGGATGTGGAGAGGGGCACTCAGAGCGCTAGTCTGGGGGTGGGGGCAGGAGGAGAGCAGGCAGGGTGGGGGGTCCCTGGGTGTTTCCTTCTATTGGCTTCTCTGGCTTAGGGGTAGGAGGGAGGAGGTGCAATGCCGAGGGCTGAAGGAGGTGGTGGGAAGATCAAGGGGCAGAAGGCAGAGGTCACGGAAGGACGGACCTGTTCATTGCAGGAGCAGGAGGAGCCAGAGCAGGTGGTTTTGGGGGCACCTCGAGGCTGGGCGGGGCTTTCACTGTGGTCTGTAAGGATTTGGCCCGCTTCCTCCCTGACCTTCACCTTCTTTCTTCCGCCCCCTCACCCACCCTGTCCCGGCCTCAGCCTCGCTGGCTTCCTCACTGTCCCTGGGACCCGTGAAGCATTCCTGCCTTTCCCCTGCCCTGTTCCTTCTATTAGGAACTTCATCCCGCCCCCACCCCCGCAGGGCTCCCTCCTCACGTCCTCCAGCCCTCTGCCCAGTGGTCCCCTGAGCAGAGGGACCCTCCTGATGACCCCACCTGAGATCTAAGGCTGCAGCGTTGCCGTCACTCTCTTTCCTTGCCCCTGCCTCTCTGTCGGACATTATCACACGTTCTCATCAGTCCCCGTGCTTGTCATCCCCTCCTGCCCATCGCACTCCCTGAGGCCAGGGCTTCTGTCTGGCTGGGCCTGGCTGCATCGCAGATGCCTGCTCAGTGCCCAGCACGTGTCCTGAATGAATGAGCCAGCAGACCAAGGTCCAGAGAAGGAAGTGACTTTGGTGCCCCCCCAGGGTCAGCACACACCACCCTGCTGCCCAGCAGGCTTTGTGCTGGATGCCGAGGAGACCAGGAGGAGACAGACAAGTGGGCAATCAGAGCCACCACTCTGGGAGAGACCCTCAGGGCTGCAGGCCACGGGGGGAGGCTTCCTGGAGGAGGTGGCACCTGAGTTCTAAAGATGACAGGGCTTAACTGGATGAAGAATGGGGGACAGGGCACTCCCACGGCATAAACATTGTGTGCGGAGACACAGAGCATGAAACAGGCTCTTTCTGGAAATTAAAAGAAACGAGGAGGGACCGTGAGGCATGGCTCGGCATGATCTCTAGATACACAGGCAGGGCTGGATCAGGAAGGGCTCTGTGCACTGGGCCACAGAAGCTTGAAATTTATAAGTTAAGCTGCAGGGAGCCCCTGAAGTGTTATAAGCAGGTGAGGGACATGATCGGATTTGTAATTTAGAAAGATCTCGGTGGCAGCCACGCAGAGGGGAGTGGAGGTTAGGAGCTATTAAGTCAGTCATGCAGGCTGAGACGGGAATCTGAGACCAGGAGGTGGTGGCGGGAAGAGGTGCTTGGGAGGCTCCGTGGCGGGCTGGTTGGGGGAGGCGTCCCAGGGTCCAAGTCTGAGGGCGGCCCCTGCCAGTACCGGCAGAGGGCCATGCGTGCACTCGGGTCTGCCGCGGCGAGAGCAGGAGCCTCCGCTCAGGCAGCCTGGGTGAAGAGCGGTCCTGGCTGCATAGTCAGCAGGCCCAGTGTTGGTTGGGCCCCTTGATTTTTCAAGTCAGGGGTCCCTTGTTGAAAAATCATTAAGAATTTCAAGAAGGCAAGGGCAGAGCGATAAATGAAGCATGGGGCCCTGCGTGACATGTACAGGGGACACACTCGTGAAGCCAACCGGGGAAGGGGGAGCTTTAGCTCACAGAATCCAGCAGGACTCAAAGTCCAGGAGGTTCGGGGTTCTACCTGGCATGGAGATGGCCAGCGTTGAGAAACGGAGCCGCTTATGGGACCCAAACCACCAGTTTTTTTTTTGTTTGTTTGTTTGTTTTATCAGAGAGAAAGGTATGAAACTTCACAGCAGAAATAGGGGAGGGCCTGTCTGGCTAGGGTGGCTCTTGGATGGTTTGGAGCTGAGATTGAGATGCACAGAGCCTGGTCTTATGCCGCCCTGGGCACCTGAAAGATCCTCGCGCTGGCAGCCCATTCGTGCTTCGATCCCCTCTGCAGCAGGCACGGGTTTGGCACTTTGAGCCAAGACTGTGCTGAAGGAGAGGGGTGGATGTCCTCCCGCCATCCAGACCATGCAGACGGCAGCCCCTCCCCCTCCCCCAGCTGTTGGGCCAGAGGCCGGCATGGCACCCCATCCTCCCAGAAGCTCCAGATCCTCCCAAACCTTCGCATTCACCCCAGCCCCATCCAGGCTCCTCTGTGCTGCTTTTTAGCCCTGCCCTTCTGCTGACGGAGCTCCCTCTTCACCATCCGAGTGTCAGAAAAGCCAACTCAAAGAGGCTTAGCCAATATGAGTTTTATTATTTCTAGTTGTTAAACACCAATATTTCCAGGCATATGTGCAGGCATATTTTTAAGAAGATTACAAATAATAACTCACTTTGATCCTCATAACAATCCTATGAGGCAAGTATTATTATTATATTGCAAATGAAGAGGCTGAAGCAGTTTGCTTAAGGTCACAAGCTTGCTTAACAAAATGTCAAGAGGCTGGGTAGATACAGAGTAGGTGCAATGGCTTAGTACATTATCCTTCATTTTTGTTCGTCATTCCACTCAGTTATTCTCAGAGTATCTGCCAAGTTTCCCCTCATGGTCACAAAGTGGCTGCCACATCACATACTCATACCACAGTAACTAAAACCAGGGAAAAAGGGCTCCTACCCTAGGATACAGCTCTCTTTTTTTTGTCAGGGAGTAAAATCTTCTTCAGAATCTTCCCTGAAAACTTCTTTTTATAACTTATTGGCCAAAACTGGGCCACATGCCCACCTTTAAACCATTCACCGGCTAAAGAGACAAAACGGGCTTGCTATGATTGGCTTTGGCAATCGTGGGTGGTCCTAGGGGAAGAGCTTCTTTCCTTGAGTCCCCACACAGGAAGATGGGGGCATGTCTGTTAGGTGGGTGTCTATCACAGCTCAGCTTCTCAAAGGGTTAAATCCTTTTATTTCGTACATATCTGAAGCCATTAGGGAACTCAAACAAGTGTTTAACAGAGTCTAAAATGGTTTCCTCCAAGGCATGGATGACTATGGCGCATCTTGGGGGAGATTAAATCAGAGCAGTTAGCTGCCCCAGCAGGTTTCTCAGTGAGGAAAGAGCAGACAAATAGTTAGGAAGGGAGGCTGCAGGAGATTAGGGAGGACTCACCCTGGGAGCCCAAGGAGGCTGGGACTCTGTTTTGGGCAACGGGGAGCCAGCGAGTGATTTGGAGTGCGGGAGGGTGGGGCGTGGTGTCTGTAGTCTGAGCAGGAGGAGGAGGCAAGGGGTCCATCTCCCCCTTTCAGGTCCCCCTTGTCTGGTTACAGTCGTGCTCTCGTCTGCCCTTCCCACCCAGAGAAGATCACCTCCTCAGCCCCACCTCCTGTTCCTGCCTCCTTCCCCTGCAGACCTGGAAAGAGCTCCCCCCTGTACTTCCTTGACCCCCATCCACTCCTCACTCCCGCATGGTGTGGCTTCTGAGCCCACCTTGTCCCAGGGGTCTCAGGAAGCCCACCGAGGAGCTCATGGTGTAAGGGAGCCCTTGAGGAAATCAAGATGAAGATAAAACTTCATTTCTGCAGTATGTGGGGACGCGGTGGGCTGCCGGTAGCCTCCTAGACGGACGGGAAGGTTTGTCTCAGGGCACTTGGTGCCCAGGGACCCCTGACACCCTCCTACCCCATCTGACCCTGCTCTCTCCAGGACTCCGCTGCCATCGCTGAGCATGTGTCTCTCTGCCCCCATCCCCTCCTGCTTCTCACACCTCTGCTTGGGCTGCTTTTCCTCTGCCTGCCCCTTAAATGTCGGGGCTCCCCAGAGTTCACTCTGGCACCCCCTTCTCTGCTCCGTCTACACCTTCCCACCCGTGTCTCTCGTGTCCTCCGCGGCCGGAATTCCCAGCTGTGGACCAGCGTGTCCCAGGCTTCCTCCTGTGCTTCAGACTCCAGTCTGCGCCTGCCTCTGGGCACCTCCACCTGGAGGTCCCTCCCCAAGGCCTCATCCAAAAGACCAACTTAGAATCATCACCTCCCTCCTTGTTCCTGCTCGTCCACCAGTGGCTTGTTTCTTCAGCCACGCTGGTCAGGAGATTTGGGGTCAGTTTTTGATTCCTCCTCCATCTACACCTAAATAGACTTTTTTTTTTTTTAGAGCTAAGCCTTGCAGCATTCAGGATCTTAGTTCCCTGGTCAAGGACTGAACCTGTGCCTCCAGCAGTGAACGTGTGGAGTTTTAACCGCTGGACTGCGGGGGAGGTCCTTACACCTAAACAGACTGATGAGCCTAGTGAACTACTCAGGATTGTCTTTCAAATCTATTTGCAATTCCACAGCCTGCAGCCACCGCCCTGCTTCAAGCCTTTAATCATCTCTTGCTTAGACCACTCCTAAAGCCTCCCTGCGAGCCTGTATTTACAGCCCTCCAGGTGTTAATCTAGTCCTCCTAGATTAATCTAGTTAACTAGTTAATCTAGTCCTCGGAAGGGCCTTCAAGAACGATGCCCGTGCCAGCTGCAGAACTGGCCCACCAGGGGAGCTGTAACCTCTGCTCCATCATGACAGGGAGGGATCCCCAGGTCACCGTTAGAAACGTGAGTTAAGCTGGGATAAGGATGGTCCTCTCTCCACTGCAGCGGTCCCTCCAGGAAATGGTTCACAGGAGGCTGGGTAACTGATGCAGAGCTACGCAATGCCTTCTCCCCCTGCCTGCCAGCAGAGGACAGGCAAGGGGGAGGATGGCCCGCCTCACTGAGCTTTCCAGATGGTGGCAACTGCTTTCCCTGGCAGAACCAAATTCACATTCCAAAACGCAGCCGTGAGTGGGTCTGGAAATGGAGTGTCAGCCTGCCAGGCCCCACAATACTTGGTGGGCACACCAGACAGGAGAGAAAGGATGCTGAGGGCCAGTCTGTAGCCCTGTTCTAATCTACCCTACCTTTTGCACCCAAGGAATGTTCTGAAATTCAGGTCAGGTAACGTCACTTCCTCAGAGAAGGCAATGGCACCCCACTCCAGTACTCTTGTCTGGGAACTCCCATGGATGGAGGAGCCTGGTAGGCTGCAGTCCATGGGGTCACTGAGTCAGACACGACTGAGCGACTTCACTTTCACTTTTCACTTTCATGCATTGGAGAAGGAAATGGCAACCCACTCCAGTGTTCTTGCCTGGAGAATCCCAGGGATGACGGAGCCCAATGGGCTGCCGTCTATGGGGTCGCACAGAGTCGGACACGACTGAAGCGACTTAGCAGCAGCAGCAGCAGCAACGTCACTTCCTATGCTAGCCTGACCCCTCCAGAGACTCCCACTGTGCCCGGAAGGAAATCTCTTTCTGTCCCGAGAGAGCGTGACCATAGCTACTCGTGGATCTGGTGGTGCCCACGTTGCCACCTTACCATGGCCCTGCATAGCTGGGGGCTGGAATCTCACTGTCCCCATTCCTGGAGGCTCAGCCCCATGCCCCCCACGCCCCAGATGTGCACTTCCTGTAGCCTGACCCATGGCACCTTGAGTGTACCTCAGGTGTAGCACCTTCTAAATGAGAGTAGGTGGGTCATAATCTCTCCCACCCTCCCCTGTGGGGTCCTCACACATGGGGACTGTGTCTGATTGGTCATCATATTCATACATCTAGTGCGGGCACACAGTAATCACGGCGCCAAGCGTTAAGGGTTTTATGTGTAGAAACTCATCTGATCTTCCGAGCAAGCCTCTGAGAGCACGTGGCAGGGACTGCGCTGGTGCATCCCTCGCTCCTCCCTGGGCGCACGACCTGCCCTCATCTCCCGGCCTCCCATGCGGCCACATGTGTCCGTGTAACCCCTTCCCACCCACGTGCACTGAGTGGGCGTCAGGGCTCTCGAGAAGGCAGGCTTACTCTCCCCACGCTTCTGCCCAGCGGGACACCGGGCATGGGGACCCAGCCGGCAGCACCAGGATAACAGCAGAGCCCCCTGGGGCAGCTGGAGCAACAAGAGTCTCGGTGCTGCAGGGACCAACCTGCTGGCGAATGAGAAGTACACCGTCGCTGAGTCTGAGCCATTGCATTTGGGGTCCGTCAGGGCAGGTTAGCCCGACCTGACTGAGGCAGTGGAGGCGATGATTATGGCCCATGTGACGGTCCCCATTCTAGAAGTGGGGAAACCACAGGCTGGAGCGTTGGGTAACTGGGCCAGGGTCACGCCGCTGGTAAGTGGAGTGCCAGGGTGAAACCCGGCTCTGATGGAGCTGGAAGCAGAGAGAGGGAGCAGTTGGGAGGCTGGTAGCCAGGGGGTTTGGGGGAGAGGCTGGGAGAAGGGAGTGGTCAGAACCAGAAGTCGGACCTGAGCTCTCAGTATCACCTACAGGAAACAGCAGGAGCAAGAAACGGGACCTGAGAAGGAGGCGCTGGAATGGTCGGCAGTGGGCAGGGCGGCTGCTGGCGTGTGTGGTTGACAGAGAGGATGGTGTGGAGCCCAGGAGGACCTTGCGTGCGGCAGTTAGTGCGGCAGCGGGGTCAGTGCAGATCTGAACGTCCCTTATAGAGCCCTTGCAAAGGTTTAGGACTCCAAGGAACCTTGGCATCATCTGGCCCACCCACTTCAGAAGAGGAGGACAGTTGGGAGGGGTTAAGTGGCTTGCTCAAAAATCAGTGTTTTTGTGTTTTTTTAACTGCGGAAGATGGCTTGTGTGGCACATGCTTAGCTCCAGACTCACATCTGGAGCCCAGGAGAGCCAGGGCGCCCCCGCCTGCCCCCAGCTCATCCTGGCATCACTGCGCTATTATTTTAACTATCGCGCTCATAGAGAAATACTGCCAGCATGTTAAAGACTGCATTAATTAATTAACCAGGCACTTCATTGAGAGTCAATGGTGTAATTGTTGTTCGTGGTGGATAAATACTAATTGAATATTAAGAACATATTTGTGCAGAAGGAGCTGCTTCCGATGAGCCGTGCCCTTTGTCAGCCAGATGTTTGGACTCATTTTGGAGGCTGAGTCATTAGCTGGGAGCGCCCTGGCATTTGGGCTCTGCTGTTCTGTGTCTGAGAAAGAAGGCAGGCAGCCCGTGAAGGACTGGCTCCCAGGCAGTAAAAGGCGGGTGCAGGGGGGAGACCTCCACAGACAGACTCGGAAAATAATAGTGTATTAAGCAGATGACAAATATATATCAAGCTTTTTTTAAAATTGAAGTATAATTGATTTATAATGTTAGTTTCAGGCGTACAGCAAAGTGATTCCGTTGTATATATTTTCAGATTCTTTTTTCCTTATAGGTTATGATGAAATAGTGAATATAGTTTCCTATGCTATACAGTAGGTCCTTGCTGGTCATCTGTTTTATATATAGCAGTGTGATATGTTAATTCCCCAATTCCTAATTTATCCCTCCCACCTATTGAGCTTTAACTGAAGCAATTCTAGGTGTGATTTTAGGCATTGGAGAATAACTCCCTCCCTTTCAAATCCTTCAAAAGATGCTATAATCCCTGCCAGTGAGGCAGATAGGGTGGGGCCAGTCAGCTCCATTTTACAGGTGGGAGAATTGAGGTTCTGTGAGGCAGGGTGACTTCCTCGGGCTCACGATGAGACAGAATCCTGGTCTCTGCCCTTCTAGCTACTCCACATTGCCCCTGTGGCAGGTGCCTCAGGCCTCCAGACCCCTGAGGAACCGAGGGGAGACGACTGTCTTCCCTTGGTTCTCGGGGTCCCCGAGTCTCAGGACTGCTTGCCCAGCAGTCAGGGCCCTCAGCAGACTTCCAGCTCTTGTGACTAGCTCGGCCCTGACGAGGCTGCCTGAGGAGTGTGGGCTCTGAAGCCAGAATTCTTCGCTCCAGAGCTCAGCTCCAAATCTTGGGCAAATCTTGAACAAATTTCTTAAACTCTCTGTGTCTCAGTCTGCAAATGATAAAATGGAGATAAAAGAGGCCTTACCCCTAAGCCCTGAATGGGCACAGTGTGCCCTTCCGTAGATTAAGAAAAGCTTGCCTCCCCTCCAAGGGCCGTAGGTATATGCCAGGTATGCTGGTTGGGGAGATCACGGTCTGCTCTCTTGGCCAGATGCCCTTGTTCAGTGAACAACCTTCCCAACTGTACATGGCAGCCCTGCCTACAGAGTTGTCATGAGAATAAACAAAACATCACACAGTAAGCTCCTCATGGTGTTAGAATCTTCTAGTTTTCTGACCCCCCCCACTCCTTGAGAACCGGGCATGACTTTGCTGCCACCCGTGCCCTGTTGGCAGCCTCCTTTGGAAAGATAGATGAGAGGATGTTGACACATGAACCAAGAACCAGAGAGGAGACTGCTTCTGTCACTGCACTGAAGGCAGCAGAGGATCTGCAGAGCCTGATGCGAGAGCGTCTCCCGGAAGCTCTGGCCCCGGGGCCCTTGGAGCAGCTGTGCGAGGACCCCTCCCTCCACCCCGGTTCTAGCATTAGTCCCTGGACTTGGGGATTGCCGCCCACAGCTGTGCAGAGCTCAGAGGCAGCCCAGAGACAGACTCTAATCCAATTGCACCCAAGTTGAACTGGGAGGTGATCCCGGGACGTGCTGGGAGGGAGGTGGGGAGGGAGACAGATGTGCGCCACGGGGGCTCTGGGGACCCTTGGGAGAGACCAGA
>SJYV01013805.1:0-67536 GCA_006410875.1 Neotragus pygmaeus
TTTGTGACCCCATGAATCGCAGCACGCCAGGCCTCCCTGTCCATCACCAATTCCTGGAGTTCACTCAGACTCACGTCCATCGAGTCCGTGATGCCATCCAGCCATCTCATCCTCTGTCATCCTCTTCTCCTTCTGCCCCTAATCCCTCCCAGCATTAGAGTCTTTTCCAGTGAGTCAGTTCTTTGCATCAGGTGGCCAAAGTACTGGAGTTTCAGCTTCAGCATCATTCCCTCCAAAGAAATCCCAGGGCTGATCTCCTTCAGAATGCACTGGTTGGATCTCCTCGCAGTCCAAGGGACTCTCAAAAGTCTTCTCCAACACCACAGTTCAAAAGCAGCAATTTTTCATCGCTCAGCTTTCTTCACAGTCCAACTCTCTCATCCATACATGACCACAGGAAAAACCATAGCCTTGACTAGATGGACCTTTGTTGGCAAAGTAATGTCTCTGCTTTTCAATATGCTATCTAGGTTGGTCATAACTTTTCTTCCAAGGAGTAAGCATCTTTTTGAGCATAGTAGAAACAAAATTTCGGCTTTTGTGTATCTATACACACTTATTGAATTTTGTAAAATACACGCACACAGGAATGGACTTCTCCAGGGGCTCAGTAGTAAAGAATCCACCTGCCAAGCAGAAGATGAGAGTTCTATCACTTGGTTGGGAAGATCCTCTGGAGAAGGAAATGGCAACCCACTCCAGTCTGCCTAGAGAATCTCATGGACTGAGGAGCCTGGTCCACGAGGTCACAGAGAGTCAGATGCAACTGAGCGACTTGACAACAATAGCAATACACAGCAACATCTCTCATATCTGTTAGCAGGTTTTAAACATAATGCATGTGTTTCTGCATAGCCAGTCAGCCTCTGTGTGGGTGTTTAAATAAATTTATTGTAGGTACTTCTTTATTGCTCTCTAAAGAAAATACTACCTGTATAAGAAATTCAGGTTTATGTTTTTAAAAATTATTTTTCAGTAGGAGAGTTCTAGATAAAATATCTCTGTATCTATCTGCTGCTTATCAGCAGGTTTTTACTTAAGGTTTAAATCCCCCAAGAGATAACTTAATTGAAAAAAAAAAACAGTTTATGCTATATTTTCTTAAAATATTTAATTGACCAAATTTTAACACTTCTCCTTCATAATCATCCATTTCCTTTCAGATGATGCCTCTGACTGATATAGCGCTTTCAACAGCCAAAAAGCAAGATATTGGCTTTGTTAAAAGCAATAGCATTTCTTTTTACCCTGGTTCCATATGCATTGTAAGTGGGGAGCTTTAAAAAAAAACTCACCTTCCACAGAGATTCTGCTTTAATTGTTAGGGCAGAGCCTAGGCATCCATACTTTTTAATAAAACTTCTCAGGTGACCCTAATTTGTAGATACAACCTACCTGCATACTGTATTATCTAAACTAAGCAATTCAGGTTAGATGCTTGTGTTACATGTAGGACTGTTCAGTTATGTCATCTCTTGTTCAGATCAACCTGATAATTGATAGATCTTCTAGGAAATTAACATTCTGTCGAAAAAATTTTATTTATATCCCGTTTTCAGTTTACTGCTTTTGGACCATTCTTGGTAGACTGATGGAGGAAACTTAGTTGCATAAATGAACCCGTAATGCTTGCCTGGGGAATCACTCCTTCCTTTATGACTCCATTCAGGCATTTGGGTAATTCTCAGAGTTGCCTCTTAAATCACACTGCCTCGGCCAGCTTTGCACAAACTGATTTCAATTTTGAACTCTCCTTCACCATGGAGAGGAGCCCAGTGGATTTGCTCAGGTGACCTTGGCTACACTGAGCACAGTAGAGCCTTGTTAAGGACGCAGGAGGCAGCATTCTTAGATCTGCTGCGAGATCTTAGGTAAACAGTCAATGACAGGTCCCTGTGAAAGTCTCAAATACCTAAATGAACACTATGCTTTAAAAGGAAGAAATAACAAAGCCTTAGCATGCATGCCTTAAAAAAAAATAAAAAGGCAGCAACAACTTAAATCCACAGAACTGGAACTGTATATTGTCTTTTACAAAAAAACCTTTTTTTTAAGGAGAGGATAGGATTTTCTTTTTCCTCCAGTTGATGTTAATTTTCTAGATACAGTCTAATTGCATGTACATGGATTCCTTTCCATTCATATCTTGAAGCAGCATATTTGTTCCACAAATAACAGGACTCATACTGAACAGTATGTGATAATGTGATGCATTGAGTCTTAGTCATTCTTGTTCTCTGATACTCATCAGCCTGAGGGGAAGTTTATGATCATTTTTTTCACTTTATAGCTTTAAAAAATGTTGATTTTGTCTTTAAAAGTTGTTTTAAATTGACTTACTGTTGATTTATGGGCTTCCCTGCTGGCTACAATGTTGTGTTAATTTCTGCTGTATAGCAAAATGATTCAGTTGTACACATATATACATTCTTAAAAAAATTTTTTTCCATTATGATTTATCACAGGATTTTGAATATAGTTCCCTGTGCTATACAATAGGAACTTGTTTATTCATTTTATATATATGTCAATAATTGTTTGTACCTGCTAACCCCAGACTCCCAATCCATCCCTCCCCAACACCCCCACCCCANAAAAATGAATTAAATTAGCTGAAAATACTTGTTCATGTGTTCAAATTAAGCAGTATTTTTAGAAATAAGTAGACAACCTGAAGATAAAGTTCTGCACAAAACAAACAAGAAAAAGAGGTCAAGGACTGACAAAACATAGGCAGATAAACTGGTGTTGGTGAGTGGTGTCTATATCTAGGGCATAATGGAGGGAAATCTCTGGTTCTTTGTATGTGACAAAAAAGTAATGTGCTTGGTCTATAATGGATAGAGTATCAAGAATAAGTAAAAATAACTCCAAGGAAAGACAGTGCAGATTCAGCAAAGACTGACATACCAGACTCCCCTGTACATTATAAAGACAGACGCACACCGAGGCCGAGGCACAGAGTGTGCACGGAAGGGCAGACGCACACAGCTCACGGGGCCTCTGGTGGAAAGACCACCTCGAGGGAGGCATTAGGTAGGCACCTGGGTGAAATAAGAACCAAAGGCAGAATGGGTTTACAACTGCGAGAAACTCTGTAAATCCAGGCTTGTATGTTGGGTAACTTCTGGGGCATTGCAGACTTGCTGTTTCTCTCTCTCTCTGGAAAAAGGGGAAGCCTCACTCAGCGATGCCAGTGTGACCCAGTCAGCAACTGAGATCACCTATTTCTCAGATTGCTTCCCAATCCAGGAGGATTAGGCCTCTCAGAGCCCAGAATTTCACATGGAATAAACTCTCAAAATAACCTTATGAGGCAGAATTATTTTTACCCTCACTCTACAAATGAGGAAGTTGAGACTCAAAGAAACTAAGCTTTCCCAGCTGGCAAGTGGCAGAGGTGGAAGCAAGGTGCATCTGTCTCCAAAGTCTCCTAATGCCATGCTGTGTGCCCAGCTGTAAGCTCAAAGTGGAAAGAGTTTAGTCACTGAAGCATGGCCTGGTTATCCTATTTGGGCATCAGGATTATTTTGAGCTAAAGACTTGACAGCAGGTATAAGAAAGCTTTTCACCTTGAAAGCAGGCAATAAAACTCCCATGTGAACTATGTCCTTCTTATTCTGAAGGAAAGAAACCCTATCACCATCTGGGAGTCAAGGCTGAGAGAATTCTGCACAAGCAAAGCTTGTTAAGATACTTCTCAACTTCCTTTAGCCCCCGCATGTACTTAGCTACTCTCCCACAATCGCCTCTCTCTGTTCTACCTAATATAAAAGCATTTAGGTTTTGCCACTTCTTTGGGTTTTCATTTTCTTATGAGGATTCCCATGACTCATAAAAGTTCCATGGAATAAATCTGTATGCTTTTCTTCTGTTAACTGGTTTTATGTCAATTTAATTCTCAGGCCAGCCAGAAACCCTACGAGTGGAGTACTAGCTACAACTGGCAATCCAGTTTCCCACAGACAACTATTTTCTGGCCACTGAAAAATGCCAAATGAAGTGAATTTTTAAGCAGGTAGTTTTCTGGTTTTTGAAGGGAGGATAAGGAAGAGATAAAATTTGTAAGTTGCTATGATAAGTTTAATGAAACATGGAATACTCTATACTCTATGTTATTTACATTTGTTTTCTTTAGAATTGACTTAAAAATGTAGCATCAGTTGTTCTTGGAAAGTAACATGGCATGTTTTCTCCCCTTAAAACATGTCATTTCCCTTTCTTCCCCCTTCTTAATGGAAAGTAAAATTCACACTAATAGAAATGTCTTTATTTTTAAAAGTAAACATTCTTTTTTCTGAATACAGAATATTGTCAAACAGTTGCTATTGAGATGGTTTTGAATTTAATATAAACCCCTGGAAAATGTTCTAAAATCTTCCCTAGTGCCTTCTTTCTGATATTGTTACCTAACATTTTTAGATGAGATAGGACCAGCTCTATTTCCCATACCTTGACTGAAATGTCCTTGCAATCCTTAATTTTCACAAGGTGTTGCTGCTCACAGATGAGGTGCTGAGGAGACTGACTCATCAGCGCTTCGCCCACACACACTGGACTAGACCTGCCTTAGTGCTGATCGAGCAAGGGACTCGAGGCGTCAGCAGAGGGCACTCTGATGCAGCCAAGGTGTGATGATGCCATCACGGCTCTCTGAATGTGCACTGAACTCATCAAAGTACATATACATTGCATACAATTTTTAATATCAATTATTGTTGCTGTTGTTGAGTAACTTAGTCATGTCTGACTCTTTAGTAACCCCATGGACTGTAACCCTCTACGCTCCTCTGTCCATGGGATTTCCCAGGAAGGAATGCTGGAGTGGGTTGCCATTTCCTTCTCCAGAGGATTTTTCTGACCCAGGGATCAAACCCCCATCTCCTGTTTTCCAGGTGGATTCTTTACCACTGAGCCACCTGGGAAGCCCATATCAATTAAACCTCAGTAAAAAATAATCATGTGAGCAGCTACTCTACTCATAGTGACCTAGCAGAGTGAGGACATGAGGGGGATGGGGAAATAGAATAATGACATCACCTCACATCAGACCTTAATCTGAAGGAAGTCTGGAATTGCTACTAAAATGCAAATTCATATAAGAGAACATGGTTAGGGCTTGGTGCAAGTGTCACCTTTGGCTTTAAACCTTCCCTTCTAGACTGTTTGCTAAGAGCCACACTGCTGCCAATTCTAGAAATATTGTGTTCATCACTCAGAGCTACTCAGAAACGGTGAGTCAGGCTCACAGGGGAGAATATGTGGGACTTATCTGGACTATTTTCATCTCTTAACATCCATTCACTTTCATTTCATATTGAAATATGTGACCACTGTTAAATTATACACCAAATGTCTTTCATTTAAATCGTATTTAACCCATTGTTGATGTTCACTCAGTCATGTCCAACTCTTTGTGACCCCAAGGACTGCACACACAAGGCTTCCCTGTCCTTCACTATTTCCTGGAGTCTCATGTCCACTGACACGATGACGCCATCCACATCTCATCCTCTGTCGTCCCCTTCTCTTCCTGTCTTCAATCTTTCCCAGGATCAGGGTCTTTTCCAAGTCAGCTCTTCACATCCAGTGGCAAAAGTATTGGAGCTTCAGCTTCCATATTAGTCCTTGCCTTGAATATTCAGGATTGATTTCCTTTAGGATTGACTGATTTGATCTCCTTGCTGTCCAAGGGACTCTCAAGAGTCTTCTCCAACAGCACAATTTGAAGGCATCAACTCTTCAGCACTTAGCCTTTTTTATTGTCCAGCTCTCACATTCATACATGACAACTGGAAAAACCATAGCTTTGACTAGACAGACTTTTGTCGGCAAAGCGATGTCTCTGCTTTTTAATATGCTGTCTAGATTGGTCATAGCTTTTCTTCCAAGGAGCAAGTGTCTTTTAATTTCATGGCTTTAGTCACTGTCCACAGTGATTTTGGAGCCCAGGAAAATAAAGTCTGTCACTGTTTCCACTGTTTCCCCATCCATTTGCTATGAAGTGATGGGACCAGATGCCATGATCTTCATTTTCTGAATGTTGAGTTTTAAACCAATCTTTTCATCCTCCTTTCACCTTCATCAGGAGGCTCTTTGGTTCCTCTTCACTTTCTGCCATAAGTGTGGTGTATTCTGCGTATCTGAATATCCTACAACTCAATAAAAACAATCTCCAGTAGAAAACGATGTAGTTTTTGTTTGTTTTTGGTATTATGAACCAAAGACGGTATCTATTGCCAGTATAACAGCACTGCCTGCCATTCCTTCCCTTCTAATAGGATCTCAATTCCACGTTTATATAGTGCCCGCTGCTCTCTTTCCCAGTCCTTGGGGATAAAGCATGTTTCTGTGCTGCATGCATGCGAAGTCACTTCAGTCATGTCCAATCCTTTGAGATTTTATGGACCGTAGCCTCCTAGGCTCCTCTGTTCATGAGATTCTTCAGGCAAGAATACTGGTGTGGGTGGTCATGCCCGCCTCCAGAGTGGCTTCCTGATTCAGGGATCTAACCGTGCCTCCTGCACTGCAGGCAGACTTTTTACCACTCAGCCGCTGGGGAAGCCCAATCATGTTTGGTCTCAGTTAATCATGTCTCTTTTATCAGTTATGGGCCAAGTGGCAGTCGTGTGAGCAAGTTCTGTCTAATGCTACTTAGGGAGGATCTGTTTTGAGTGGTGTGATTGGGGTCTTTCCTATTAAAAGAATAAAACCTCAAAAGGATAAATAATTTTGCTTATCTTCCTGCTTTCACGCTTGGTAATGTCTGATATCTACAGCTGTTGGCAGCCACCTTGAAACCACAAAATGAAGACAAGAGGAACTTTAAAATGAAACAGGGAAAGCCCGAGGTGAGAGTGGGGGAGGGGGCGGAAATCCCTATGTCCTTGGGGTTTTTAAAGTATGTTTAATATTAATTTCTCATTTAAATACTTTCTTCTCTGCAATTACCCTCAGTGGGTTTTTTTTTCCCTGTCTTCTAGCTTTATTGAGGCTTTCAATGGTTTAGTCAAATATTTCTCTTGGTAAATGTCACTCTGCACTTGAAAATATGTCTTTTGATATTGATTTCTAACAAAATTCTGAGATGGTAAGTACAGGAAGGAAGGCCAGGGGAAATAGCCTGCAAGTGTCAGACATTTTTCTCTCTCTTAAGCGGCAGCAAGAAACAAACTAGCGATATTTTTTTCCTTCTCTATACAAATTTAAAAAGAGGTTTCTCTTAAAATTCTGTGTTGCCAAAATGACACCTGGTTTCTCCTGAAGTTAACCAATGCCTTTTTCTTATGGAAATGTTTATCTTAAGCTATGCTAATGTACTATGCATTTACCCCAAACTCTGTCTTTAAGTCGGTTCCGCCTTTTGGCTCAGAACCTACTTGACAAACCAGTATTTATACTCAGATATTGTTCCTCTAATTTATGTAAATGAAACTATTTGTATGGTGATCTGCCCTTCTTCAAGATTCAACTTAATTATTTTATGGCCCAGGATGAACCATTTGATGCCAAGATTATCACAAAATGCATCTTATGGGTGAGGAGCCTGGTGCCATTCTGAGTTTTAAGACATTCCTTTCTTTCATTAACAGACTACTAGTGACTGTATAACATCCAGCTGAAGACTAACAGGGGGGTACTCTTTCTGCCCCCTTCTGATGCCTATGTCAGAAGCTTTCTCTATCTCCTTTATACTTTAATAAAACTTTATTACACAAAAGCTCTGAGCGATCAAGCCTTGTCTCTGGCCCCGGATTGAATTCTTCTCCTCCAGGGCCAAGAATCCCGGCACCATGATTCAACAACAACCTTTCAAATCCATAGTGATAAGAAAATAGACACCATATGATTTCAATACTTTTAGATCATGAATTTTTGCACCTTGTTTTATGTCCCTGCCTATACTCCAGTGTCTCCGGGTTTATAGTCTATGGGAACTTAAGAATAGAATTTGTATCCTACTGTTCTGTGAAAATTGTATATATCTTAATTTTATGTTGAATTGGTTCAAAGTGCCTTTCACTTCTACTGTGCTGTACTTAGTTGCTCAGTTGTATCTGACTGTGCAACCTCATGGACTGTAGCTGCCCGGCTTCTCTGTCTACAAGGATTCTCCAGGCAAGAATACAGGAGCGGGCTGCCATGCCCTCCTCCAGGGTATCTTCCCAACCCAGGTCTCCCGCATTGCAGGTGAATTCTTTACTGCTTGAGCCACCAGGGAAGCCCTCAGTTCTACTATATCCTTCTACTTTTCTGTATATTCATTCTATTAAATGTTGAGAGCTTGATATTGTTATCTAAGCTACTCCATTTTGTTAACAGAAAAACTCCATTTTGTAAGGTTCCAGGAAAAGAGCCTTTGGAAATCCTCTGACCCTCACCCCACTGCCCACGAGCCAATCAGACCCAGACCCAAATCTCCTGACTTAACGCTCAGGAACTTGTGGTCTACCTAGACAATAGGGACCAATCAAGAACCAACACACAACCCTTCGAAAGAAAGTGGCCAATCAGACGTTCCCTTACCTAGAAATCCTTTTTTTCCATGTATACTACCTATATAAGCAATGTAATCCAACACCCGAGGCTCCTCCCTATAGCCGCTGTGTCGATATCGGTAGGAGCCCCAGCTCAAGCTTGGTAATAAAAACTCTCTNGCCAATCAGACGTTCCCTTACCTAGAAATCCTTTTTTTCCATGTATACTACCTATATAAGCAATGTAATCCAACACCCGAGGCTCCTCCCTATAGCCGCTGTGTCGATATCGGTAGGAGCCCCAGCTCAAGCTTGGTAATAAAAACTCTCTTGCTTTTGCATCGAATATCAGCTCCCTGGTGGTCACTGGGAGATTTCTCGACTTGGGCATAACAGGGGAAAAAAATTATATCCTTTACAGCATCACTGAATAACTGAACCAATGTGGAAAAATTGCCTATCTCTACACATTTTGATGTATGAGAAAAGTCCACATTTGTTCCAAATCATGGTTAGTTGGGATTTTCTGTTGCTTAATCCTAAAGTCATTTTTAACTGATAGATAATTATTTCTCTATTTAGGGGAAAGAATGAGTGTGTTTTTATCTGCACGACAGACAGTATTTTGTTATTGTTGCTAGGAATAAGGGTGTGTGTTGTACAGCCAAGGGAAGAACTATGGGAATATCATTCCTACTTTTCACTCCAATCATTGCCTGAAAACTCTATGTTTGGAAGACTTCCCACTTAAAAGTCTCTGCGTTCCCAACACAGAATCCAAAAACCTCACTCTCTTGGCTTCTCTTGTGACTTGGATACAGGCATGAGCTTTAGACTGTTCCAACTGGATGTGCCCACACTATGAATTGTAAGTCACTGCTGCAGAGGAGGTACTGTACAGAAGCCGTTTCAGGAAGAGTGGTGGCCGAGATCTGCAGTCTTCAGTGGTGCCAGAGACACCCAACACCGAGTGCTGGCCGTGCAAGTGACTTGGGGTGATCTGGACATCTTCTTAACCACACAGGCCACATAAGATTTGTAAATTTTTTTTTTTCTATTGAAAATAGCTGAAACTGATTCTAAACATCTGGATTGATACATTTCATTATCTTAACAGTTTAAGCATTCTTGATTTACCACTTCTTCATCTTAGCCTAAAGTCTGCCAGCTAGTCCTCACTGAACTCAACAGACCACTGATTCCAACTAAATCTGACACTAAACGGGCCCTCAAAATGTTAGTGGCGCCCTGGCCCCACTGGCCCTCTCCAAAAATCTAAGGGTAGTACTGACTTATATTCCGTATCTTGGAAAATCAGGTTTTAACGCATTTTCAGATATAAGCATAGCTTATTGCATAGGATATGCTAGCATCTCTTGGTGAGATTATGTATTTCTTTAGCCAATTAATTCGGGCAGTAATTGTCAGCCTTTTGGGTCTCAGGACTTCTTCACTCTGAAAAACTATTAAGCCCCACCCTAAGATTTGGTTATGCAGATCATATCTATTAATATTTCCTGTATTTGAAATGCTGAGATCAAAAAGTCAATTAACTTCTGAGCCTTATCGTGAAAATAGTTTTTCATAATATTTTGCTGATCCTCTGAAAAGATTTCAGGAATCCCCAGGCAACTCTATCACTCTTTCCATTAGTTTAAAATTAGTTTGTTGTTCAGTTGCTAAGTCGTGTCCAACTCTAATCCCATCAAGTGCAGCCCGCTGGGCTTCCCTGTCCTTCACTAGCTCCCTGAGTTTGCTCAAACTGAAGTCCATTCAGTCAGTGATGTCATCCAACCATCTCATCCTCTGTCGCCCCCTTCTCCCTTTGCCGTCAAATTTTCCCAGCATTAGGGTCTTTTCCAATGACTAGGTATGGTATATTTGTTGAGAGATTGTCATTTCTCAGCAGGAAAGGTAATGGTAATTTCCTTGTGGGCTCTGGTAAAGGGCAAAGAGATAAGCTAATATGATACTGTGTCTTTTTTGCTATTTAGTTCATGAGAAATCAAGTGAGTTGTGTCTCCTTATCACTGAAAGAGAGTGAAACTCTCCACGCCAATATTCCTCAAGCTTCCTGGGAAACTCGAGGCGCACACTACACCACTCATTTAGGCGAGGATCTTTGTGTTAGTTGCCCTTCCCACCACTTCCTGAAAGAGCTCCAGGCTCAGCCCAGCGCCAGGTGAGTCATGGCCATTTCCACGGGTCTGCTACATCTCAGCTCTTGTTAGCCAAGTGTAGGAGAAAAACGGGACCTGGAGAGTATCACTTCCTCTCAGAGAGCCAGTGCTAGACACTTTCATTCCTCAAGTGAGTGTCATCAGTCAAGTTTGGAGGAAGGTCCAACGCTTGGGCAGAAAGCACAATTGTAGCTAAAGGGGTCGCTTCCAGAATGAAATGCAATTCTGGCCAGTCACATAGGATATATGCACATAATAGGATGTGTGCACGTTGGACGGATGGGTGACAAGCTATCTATCTATATGTATGTGTGCAAATATGTGTGTGTATGTATTTATATTTTATTTGAAAAACGAAATGAAAAGTTAAAAAGAGGGGGAAAAAAAAAACCCTAAATATAAAGAATACTGAAATGCAAACAAACCAACATGCAGAATCATTAATTTTTTATCTGATTTTGTCTAATTTTAAGTTAAATACATAAAACATCACAAAAAACTTTGCTTCCTTTACACCCAAGGACCAGTGGCGTCCACAGAGCATGCCTTCAGTCACCCCTGCCTTTTTCTCTGCCCCAGGTTCCTGAATTCTTGCCTCTCTCTACCCACCAGCCCCCCCGGCCACCCACCTGTCTTTAGAGCTCTCCTGACAGCGGTCCTCTCCACGCAGTCTCTCTCGGCTCCATAGAGGCAGAGGCGCTCCCCCTGTGTGGCTCCCCTCGCGGAGGTTTGGGTTGGGGCACCTTGTGTCGTTTGCGCTGGTATCCCCGACTCTGTCGAAGCCCACACAGGACTCTGTAAGAACCACTGAGGAGAGGGGACGGGCGGAGGAGCGAAGCCCATGTCTCCTCGCCGGTTGCAGCCCCGGCTGTCGAGCGGCCTCCACCTCCCTCCGCCGCGCCTCCGCGTTCCGGCCGGCCGGAACGCGTCCACCGCGCCAGGAGCTGGGGCGGGCACCACAACCCCTGGGGCCCGGCGCTCGGATGCAGGCGCCCCGCCACGCAGGCGCGGTCGGCCTGGCGCCTCGCTTCTACTCCCCTAAGGTCGTCATCTAGCACCAACGCGC
Organism: Neotragus pygmaeus; assembly: GCA_006410875.1. NCBI lineage: Eukaryota > Metazoa > Chordata > Mammalia > Artiodactyla > Bovidae > Neotragus > Neotragus pygmaeus. The sequence continues at coordinate 11,724 of SJYV01013805.1, forward strand.
TGCCTCCCTTCAGAGAACCTACAGGTGGTGCCTTCTGAGGAAAAAGAGTTGTTGTTGTATTTTTTCTCACGTGTCTTGCTTTTCTAAGTTATAACCAAATTCAGAAAAGAATGGCAGCCAAAGAACAACCACGCGCTTCTTCATGTCGTACTTCCTCTCACGCGGGTGCGGCACACGTTTAGAAGGTACTAGCGACCTGTCGGCAGGCACGTACGCAGCGTACGCAGGCACGCACGCAGGCGCATACGCAGCATGCACGCACGCACATGCGCATTCAAAACAAATCCGTAGCTACTGGTTTTGAGAAGTGTGAGGGTGTAGAAATGGTCTCACGTGTATTTGCACTAAACAAGAGCAAAAGAAAATGGCCAGTAACAGAGTATGAAAGGATGAGTTTTAAAACAGCTCCACAAGAGTCCGTGTATGTTTTGTTTTCTATAGTATTTCAAGAGCATAAAACAGCACCTCAGAGCGTAGGCACTAAGTAAGTAGCATTCCATGAAGCAGAATGAGTGAGAGAGTGACTGCAGAAAGGAGAAACACTGCTGGGTGGGAGGCTGTCACCTTTCCGTGTATTATACTGCTTAGAGACTCAATTCAGACGGTGAAATGAATTCAGGCTGGAAAATGCTCAAACTTGCCACTAATCTGGCCACTACGCTTGCATATTTCCTTTATAGAGAGCAGGGTGTGTTCACAAATGAGGAAACAAAGCCAGAGTTACGGGATACAGGCCAGACTTGTAAAGTTCAGCTAGGGAAAAAGAGCCAAAATAAGTAAGTTGTAAAGACTGGTTAGTCAGAGACAGTGGGAAAAAATTAAAACGGTAACAAAACCTTTTGATTTGAAATATATATTCCTGGGTGCAATTGCAAATAGATGATATTGCTAACAATTGTCTAGGACTTATACTATTATTTTTTCCCTTGAACATTAAATCAGCTATCTGTATGTCTTTGGCGTAGATGAAAACTAAATACTGAATATTTTGTGTACTTCTTTAGAGATGTCTAGTAGAATTCAGCTGGAATTGGAAATTAGCATAATTGGAATTGGAAATTCAGCCTACAGTACAGACATGGAAAAAAAAATCCCTACAGAATTTATATAACGGACTAAAATCATTCTAAACCCTCATGCCACTGATTTGGGGATGGGGGAAACAAACTTACCAAATAAAAAGTATCTCTGTCTCTTGCACTAGGCTCTTTTGAATACATGTTTAGTGGAACTACATGTTCCGATTTTCTACCAACTCGTTTCTTTCTTAGTGGTTCAATCTACTCCCTTCTTTCCAAGACTGCATATGGATAACAGAAAGCCTTCTGTGTTGCCAGACCCTTCTCTCCTCCTCCCTCCACCCACCACCACCATTCCATTTAGCACGTGCCTCAGTTAGCCTGCACTTTGCTGGAGCAGCCATGAAGAGATATCCCACGCCCAAGGTAAGAGGAACCCAAGTAAGATGGTAGGTGTTGCAAGAAGACACTAGAGGGCAGACACACTGAAACCATAATCACAGAAAATTAGTCAATCTAATCACACTAGGACCACAGCATCATCTAACTCAGTGAAACTAAGCCATGCCCGTGGGGCCACATAAGACGGGCGGGTCATGGTGGAGAGGTCTTACAGAATGTGGTCCACTGGAGAAGGGAATGGCAAACCACTTCAGCATTCTTGCCTTGAGAACCCCCTGAACAGTATGAAAAGGGAAAATGATAGGATACTGAAAGAGGAACTCCCGAGGTCATTAGGTGCCCAATATGCTACTGGAGATCAGTGGAGAAATTAACTCCAGAAAGAATGAAGGGATGGAGCCAAAGCAAAAACAATACCCAGTTGTGCATGTGACTGGTGATAGAAGCAAGGTCCAATTCTTTAAAGAGCAATATTGCATAGGAACCAGGACTGTCAGGTCCATGAATCAAGGCAAACTGGAAGTGGTCAAACAAGAGATGNCAGTCAAAGGCTCTGGCATAGTCAATAAAGCAGAAATAGATGTTTTTCTGGAACTCTCTTGCTTTTTCCATGATCCAGCAGATGTTGGCAATTTGATCTCTGGTTCCTCTGCCTTTTCTAAAACCAGCTTGAACACCTGGAATTTCATGGTTCACGTATTGCTGGTTTGGAGAATTTTGAGCATTACTTTACTAGTGTGTGAGATGAGTGCAATTGTGCGGTAGTTTGAGCATTCTTTGGCATTGCCTTTCTTTGGAATTGGAATGAAAACTGACCTCTTCCAGTCCTGCAGCCACTGCTGAGTTTTCCAAATTTGCTGGCATATTGAGTGCAGCACTTTCACAGCATCATCTTTCAGGATTTGAAACAGCTCAACTGGAATTCCATCTCCTCCACTGGCTTTGTTCATAGTGATGCTTTCTAAGGACCACTTGACTTCGCATTCCAAGATATCTGGCTCTAGATTAGTGATCACATCATCATGATTATCTGGGTCATGAAGATCTTTTTTGTACAGTTCTTCCATTATGTTAGGTCCATCAATGAGGAAATGGCAAGAGTGAAAACACATTTTGGGAATCAGTGAAGTAAAATTGGCTGGAATGGGTGAATTATCTCAGATGACCATTATATCTACTACTGTGGGCAGGAATCCCTTAGAAAAAATGGAGTAGCTATCATAGTCAACAGAAGAGTCCAAAATGCAGTACTTGGATGCAGTCTCAAAAACGACAGAATGATCTCTGTTCGTTTACAAGGCAAACCATTCAGTATCACAGTAATCCAAGTCTATGCCCAGTATATGCCCAGTAATGCTGAAGAAGCTGAAGCTGAACGGTTTCTATGAAGACCTACAAGACCTTTTAGAACTAAAACACCAAAAAAATGTCGTTTTCATTATAGGGGACTGGAATGCAAAAACAGGAAGTCAAGAGATAACGTGGAGTAATGGGCAAATTTGGCCTTGGAGTACAGAACGAAGCAAGGCAAAGGCTAACAGAGTTTTGCCAAGAGAATGCACTGGTCATAGCAAACACCCTCTTCCAACAACACAAGAGAAGACTCTACCAATGCACATCACCAGATGGTCAATACTGAAATCAGATTGATTATATTCTTTGCAGCCAAAGATGGAGGAACTCTGTACAGTTAGCAAAAACAAGACCAGGAGCTGACTGTGGTTCAGATCATGAACTCCTTATTGCCAAATTCAGTCTTAAATTGAAGAAAGTAGGGAAAACCAGTAGATCATCCAGGTATGACCTAAGTCAAACCCCTTATGGTTATATAGTGGAAGTGATAAATAGACTCAAGGGATTAGATCTGATAGAGTGCCTGAAGAACTATGGATGGAGGTTCGTGACATTGTATAGGAGGCAGAGATCAAAACCATAACCAAGAAAAAGAAATGCAAAAGGGCAAAAGGATTGTCTGAGGAGGCCTTGGAAAAAAAGAAGACTTAAAAAAAAAACAAAACCAGAATTCAGCTCTAAAGTCACTTCTCTAGGAGGCCTGCTGATACTCCCTCTACCCCACTGTAGATATTTCCTCCCTCTTTGGTGTTCCCTTAGCATTTGGAATAAGTCTCTAACAGCATCTGGTTTCTGGGGTGGCTAAGATGGTAAATAACCTGCTTGTACTGCAGGAGACCCAGATTCTTCCCTGGAAAAAAGAATGTCAACCCACTCCAGTATCCTTGCCTGGAGAATTCTGTGAACAGAAGAGCTTGGCAGGCTACAGTCCATGAGGTCTCAAAGAGTCGGACAAACGACTGAGCAACTAATAATTTCATTTTCTAATAGCATTTAACATTATCTGTTAACATATCTACTGATCTCATTAGACTATGGGCTATTCTAGAATAGAGGTTATACCTTTTCAATGTTTATATCCTGTCTCAGCATCTAATATGGTATCTAACAGACAGGGACATTTCAGAAATGCTTGCTGAATCATGAATGAATGAATGAGTGCTATGACTCATGCATGCATCTGGAGGCAGAAGATCTGGATTCAACTTTTTATTTTGCTGTTAACTTTCTTTATTTGACTGGAGAAGGAAATGGCAACCCGCTCCAGTACTCTTGCCTGGAAAATCCCATGGACGGAGGAGCCTGGTAGGCTACCGTCTATGACGTCGCAGAGTCGGACACGACTGAGCGACTTCACTTCTTTATGTGGCAGATTAAATATGGCCACAAATTCTTTGATGCTTCTTCTATTGAGATGATATTCATATCCTTTCCCTTTGTATCTGAGCAGACTCTGTAACTGCTTTCAGTCAGTTCAGTTCAGTTCAGTTGCTCAGTTGTGTCCAGCTGTTTGTGACTCCATGGACTGCAGCATGCCAGGCCTCCGTGTCTATCACTAACTCCCGGAGTTTACTCAAACTCATGTCCATTGAGTCGGTGATGCCATCCAACCATCTCATCCTCTGTCATCCCCTTCTCCTGCTGTCTTCAATATTTCCCAGCATCAGGGTCTTTTCAGATGAGTCACTTTTTCGTATCAGGTAGCCAAAGTATTGGAGTTTCAGCATCAACATCAGTCCTTCCAATGAATATTCAGGACTGATTTCCTTTAGGATGGACTGGTTGGATCTCCTTGCAGTCCAAGGGACTCTCAAGAGTCTTCTCCAACACCACACTTCAGAAACCATCAATTCTTTAGCACCTGTCTCTTATACACATCTCAGAAGAATTGATGCTTTTGAACTGTGGTGTGGGGGAAGACCCTTGAGAGTCTCTTGGACTGCAAGGAGATGGAACCAGTCCATTCTAAAGGAGATCAGTCCTGGGTATTCACTGGAAGGGCTGATGCTAANTCCCTGTCCATCAACACCTTCCAAAATTTGCTCAAAGTCATGACCATTGGTCAGAGATGCCATCCAACAGTCTCATCCTCTGTTGTCTCCTTCTCCTCCTGCCTTCTCCTGACCTCAATCTTTCCCAGCATCAGGGTCTTTTCCAATGAGTCAGTTCTTCGATTAGGTGGACAAAATATTGGAGTTTCAGCTTCAGCCTCAGTACTCCCAATGAAAATTCAGGACTGATTTCCATTACAATTGACTGGTTTGATGTCCTTACAGTCCGAAGGACTCAAGAGTCTTCTCCAACACCACAGTTCAAAAGCATCAATTCATTGGCACTAAGCTTTCTTTATGGTCCTACTCTCACATCCTCACACAAATACTGAATAAAGCATAGCTTTGACTACACACACAGACCTTTGTCAGCAAAGTAATGTTATGTGCTTTTAAATATGCTGTCTCGGTTGGTCATAACTTTCTTTCCAAGGCGTACGCGTCTTAATTTCATGTCTGCTGTCACCATCTGCAGTCATTTTTGAGCCCCCCAAAATAAAGTCAGCCACTGTTTCCCCACCTATTTTCCATAAAGTGATGGGACTGGATGCCATGATCCTAGTTTTCTGAATGTTGAGCTTTAAGTCAACAGTTTCAGTTTCCTCTTTCACTTTCATCAAGAGGCTTTTTAGTTCTTCACTTTCTGCCATAAGGGTGGTGTCATCTGCATATCTGAGGTTATTGATATTTCTCCCGGCAATCTTGATTCCAGCTTGTGCTTCTTCCAGCCCAGCGTTTCTCATGATGTACTCTGCATAGAAGTTAAATAAGCAGGGTGACAATATACAGCCTTGATGTTCTCCTTTTCCTATTTGGAACCAGTCTGTTGTTCCATGTCCAGTTCTAACTGTTGTTTCCTGACCTGCATACAGATTTCTCAAGAGGCAGGTCAGGTGGTCTGGTTATTCCCATCTCTTGAAGAATTTTCCACAGTTTGGTTTGATCCACACAGTCAAAGGCTTTTGCATGGTCAATAAAGCAGAAAGAGATGTTTTTCTGGAACTCTCTTGGCTTTTCAATGATCCAGCAGATGTTAGCAATTTGATCTCTGGTTCCTCTGCCTTTTCTAAAACCAGCTTGAACATCTGGAAGTTCACGGTTCACATATTGTTGAAGCCTGGCTTGGAGAATTTTAAGCATTACTTTACTAGCATGTGAGATGAGTGCAATTGTGTGGTAGTTTGAGCACTCTCTGGCATTGCCTTTCTTTGGGACTGGCACAAAAACTGACCTTTTCCAGTCCTGTGGCCACTGCTGAGTTTTCTAGATTTGCTGGCACATTGAATGCAACACTTTCACAGCTTCATCTTTTAGGATTTGAAATAGCTCAACTGGAATTCCCTCACCTCCACTAGCTTTTGTAGTGATGCTTCCTCAGGCCCACTTGTCTTCACATTCCAGGATGTCTGGCTCTGGGTGAGTGAGCACACCATCATGATTATCTGAGTGTGAAGATCTTTTTTATACAGTTCTTCTGTGTATTCTTGTCACCTCTTCTTAGTATCTTCTGTTTCTGTTAGGTCCCTACCATTTCTGTCCTTTATTGAGCCCATCTTTACATTAAATGTTCCTTTTGTATGTCTAATTTTCTTACAGAGATATCTAGTCTTTCCCATTCTATTATTTTCCTCTATTTCTTTGTACTGATCACTGAAGGCGGCTTTCTTATCTCTCCTTGTGGGTTTTATTTTTCTCCGTTGCCTTTAGCTTCTCTTCTTTGCTAAACTATTTGTATGGCCCCTCAGACAACCATTTTGCCTTTTTGCATTTCTTTTGCTTGGGGATGGTCTTGATCACTGCCTCGGGTAGAATGTCACAAACCTACACCCATAGTTCTTCAGGCAATCTATTGTATATAATCATTTCTACTGTATAATCATATAATATTTACCTCTATTCTAAATATTTTTAAGCAGTAGAACTTAACCAAGGCCATCTACCAGAAATTTAGAGAATACATTATCCTTAATGGTGGAACACTAAAAGCATTTCCACTTGTCAATAACTACACAAACACAACAACCTCTAGGCACTGCTAGTATCCAACATTCTGTGCTGGATTGCTAAAGCAATTCTAACTAAAAACAACTACGTGAAATGTCAGGAAGCATTAACAGAAGGCTTCCCATGTGCTCTTTTGGATCTGTCAGGAATTCTGTTCCTTATTTTTAGAATCCAGGCATTTCCTTCATTAGTATTTTTATATGGTGATAAGTACCCTCTTTCTTCTTGTGAACCATAAGGTAAAAGTGATTGTTTACAACTCACTCTCTCTCTTTAATATGGATCACCTGTTTTTTAAGTCTGGAATTTTAATCTTTACCTTTGCTGAGAACTACCTTGTAAGACAGTATATATGCCCACACCAGGTTGATTAAACACCTTTGCACCATCAGAGCTCTGGTCCCCGTGTCTCTCTCTCTCTCTCTTCCCCTCTTTTTTAGGCTGATCGCCTGTAGCACAGAGGCTCTCTGAGTTCACTTTTCCTGCTTCTAAGACCCTCTTGAGAAGGCACTCTGCACCTTCACCCCATCGAGAGGGCACCTGAGGCCTTCAGAGCAAGCCCCATGGAGGGGCTTCACTGGCTTTCTGCATATACCAAGGAATATCAGCCTCTTTCTCTCTCCTTTACTTTCTTATTGGTTGACTCCAGACCCTCAGGTTCCCGTCCATTAAAGGACCTCTGCTCAGTCATGTTGCGCTCTTTGTGATCCCATGGACTGTAGCCCACCAGGCTCCTCTACCTGTGGAATTTTCCGGGCAAGAATACTGGAGCAGGTTACCATTCGCTACACCAGGGGATCTTCCCGACCCGGGATCCATGTTTTCTGCATCTCCTGCATTGGCAAGCAAGTTCTTCATCACTTTACGACCTGGCAAGCCCTGAAATGTGAATACTGGATAAAAAAACAAAGGCTCATCGACTGCAGAAGATGGGATTCTCTTCAATTTCCTAAATCTATACTGACAAACTTTTAAGAGTTCTGCAGTGTCATTAAAGATCACTATATAGAAAGCAATTTGCTTTTACTAAGACAGCAATAATCAATTATGAAATACATTAGAAAAAAGACAAATTTCACTATAGCAATGAAAATAAAATCCCCAGAATTAAATCTGTCAAAAAATGTATAATTATATAAAGAAATCTTATTAAATTAAGAGAATACCACTCCTGGTTTAATGAAAATACAGATTGTTTTCAAGTGAAAAGTGAAAGTCGCTCAGTCATTTCTCTTTGTGACCCCATGGACTATACAGTCCATGTAATTCTCTATTTCAGAATACTGGAATAGGTAGCCTTTCCCTTCTCCAGGGGATCTTCCAAACCCAGGGATCTAACCCAGATCTCCTGCATTGCAGGCGGATTCTTTACCAGTTGAGCCACAACAGAAGCCCAAGAATAAGTGGACCACAGTTCAAACCTGTGTTGTTTAAGGGCCAACCCTGCAACAGCAGAGAAACAGTAGAGAAATACTATTGCAGGGCTGACCCTTAAACAACACAACACAGGTTTGAACCGTGTGGTCCACTTACACATTTTTTTTTCAAGTATGTACAGTCTGCAGTTAGTTGAATTCAGATCATACAGTACATATGCAGAATCACGGACATGGAGGAACTACAAGTAAGGAGAGCCAGCTATAAATTATACTCAGCTTTGACTGCACGAAAGGTGGCTCCCCTGACCTCCTAAGAGCCAACTGTAACTCTCTTCAAATCAGTACTATGAATGCACTGCGACTGAACTCAAAACCTCAGAAAGATGCTCACCAACAGCCAAGAAATGTCTGAAAAACATTAGGAATGCATCACTCTCACCATTTCTGAAAATATACCAGAAAACTGTAATTTAAACAGTGCATTATTTATTAGGAAAATTAAATGCCTTAGAGAATTTAACACATAATAAAACAGCACCCCAAATCAGGAAGAATGGATTTCAACAAATAGTTTTTGGACTTTTGAATAGAAATAGCTTTGTATTTTGCACTCTTCACAGAAATTAATTCCAAATGGAGATCTAGATGCATACATAATTAACTTAGAAGAAAACACAGAACATGTTCTATCTATATATTTGAAATAAAAGTCATAAAAATATTTATCAATTTAACTGTATATAAATATAAAACATCTGTTTAAAAAAGATACCAAAAGTAAAACTAAAGACAAGTGACCGACAGGGAGAAAACACTGAAACAGATGTAAAAGACTAATATCTATATCCAAACTACATGAAAAACTAACTAAGCCATGAGATAAAAAGACAAATCATTCACAGAAAAATGAGCAGTGTTGGCAAAAGGCAATTCACATGTCTAAAGCAAATATATGAAAAGATGTCCATCTTTACCTTTACCTACTAGTAAAGGTTTTTCCTAAACATAAACAATAAAAACGACAATTTTTCACCTATAAATTAAAAAAATTTAACCAATGAAGTATCTCTTTAAAACTGCCTAACTCTGGCTCAGCAAGTCAAAGCTTAAGCATACAATAAATCTTTACATGCCCATATAATCATACAGGATGATACTCTTTATCATTGTTTGAAAATAGAAAAAAAAAAGCAGTGAACTACCCTAGTGCCCATTATAGGCTAAGTAGTTGTGGAACACTATACAAAAATCAACAGGTAAGATTAGGTGAGATTATATTCAAAGAGACCAAGTAGAAAAGTTGCAGAATGATATACATATATCTACGTAAAAACTGAAGCTATATATTTCTTGTAGCAATTACATATATATACATTCACAGAAAACATGGAAGAGACTAAATGGAAAGTTAACAATTGTTACTTCTAGGGAAGGTATTGGGATTGAGTGTTAATCAAAAATAGACTGATGCTTTTACAAGTAAAATGCAGTCATATACTACATTTGCAATTTAAAAGGTAAAGAAAAAGCAGCATGCACAAACTGATACATTTTACAAAAATATACACAAAAAATTTTCCTTTGATGGCAAACATACAGCAAAAGTTCTGAAAGGTTACCTGCCAAAATGATGCTTTAATGCTATCTAAAGCTATCTCCAATAAAAACAATATACTGAACTCCTGTATTTTCATTTGAAAAAGAGAGTTCAAGATTTGTCACAGTAATACAATTTCAGTTTTGAACTCTTATTATTGTTTTAGATATTTACAATCTTCACATTGTACATAACTGTATACTGAAATTTTGCCGTATCTTTAGAATACAGTATTGGGGCAAGGGGAAACAGTTTTTAAAACTAGAACTTAAGTGATGATTAGGGCTTCCCTGGTAGCTCAGCTGGTAAAGAATCCACCTGCAATGCAGGAGACCCCAGCTCAATCCCTGGGTCAGGAAGATCCCCTGGAGGAGGGATAGGCTACCCACTCCAGTTTTCTTGGGCTTCCCTGGTAGCTCAAGAATTCGCCTACAATGCAGGAGACCTGTAAAATCTTCACACTGTACATAACTGTACACTGAAATTTTGCCATATCTTTAGAATATAGTATGTGGGGCAAGGGGAAATATAGTTTTTAAAGTTAGAACTTAAGTCATTATTAACATTTAAGTCAATGGCTTTACTAAGATACATTTCTAAAAGAACAAAGTACAAAACAATACTGGCTTATTTCTTTAGCAATTTACTATTAATAATTCTACCTTTAACAAAAACACTTCAACATTAAACAAAAAATTTTGATAATTAAAGTTATCATTGATCAGCTTCTTGTGAAGACTATTCCTTTGGAGATTATTCTCTAAAACTATATCCTAATTAGAATGGTACTGGCATTCAGATACAACCAGCTGAATTTTATGAATGACACTACTTTTGACTATATTTTTTGACTATATTTTTATATTCTTATTTTATTGTTAAAATAAGCTTTTAAGAATTGCTTATTAATTCACATATTGCTGAAGTCTTGAACCCCAGAAACAACAATGAAAAAAGGGAAAAGTGCCAGAGCTGTCTGGTTTCACAATGTTTATGATAGAAAAATGTAGTCAACAGTTTCTTTCCAAATAAAAAGGTCATGAGTGGGGAAGAAAGACCTTTGAAGGCTATCTTCAGTGGAGTTTGGAATTTCCCTCACCCATTCCAGGTATCTGTTCAACTGCCTCCTACAGCAAGCTGCCTTGTGAAAGCACCTCTCATGTTAAAATAGTAAGTTCCTTTAGAAAGGCCACAGTGGAGAGGACTAGGCCAGTGCTGGAACGATGCTTTCATCAGAGGCCACCAAGGACAGACATATGTCCTTTTGCCTCATAACGTGAAGGCACTTTTTTAGACTATATATCACTTTTAACTTCAGTTTAACTTGGTAATACTTTACATGAGAGACCCAGCATACCTCAGTATGTTACAAACATTCAAAAAACACAAGCTTGGTGATGACAATTCAAAAGAAGTCATATCCAAGTAACTGATGAAGAAACTCAGAAAATGAAACTCAGGGTCTTCATTTGAGAAGACTCTTTACAACTTTAAAACAAAAGCTAGGTTTATTTCAGGAGAGTTTTCAGCGTTTAAAGTGGAGTCACAGTCACAGTCAGTCGTGCTGGCATTTATTTTCCTTTCACACTGAAACTTGGAAAACAAGGGTATGAGTTAAATTCAACCTCTTTAATGTAAAAGTCTTTGACTTAGCTACCTAACTTTATTTTTATAACAAAGCACTTTTAATATAATTTAAAACACACATGCTTTGATTAAAGAGTGACTGTAAATGGATCCAGTTTTCTTCCAACTGTGACGACAACTTTGTCATTTCTTCCAGAAGTATTGGCTCTGAAGGAAGCATTTTCAGGTGCAACTGAAAAGAAAAATGATAGCTGAACATTCAATTTAAGAAAAGTAAAATTTTGTTTATTCTGGATTTAACTGTATTACAAGGAACCTCAGAAAACATTATTCTTGATTTTTTTCCTTAAAGGCTAGTTTATTACAATCTCACATCTCCCTCTCCTTTATTATGAGTCTTTATGGTTCTGTCACTCTCTCAGTAAAATTGAAGAAATGACTCTCCTCTGTTTAAGGAGAGTCCTGATACACCTCAAGAAACAAAATCCTAGTTCTAAATTTACAACTGTGGTAAATTTGGGGAAAAATACAGGAACAATTTGCAGCATTTCTAATTTTTTACTCTACATACTACCATCTATAAATTTACTTTTTAAATAATTTCAAATAATTAAGTGAAAACTTTTTTAGATATTTATGAGATAAACAATCTATCTGCTATTACTGAAAATCAGCACCATCTACCTCCTTCAATATGTTAAAGTTCTCCATTATATTTGTCATAAAAGCAACTCTGTTATTGTCAAATCGTTTGAACAGGACAGAAGTAAACCTTACTTTTTTCATGATCATTAAAAAAAAAAACTCCTGCCAAACTGTAATTAAATTAAAAAGCTAATAGGTTAATATACTGATCAAATGGATGACACAGAAGTCAGCGGTTGAGTCAAAATTGTGCTGAGCTAAAAAACAGAAGTCAACAAAGAACATTTACAAGCTGCTGCCCCATCCAGCTATCCAGTATGGTAGTCACTAGGCACAGAAAGCTGTTGAAATTAATTAAACTTCTATAAAATGAAAAACTCAGGTTTCAGTCACATCAGCCACGATTCAAGTGCTCAGCAGCCACACACAATGAAGTGTGGATACAGAATGTTTCCATCTCTGCAGACATTTCTATCAGACAACACTTCTCTGGAGGAGGGCAAGCTGTGAAGTGCTATCTCACATCTTAGACTTACTTACCTTTAGAAACAGGGCGAGGTATGCCTGGGCCAACTCAAAATCACGCTTTCTGTCCAACATCATCCCAATCATCTTCAAGAAGCTCTTCATAACGTCTATTGAACCACCACAATCAGGAGACAAACTTCGAAGCTCTGTTTCAATTCCTGACGGGCCTAATTCTTTCAGAAGGTTAACAGCAGCTTCATCTACATTGTTTTAATAAGAATCCAGTTAATATCGACAATCATTTAAGAAACTAGTTTTCATTTCAAACCCAACATATATTTAAATTTGCATTTTTAGCAAGTTCTTTCTATTAAGGCTGTTAAAATCTAACTAACACTTAGNGCAGCTTCATCTACATTGTTTTAATAAGAATCCAGTTAATATCGACAATCATTTAAGAAACTAGTTTTCATTTCAAACCCAACATATATTTAAATTTGCATTTTTAGCAAGTTCTTTCTATTAAGGCTGTTAAAATCTAATTAACACTTAGCACCAGACGTTTTAACATGCTTATAAATCGGTCAGAACAAATCCAATATAAGAAGGCTATAGAAGTATACACCAAGTTATTAATAGTATTTGCTAGTGAGAGTAAGATGAGGTGAGGGAATTTATTTTTGTATTGTTCATAAAAATTATAAAAGTATCACTTGATCATTAACAAACATTAATACTGCAGAAATATACGTGGGGAAAGACTCCACCTTACTCACCACAAATCTGCTTTTCCCCAGAAGTAAGCATTCTTGTTTCATATACATCCCATGAAAACACAGTCTATACACGTCTATAAGGCATTTGATATTACAATGGCGATGCCTATGCTTTTAGGTTTTTGCAAAAGGACAATACCATTGACAAAAGTCTAATACATTTTATTTATTGTTTTTCAGTAGATATTAAGTAATAGTGCCTCTCTTCTTTGTTCCCCATAAATATAACAAGTGATTCCTTTTATAATCCTGCTACTCTTTAGCTATCAGTACAAGTACCATTCTTTGACTTCTGCCAATGTGCACTCGAGTGATACTGGCAGGAAAACACAAAGCAACCGGGTCAGAAGACAAGAGGGTAGTCGAACGGGAGAATGGCTGTAATTCTGTTAACTGCTTACAGCTCTCAGGATCGTTATTAGCTACAGATTGTAGCTTTCAAAATTTACAACACTCAGTTTTTAAAAAAAGCCTTTTTATGTGATAATTTGGTAATATCTGAAATTACCGAAAACAAAAGTCTATTGCAAACTACATTGCAAATTGCCCTTGTAAATAAAAAGAAGAGCAAAGAAGAAAAAAATTCCCATTTTCCGTACAGAAAGAAAGAGAAGTTCTCAAAAGACTATCTTCATCTTAACATCTGAGTGCCGTGCCACTCCTCTACTGTAAACGAAGCAAAAGTCACTTCAGATTAAAACCAAGACTTCAATCCTTTTGGCTTTTCCTTTCAACTACTGAGAAATCTGCTAATATTTCACTCAATTCTCTTCATATAAAGTAACACAATAAGCTGAAATACTTGGTAAAATATTTTATAATTTNACTGTAAACGAAGCAAAAGTCACTTCAGATTAAAACCAAGACTTCAATCCTTTTGGCTTTTCCTTTCAACTACTGAGAAATCTGCTAATATTTCACTCAATTCTCTTCATATAAAGTAACACAATAAGCTGAAATACTTGGTAAAATATTTTATAATTTAACTTACATTTATTATTTACCAGTCCTTCCTCAAGTTTCAAGCAGAAATCTGATTTTTGAGCCAAAACTCCAAGATTTACCACTTTAGACTTAAAGAAAAACAAACACACATTATTAAAAAACCACAAATATAACAAAAATTTATAGTTATAATTAAAAGCTAGCATTAATTTACTCTGTAGCTGTAAAACTGGGTCTTGGTTAAAACTACAAATGTACAACATGCAATGCACACCCCGTGTTCCCGGAATGCCCCCTCTAACTCGGCTCTCACCTGCTGAGGATCATTATTCTGTTCAGGTGCAGCATATCTGGGTACAAGACCAGGAACAGTTGGAATAAAAAATGGTGCTGATTTGGGTACTTTGGGTGGTTCCTTTGGTTTATTCTTTTTCTAATTAAGAAAAGTGAGAAAAGGAAAAAAAGACTAGTAATCATCTTGCCAACAGTTTCTAACATTTCAGTTCAGTTCAGTTCAGTCGTGTCCGTCCGACTCTTTGTGACTCCATGAATTGCAGCACGCCCACTTAATTTTTAAAAAGCCCCAAAAGTAAAAAAAATAAAAAGAATTCAGATTAGGATACTGAAATGAAATCCCAAACAACCAATATACCACAGATATCCTTTAAACTGGGCTTCCCAACGCAAACCTCTAGTACTGTTGCTGATTAGGCAAAGGGAAAATGACAGGGTTCAGGAGCAGCTCTAAGGCAAAAACAGCTCATTTTCCTGAAACGTGAATATACAGGTGAAGAAGTAACAAGCAATTTTGACCTTCTTTCACACTGAAATACAAGATGGGCTGGAAAGCAGAATTTACATAGATGCTCAACAGTTTTTCAAATTTCTCTTCTCCAAAAGAAAGCTGGAGCCAGAGGTAGTCTCTTCCGTTAAAAGTAATTTAGTAAATGTTGTGTGTAGGTGGGAAGCATTCCCCTAATTCTTCTATTTTATTGGAATTTTTATTTTTCCTTAGTACTTTGCGTTTTTAAAAAGCAAGAGAATACTACCGTTCCTTCATAAACTATTTCAAGTGTCAGCAAAATTCTATCACAAAAATTCCACTGGAATTCCCATGGACAGAATTCAATTTTGGTGACTACACTGTAACATATCACTCACTATCTCAAGAGAATTTGATGGACTCTTAAGAAGTCTCACAATTTTGCCTTATACTACTCCTCTTCCATTCTTTAGGAACTGTGGGGAGATCTGCTTTTTGAAAAAAAAGTCAGGGTATTTGTGGCCTCTTGGAGCCCATAGCAATGCAAGCACAGCCTTCTTTGTGATGGGGAAACTGCAGTAACGTAGTAAGAGTCAGTTACCCTTCCTAACCCACTGTTCTTGAGTTAGAAGGCAGTCACTGAATTGTAAATAAAAACAAAAGGCTTTGGAGCAGTTCCACAGGGCTCTGGAATTACCTAATTTCATAAAGGAAACCATAAGTATAAAAGTTAACCACAGGTCAAAAATAAAAATTCTTATTTCTTTCATTCAGAAGGAAATTAAAATACCGGAGGTGTTATAAAGAGCATTCATTCACATTTCTCTATATTTTTATGCAGAACAAACTGTATCTTAGCAAGAAGAGTGCCCACCAAATTCAGCTCAATTAATTAGGCATTATTCTAACTGGTCCGCTCACACTCACCTACCTGTACTTTATGTATTGCTTTTAAAGCCATTCCATAAACTACTTCCTTTACAGTTGATAGACTAGACAATATAACTATGTACCTAAACAACATAAAGTGAAAGTGAAAGTCACTCAGTCGTATCCGACTCTTTGCAACCCTACAGACTGTACAGTCCATGGGATTCTCCGGGCCAGAATACTGGAGTGGGTAGCCTATTCCTTCTCCAGGGGATCTTCCCTACCCAGGAATCGAACCCGTGTCTCCTGCATTGCAGGCAGATTCTTTACCAACTGAGCTATCAGGGAAGTCCTAAACAACAGGCCTTTATACTGAAGCCCAATCTTTCAACAGGTGAGCAGTAAAAAAGAGCACTCAAATTCTGAGTCAAATGAACATGTGAAAACTTCTCTCTTTTCTTACCCGAGACATATGTGTCTTTTCTGGTGCCAATTTACTAGCTACAAAAATAGTTAGGACAGCAGGTCACGGCTATCTACCAGTGTCCCTGCCCTGTTTTCGTGCCAGCCCGTGATGTGACTCAGCACACACATCAGCTCTAGCGACTGTATGTATGCTCAGTGCCGTGCTGAGCCACTCAGTCGTGCCCAACTCTGCGGCCCTGTGGACTGCAGCCCACCAGCCTCCTCTGTCCACAGGATTCTCCAAGCAAGAACACCCCAGTGGGTTGCCATGCCCTCCCCCAGGGGATCTTCCCAACCTAGGGACTGAGCCCAGTCTCCCGCACTGCAGGTGGATTCTTTACCATCTGAACCATCTGGGAAGACCATAATTACTCAAGCCTATCTCTCATCCAGGGGACCTTCCCAACCCAGGAATCAAACCAGATTGCAGGGAGTTGCTTTACCAGCTGAGCTACCAAGGATGTCTGACTGTATGTATGTATCTAACCAAGTTGAGTTTCATAAAACAAAACACTCTAATTCTCAGAAGATAATCTGTGAAATTGTCTAGTCTGTATGTTTCGGTTGCTTTTGATACTCACAAATAGGGGTCATGAAACATGCTTTGAAAGATATTAATTCATACCATAACTGTCCATTTCTCATGTAAAACTGTACTCCTCAGGGACAAAGGGCTAAATTATTTTCCACCGCTGTTATCTCAGGATGCTATCTACTACCTAGTTCATATTAATTTATGTGCCTGAACCCAAAAGCAAACCTTCCTGTAGCAGACAGAGCAGGGTGTGGTATGATAAAGAGCGACTGAAGTTTAATTTTAGAAAGACCAGTGAAAGTATTCTGTCCCCAAATGTCCAGAAACAGAAACATTACACATTATGATGACTTCCCCCCCGTCATTTCATAAGTTAAGTGAGATCAGGTAAGGCTTAAAACACCCAATTTCTAATAGCTCTGTAGTTGCAGGCTATACTACTGCTATATTTGAAGGTCCTTGAGTGCTCTCAAAGTAGATATATATACATGGAGAAAGTCTTGTAATACTACTAAATTAAATAGCATTCAGCTAAATGGTATTTGCTTTACTACCTTAGGCATTAACTACTCCACCTAAAGACCTCCAAGAAAGGGAAGTTATCTTTATTAAAGAAAATACTTTTGGAATATGTCTTCAGGGGCCGACATTAAGTGTACTATAGTATTACCTTAATAACATCAAGATTAAGAAGGTTTTTCCACCGGGATTCAGGAAGGAGTGACAGAGTTACCAACTGCTCATTCAACTGTTCTGGGGAGTCATACTCTATCATTTCATCACTTGGTTCTGCAGTTTCTTCTGATAATTCTACATCTTAAAACAAAAATTTTTCAGGTATAACAAATTAATGCTGAAATTTTTATCATATAAAAGCAACTTAATTACCTTCAAATCCCTTAGTATTTCATAACATGTTCACTCAATATAACTTGTAAACTCTATTCATTTTCTTATTTTCTCATATAAAGTACAATTTCCATTGCCAGACTCAAAACATTTCTCCACTGTTTCACATGAATATTCATTCCATCAATTATGTCTTTGTTTATACAAAGATTCATGAAGTCATTCAAAATACTTCATTACGATAAAGAAATATTGTGATTGAATACATTAAATTTTGCCTTCAGTGGCAATATCCTACAGGTTAGGATTATTATATTTTGCTTCAAAAATTACTAGTTTTTATTACCTTGGGTTTGACAAGTACCAGGAAGCATCACTACTGAAGGAACATAATCTGTGGGAAGTGGCCGTAATGAAACAACTGAATACAGGGAAACATTGGACCTGAGACATAAAAAACATAAGCAATATTATAAAATTTATTAAAAATATTTTTAGAGAAGCTTCGATTACTGGTAACAATCTCCATGATCTTGAATTTGGCTACAAATTCCAATCACTTGTTAAAAAAACCCCTCAAAAATAGATAGTATTAATTTCAAAATGCTTTGACTCACATCACAGATGTCATCGCAAGAAAGCTGTCTGTAAGTATTATGAACAGACTTTATTTTTAATATAGCACAAAAAAGTACTTGAGAGATCAGTAGTGGATAATATTTTTATAAGGTAACATAACATCCATTTATTTATACTGCTTTGACAAATGGCAAACTTCATCTAAGGAAATTACAACTGAAGGAAAGATGGACTCAGAGCATTAAGTCAGACGGTGATTACGTGGATCAGATCTTTGGGGGCGAGGAACAGTCCTGGGCTCCCCTGTCTCTAGAATGGTCCTTTAAGTGCTACTTGACCCTGCGTCATGACTTTGGATCTGACTAATCTGATCCACATCTGACTAATCAAGATGTGAGTATCTGTCCCAAAGTGGGCTAATCATATTGTTTCCTGTATATAATGAATCTGGAATGGAAAATAAAAACTGGAAATACCAGGTTCTGAGTTATATTAACAGCTGTACTATATACTGTGTTGCTGAGGTACCACAACACCCTTCTTCTCTTATCTTGACTGTTCAAGCTTCAAAGATTCCAGTAGATACTCCATTCTGCTTATTAAGGTGACCAGAGTCTATTTCTATTATATATTAAATTTATTTTCACATCCTAAGAAGTCAATTAGAAAATCTTGTAAGTAGAAAAGGAATTCATTTTTTTCTCTTCCTCAATAATAAGAGTTTAATTTTAAACTCACTTATCCTTTCCGCAAATAGAAATCAAATAGGGTAACAAATAAAAATCAAACATGTTCAACTCTTTGCGACCCCATGAACTATACAGTCCAATTCTCCAGGCCAGAATAGCCTCTCCCTTTTCCAGGGGATCTTCCCAACACAGGGATCAAACCTAGGTCTCCTGCACTGCAGGCAGATTCTTCACCAGCTCAGCCACCAGGGAAGCCCAAGAACACTGGAGTGGGTAGCCTATCCTTCTCCAGGGCATCTTCCTGACCCAGGAATCAAACCAGGGTCTCCTGCACTGCAGACAGTTTCTTTACCAACCGAGCTACAGGGAAGCCTTATTACTACCCTTTCTGCAAATAAAAGTCAAAGATAAAAATCTGTGGCTAACCGATAAAAATCAAACATGTGTAGCTTAGAATATACACGAGCTGCTGCTGCTGCTAAGTCGCTTCAGTCATGTCTGACTCTGTGTGACCACATAGATGGCAGCCTACCAGGCTTCCCCATCCCTGGGATTCTCCAGGCAAGCACACTGGAGCGGGTTGCCATTTCCTTCTCCAATGCATGAAAGTGAAAAGTGAAAGTGAAGTCGCTCATTCGTGTCTGCCTCTTAGCGACCCCTTGGACTCCAGCCCACCAGTCTCCTCTATCCATGGGATTTTCCAGGCAAGAGTGCTGGAGTGGGGTGCGCTACCTAAATTATCAAGCAGAAGCTGACTCGACTGTAGACTTAGGCGAACTATNTTCGTGTCTGCCTCTTAGCGACCCCTTGGACTCCAGCCCACCAGTCTCCTCTATCCATGGGATTTTCCAGGCAAGAGTGCTGGAGTGGGGTGCGCTACCTAAATTATCAAGCAGAAGCTGACTCGACTGTAGACTTAGGCGAACTATGTGACACTTCCATTTTGTAAGTTAAAAAACCCCAAAAAACTGAAGGGCAATGTTAGCAACTATGACTGTCTGACAATATCACCTTCCTTTTCTTCTTACCCCAGAAAGAACTGTATGAGAGAACTTACCACAGATAAACTCCAAGGTGGTCAACATGGGAGGTGGCCAGAAAGTCTCCAGTCGGGGACATAGTGACATTAAGAGGAGCCGAGTCCAACAAGAAGCTGTCTATAAGACTACAGAAAGAACCAAGACGTTACAGTCTTTTAACTCTACTAAAAAGCACACAATTCACAAAATATCATTTTGCTAAAAGAACAAAGGATAAGAGATGCAGAAAATGTTTGCTTTTTATTGTTAAATCACCAACACCAAAAAGTCATCACTAACAAAGACCTTTGTCAACTAAGCTACGATGGGAAAATAATCTCCTCAATGAGAAAGACCCAGAACACTAAAGAGATCAATTAATTTGAGAGAGAGTTTCAATAACAGGGAGAATACAGGAGGCAACGCTGTTTTTCTGGAATGCCATTTTGGTAGGTTTGGAAACAATTCTAAAGATGTCACATATTTAAAATAAATTATCAGCACTCTCCTGTATTTGTTATGCCAGTGGAAATAACAAAAGGGGTAGGCAACATAAGAAAGTAATAAAATGGCCATGGGAGAATGGTAGTGGGGGAAAAAGTTCGAGCAATTCTGTTTTTCAAACAGGTAACTGCACACTACACAGCAAACAGGAAATTGAGTCTATGCAGCACCAGCATAAAGCAGTTCATGGTTTTAGCCCACACGGACACTCCAGACAGCCGTGAGCAGGGGCTGTGAAAAGCTGGGGAGGAAAAGGGAGTGATGGCTCCCCAGAAGACGATGCGCAGCAGGCTCCTCAGAGAGCAGCGTGTGCGGTGAACGTGAACCTCACAGACGGGCCGGACTTCAGCAGAAAGCGCCTTCTGGGAGGAGGAATGTGGAAGACAAGGCAAGGGGAGCCGTGTCCAGTGAGGAATGCAGTTTGGTCTTGAATATCAAACATATGAGTTTGTTTTATCTTTTAATCAATGGAAAGCCACTACAGGCTTTTGAGCAGAGAGCAGTATTTCTACTTTCATAAGAAAATCTGGCAGCAGAATGTAGAATATATTTGAACCGGAAAAAAATCGAGATTATGGTGTAGTCATCTAACAAGCAGGGAAGATCTGAAGTAGGATAGTGGCAGTGGGAAGTGAAACGAGGCGAATTTAAGGAGCAAACAGAAAGGCCTAACTCACGGGCACACTGTGGACGAGGCTTCCTAGGCTGGCTGAGAGTGCGAGCGCTCTGTGCACTTTAGGAGCAGTGTGCCAGTTCTAGTAAGAGCTGTTTCAAAAACTACTTTATTCACTGAAGCCACTACATTATCCATGAGAAGGCATGGCAAAATGACTGAAGTTCGGAATCTTCAGTAATTACATTATTTCAATAAAGAAAACAACAGGATTTAAAGTAAAGAAAACAACAACTTTTTTCAGTGTTCCATCTAGATTCTGAGCACTTGTGACTATTAATTAAATCCTCACAACCCCATGAGGCAGATCCATCCTTACTATATCCGTTAGAAAAATGAGGCCCAGTCATACTTGCTCAAGGTAGAAAGTGACAGAGACACACCTGTCACCAAGCAGTCTGCACACGTCATCAAAAAGCTCAGTGACACCACTACTGCCACTCAAGGCCCAGCAGACAGCACACCCCCCAGGAGACAGCACACCCCCCAGGAGACAGCACACCCCGCCAGGAGACCACAGCGGCAACTCACGGAAACACTGAGCGGCTCAAACACAGTACAAGGCAGTGACTGAAGGACCTGTCCACAATAAAATCTTTCTCAACTTGTTCAGACTGATTACCAACCACAAACCCTAACTAATGAATACAAAACAGTAGGACAAGACCAAAATCAGCAGCACTACAAACTGAAGTGGGCTCAGGACAATGGCTGATGGTTAGATTCTCACTATGGGAAAAAAATGCGGTTAATAATCTGTCTGATTTCTGTTCAACCATTCCTTGGAAACTCACAGGAACAGCTGCTTGGGGCATCAAACAAATTGGGGAAAAGGACATTTGCTAAACACTTTTTATACACCAGAGACTGTCAAATTATTTAACTCATTTAATACAAACATCCCCGAGAACAACCACTATCTCAATGTACACTGATGACTAAGCCTAAACTCATGAATTTTAGATCTCACCATCTCTTCTTTGTCTTCATACTTGCTCACTAAAGTGTGTGTGAGGGATGAAACTCCCTGACATGTTCAGAATCTGTCTGTTAAAGAGGAATCTACTGCTTGAGCAAATTTATTTTACTTGATACTATAATTATTTTGGCAAATTCACTGTGCAACGTGGTTTCCACAGCTGTTGTGTGTGGGTAGACTGGCCTTCCATTATGTAAAAGCATCAAATCGAGGAAGTGGTTTCCACATACACAGCATGTTTTACATGGCCACAGTTGCTCATAGACCCTAAGTGTACAGGTTTAATCCCAGACCTTAACACCATATTGTCACCTGCTAATCCTACAAAATGAAAAGTTCCAGGTAAATTATAAGTTTTTTGAGAAAATGTTAAAAAAAATCCTCATTGTAAGGGGTCAGATTTTTAAGCACGGAGTCCCATGCATACAGGTAACATTAACTCACTTCTGATTATATTCTAAACCAATGTAGACAATGTCTAGATGTTCAACCTCCAAAGTGATGGAATCCTCAATGAACAGAACAAATGGACAGTTTTGCCTCAGTGCAAAATGCAAAACAAAACTCTATTCCAGTTATGCTCACACAATGCCCCTCAGAAAGCAGGGGCTGGGTGGATGAGACAGAATGAAAAAATTCTATAAAAGCCATTTAATTTTACATTTTTCTCACCCTGAAAAGTGTTCAATCTAAACTCTTAAGAGATTAAAAGTAATCATAAATAAAAGGTGGTAGCACATGACAGATAATTTCAGGGACAAAAACTTCAACCCCACTTCTCTGAGAATGCTACAAACAGAAGAAAAATTTCAGCACTTAAAGAAACCCCTTTACAGGAAACAGTTCAGCACCTATGCTTTTGTTTTAGATAGACACAATAATCCCAGATGGCTGCATCTGCATGTTACCACACCAAAGGTCTACTTATACACGGCTTCACCTTGTAGCCTTTGTAATGAGTGTATTCATTCTTTACATATTTAACATGTTATGCAAATGATAAAACTGCTTACTGAAGAAAAAACTAGGAATCCCCAAAGCTTGTCATGCTAATTATGTTTAAGAAAAGAAGTGAAATAAAAAAAGCCAATGATTACCCACAGCTGTATGGTCCTTACTGTATCTTCTACATCAAGAAAACCAAATTATCCTTAGAACATACCCAAGCAAGGCTGGTACCACAGCTGCTGGGAAACCTTTCTTTCTCTTATGCTAACTACAGCAAAATATCACTGACAAACTATGCTGCCTTGGGCAAATCACTTAACTTCTGAGCCTCCATTTCCTCAGTTGTGAAACGGGACTAAAACCAGTACCTCCCTAACAGGATATGAGAAAAGATGAAAACTAAAGCACTGCAAGTGCCCAGAAGCCCATGGAAAAGGTCGCCTGCAACAGAGCAGCAGCACTGTGGGAGACTGCCTCCCGGCCTCTCATTTGCTTCTCATTTGCTGCACTTCAAATCCTAAGCAAAGAGGTAGTGATTTGTGTCTTTATTAAAAACACACTTTGGTACAATCAGTGTAGATAGTATTATCTTTTAATAATCCCTACGTGACTCATCTCTCCCTCTTGTGTTCCCCCAGCTTAGTTTCTCTGTATTCACTTAAAACTGTCCGTGTTCACTGAAAAATAAGATACCAGAGTTGAAAACATGTCAGATTTAAATGTATTTTTAAAACATGTCTTTTTACTAAAATAAGAAATTCAGCAAAAAGCCTTATGCTGAGTCAAAGATTGGTGGCTCTGAATGCTACTTTCGGATCCTAATTTTTCCAATCCCAAAGAAACTGACCACTTTTAAAAACATTCTATTTAGTGCTACTGAACATTAACCTCCCTCTCTCATCTGATGTGAGCTAAAACTACTCAACAGGAAAATGAAAAGGGCAAAGTGTCAACTCTAGTTCCTACACAACTTTCCTACCACAAAGCAATTCAAATTATGTTTACTTTTAGAAAACAGAAGTCCAAGAAGCAGAAGACTAATCAACATTTCTAATGGTACCTTAAAAAAAAAGTTTTTGGTTTGTTTTATTTTAATTAAGGAAGTACTAACTTGACTGAACTTTCTGAAGCTGGAGGATAGTCAACTAATTTGCTTGACTCGACTCTTAAGTAAAAAAGAGATACGCCTGTGGACAAAGCTGCCTAGTTATTAGAGCTGGACCATCAGTGGCACTTTTGCTGTTTATACTGCAAATCCTGTACATAAGCTGTATAGACAGCTGTGTCTCATTCCTGAATCAAACTTGAAGGGAAGTATGGACACGAGGGTTTTTCCTTTCTAAAGGTCAAACTGCTTTCAGGTATGAGCTTATCTAATTCCTGAGAAACAAGAGGAGCAGAACTGGACAGATCTTAACTTAGCAATATTCCTGAAGACTGAACTTCCTTCCCGCTCATCTTTCTCCTTCACCTCTCTCTTTCCTCATAGGTACGTTCCGTTCCCATCACTCCTTTCACACTCCACCTAAGCAGTTCTTTGGTGAGTGATATTGACTGCAAATTGTGTGTACTCCTACATAATTTTTAGCAACAAATTACTCTCTGTAGGTTTCTACTAATCAAATTATTTAACAGAATTAATGTTTTCTCTTCAAGTGCTGATTTAGGAGCAAGTTTCAACCTATGACAAGTTTCTTAACACTGTTGGGTTTTATCCAAATCTTAAGACATACATTTCCATTATGTTAAGGTATCTAAATGTCTTCTTTCAAGAATTATGTTAGAGACAGAAAATATATAATATACACAAAGTTAAGGGTTCTGACCTCTTAATTCAATATCAACAACAACAAAATACAAAAAAAATGCTTAGAATAAGTTTGCAGTCCTAAAGTATGATCTCTAGTCTGGAGTATCAAAAAGGTCAAATGAGCTTTGTTAAGTGAGTTTATGTAACTCACTTCTACTTCTGAATTTGCAGGAAAAGCAAACCTAAGAGATTGGAATTTCCTTACTATTATCTCTTTTCAGCACTAATCTCTGTGTTTGAGATCAAACACACTTCAAGGATAAAATATACGTCAGGTTAGAAAAATTTCCAAATACAGTCACAGTCAAAAAGTACATAGTCTATTAACAACAGGTAAAAGTCACATGTGAAGACAATGACTGAGAAAACTTCTGATAAGGTTAGGGATTTAAAAACTCACCACCCAGACGGAAGGTCCCAAGTTCTAATAGAGCAATCCATTGAAGCACTTATTAACCAACGACCATCAGGGCTGAAAGTCTTTAAATTGAAAGAAAAACATAAATAATATAGGTGTGTATACATGTACCTATGTACATTTGTATCTGTATATTTAACAAAGAATGTAAGNAGGTCCCAAGTTCTAATAGAGCAATCCATTGAAGCACTTATTAACCAACGACCATCAGGGCTGAAAGTCTTTAAATTGAAAGAAAAACATAAATAATATAGGTGTGTATACATGTACCTATGTACATTTGTATCTGTATATTTAACAAAGAATGTAAGAAATGAGAAGATATTGCACACTTCATTAAAGAGTGCATGATGCATGAAATGTAGACCCCATCATCTTATATAAAAGAAAACGCCCTTTCTCATGTACCCGAGGACACTGCTAAGGGTCAGGCTTTTACATGAATTATATGCTTTTAAAAATGAACAGTACACAGTTTTTAATTTTTATTCCATAATCTATTTACAATTAACAAATGTTTGACTACTGTTTTTAACATAAATCTGTGCTGACAACATTCAATTAGAAATATTTTATTAGCCTAATTTCATTTATAAAGTATCTATGAAGCTTTGAACAAAGCTACATTCCCAAGAAGTGTCTATTCCAAAATGATTTTAAAGAATGCAAATTCTCTTAATGTAGAGAAATTACTGAAGAAGTCGTTCTTACTTGTAGATTCAGTTAAAAATCTTTTCTTCCTTAATAAAGTTTTAAATACAACTTAAAACCACAATAATCATATTTTCAAAATAAATTTAAACAATAAACTACTTATGACACCATAAATAAGTTGTATCTTCTCTATAGATAAAAATGGAAGAATAACATGAGGTTTAAACCAGGTTAAATGTGAAGGAAGATCTAAAAGGAAAAACTCTGAAGTTTATATTGAAGTAGACTGTTCATCCAGGAGACTAAACGCACCACAGGGATTATGACCACTGGTTTATGGATTATGACCATTCATACTAGCAAATGATAACTGGAGTAAGTGAACTCCAACTCGGTCATCGGGCTTCAATGATGCTAGGGAAACTTAACCCTTAAAGTATAGAGAACCCAATCTACAGAAGGATAGTGTAGATAATGAGGAATGGGAAGATGACTCTGACAGCTAAAGTCATGCTATAAAGCCTCATAGATTTAACTGAACAGGAGTCATTTGTTCTTGACTAGGAGAAAACTCCATAAAAACAACTCAAAAGGAAAGAAATAGGAAGAACAAGTTGGCCCTGACAGATGTTTTCAAAAATGAAACTTCATCAAAATTACTTCACTCCCCCCTCATCGCTATAGATGCTGTCACAACAAATTCTGTTGATGAGTAGTTATGCCAATTTCTTATTTGCAGAACAACATAATTTCCTGGCCATCTCACCCCTATTTTTAAGGAAATGGGTACACATTGTAAATTCAGATTTTTGGTGTGAGAACTGGTAAGTAAATGCAGCTTGTGGGGGTGCCACTAAATAGCTAGGAATTTATTTTGTTTCAAGTAAATCAAGATATCTGCAACTGATGTAAAGTCTTCAACATACACTGTTTAAACTGAGTACTTCTTACCATATTTCCCACCTTAAGAACATAACAGTAAGATAAAATACATATTCACTAGTTAAACTATTTTGAAATTAAGATAAACATTAGAAATAACACTAAACTAGAATAAACCAAGTATTAGATATGCCAGGTCTCCTACTATTAATTCATTATGCATGCGGAAAACAGAAATAGTTCTCTCAGCTTAGTTTAATACTAAGTCAAAAATGATACTTATGTTTCAGTGAATCATTCTGGCCTTGTTTAAAGAGAAAAAATGAACTCTTGGATGTATATTTTAATCTAATGGCTTTATCCTCCTGAGAAATATTAAAACTTTTAATTCTAAATTTTCCTTAAAAAAACCTGCTTTGAAAATTAGTCTCCAAATTATTTACTTTGAACATCTCATATAATGAGTTTAATGCTATTAAAAGAGCAGTTTCTATTATTAGGACATTTTTAACCTAAACAGAAATAGAAATGAATCAAGTTTTATTTTAACATCTAAAGTCTCTTTTACCATGTCATTTATTTGGCCTTGGTGTCCAGAAAACTCTCTGACAATCTTCCTAGTTTCTATGTCCAAAACACTAATGGAGAAGTCGTCCAAGGCAAGTCCCAGAATGCCACTACCAAGACAAATACATTAGTTTTAATAAATGAACAAAACCAATCTTTTGAAACTAAAATCTTCACAGTTATTNAATCTTCCTAGTTTCTATGTCCAAAACACTAATGGAGAAGTCGTCCAAGGCAAGTCCCAGAATGCCACTACCAAGACAAATACATTAGTTTTAATAAATGAATAAAACCAATCTTTTGAAACTAAAATCTTCACAGTTATTTAAGTTTCGTTAATCAAGTATACCTGTGGGGGAAGTTAAGCAAAATGTTCTCTCATATGAAAAGTTTGTTTTTGTTAAATTACATACAGCTGACCACTTCACAGGAGGGTTGGGGCCCTAGCCCTCTACAGTCAGAAGTCTGCGTGTGATTTTTACAGTTGGCCCTCCCCGTCCACAGTTCTGTATCTGTGGATTCATCCAACAATGGATTATGTAGTGCTCTCCTGAATTATTTAGTGAAAAAAGTTGTGCATAAGTGGACCCGCACAGTCCAAACTTGTGATGTTCAATAGACTACTGTACTTTACTTAAATTAAGAACTTTTTCTAAAAACATTAAGAAGAAAATCCATCATCATTAAAAGAAAAACTTTACCTGTCTCTATGTAGCAGCATCAAATTTGGAGATGAATCAAGGCTCATAGAATGAATTAAAACTTTGTTTTTAAAGTTCCAGAACTTGAGTACTCCTTCACTACCAGCTGTAATTGTCAACTGGTTTAATCCATCCACTGCAACNTTTGGAGATGAATCAAGGCTCATAGAATGAATTAAAACTTTGTTTTTAAAGTTCCAGAACTTGAGTACTCCTTCACTACCAGCTGTAATTGTCAACTGGTTTAATCCATCCACTGCAACACCTCTAACAGATCCTTTATGGGCTTTAAATCATATGTTAAAAGAAAAAAGAAGTAAGAATTTCAATGGCCTCTCCAAACACTATACAAAGAATGATTACTTTATTTGAATATCTAAGTTCCCACTATTCAACTTCCCTAAAATCTTTAATGTGGATTTTAGGGAACAGAGGGAAAATTATTCTACTACATGAGTAATAACAAAATCAACCATCAGGTTGATGCCATGGAAGGTTTCAAAAAGTAGTTAAGATATTCTGTTTAATGCAAGGAGAAGGAACCACACACTTAATTTCTGTAATAGCCACTTTCCCTTAATACAACTATGACTTCATTCTCTTTGAGTATTTCAATATGGGGTTCTGCCACATAGGGTTGACAATAACTATATGCAACTTTAGCAAAATGCCTGGAACTCAAGAATTTAATAAATGCCAGTGACAGTTATTAGCCTTTTATCTAACTATAATATTTTTTTAAAAAATAAGAAAAAGGAAAAATAGGTCGATACCTTGATCTTTGCCGAAACTTCCCCGGTGTATACCAGACTGCATGTTATACACATCAACAGCTCCCGATGAAAGACCAATCACAGCAAAGTTTCCACATGAAGTTATATCTACTGCCTTAGGGAAAAAAAATTAACACAAAAGACAGAAAGTAACTAATATTTTTATTGTACTTTACGGTTTCCAAAGTATTTATCAATTGTCTCATTTTTTAAAAAAGATAATAAATGCATTACTTCATTAATTTTATTAAACATAATTATTTGAGGATACATTAAAAATATCTGCTTGATTTTGCTTCCCTTCTCTAAGTATGGAGAAATCCATACTTCCAAGATGGCAAAAATATAACCAATTCACAACAGTGCTAAAGTCAAAGCATTCCATTGCCTGATTTCTTATTACCTTACTTTACTTTTGTAATTGCTTCTATAGCAGATACAAAAGTGAAACCATGTTAGTTTCAGTTCAAGGGAAAAGTCCCAAGTATTTTAATTACAACTTTTTTTTTAAGGAAGGAAATATACAAGGTAACTGGAGGAGGAAATGGCAATCCACTCCAGTCTTCTTGCCTGAACATGCCGCGGATGGGGAGCCTGGGGGGCTTCAGGCCATGGGGTCGAAAGGAGGCGGACAGAACTAAGCACACAGCACGCAAAGGACAGCGCTGAAAACATCCAGCTCGCCAAGTTTCTGTAAAACAGACTCCTACTTTAACACTGAGAGAAGCGACACTATACTTAAAAGATGTCTTTTCTTTCTGTTAAAAACATGAGATTGGCTACATGGCGGGCATGGCCAGAGAAACCCTTCCCTGCCACTGTGTGTTATTCAGATGTCACCCACACGGGAGGTCATTCAAAAGACTGCTGAGCTTATGCCTAAAGAAAGAGATGACTTCTAAGACCTAAAAGAAAATACTTACTATAGGATATCTATTCAAAACAGTAAGACTGATACACCACTGAGTCAAGATATATTTACATAGCATCCACATTTAACTGTGTTCAACTTATATATATTTTTCTACATAATTATAGCGTATTTCTTAGAAAACATTTTTATATAAGAAATTATGGACTAAGCTTAAAAAAGTACTGTCTTCCTAAACAGAAAACTAACATAATTTTACCTATTTTGAATAACTCAGAAATTTACACTACGTTGTACGTCATGCTCTTAGGAACGAATGACGATACCAGGCTATATCGTTGTGGTTGTTTAGTCGCTACGCCATGTCTCTTTGCAACCCCACAGACAGTAGTCCATCAGGCTCCTCGGTCCATGGGATTCTCCAGGCAAGAACATTGGATAGGTTGCCATTTCCTTCTCTAGGGGATCTTCTTGACCCAGGGACTGAATTCACATCTCTTGCCTTAGGCAGGCAGATTCTTTACCATTCAGTCACAGCCTGTAAGAAACGACGGTCCTGAAGGCACTACTACACACTAGTCCCCTGTGTCCACAGAGAATACATTACCAGACGCTCAGTGGATGCCTTTCATGGCGGACAGCACCAAAGTCCTGTATGTACACGCTTTTCCCTATACTAATGGGCAAGCAGTGTACACAGCACGGACATGTTAGATAAAAAGATGATATCAGACAGAGTGAGACAGTGCTACTCAGATGGCATACAATTTAAAATTTATAAATTATGTACTTCTGGAATTTTCTATTCAGTATTTTCAGACAAGTTGAATAACTGAAACTACGGATGGGGGGACTGCTATACTTTTTGAAACCTGAGTTTATCTTAATAGGCTTTATTGTTGTTAACAGGATGGCTTCTAACCTATTCTTTTAAGACAGCACAACAAAGGAAAAATGAATAAGGTGAGAGGGTTATCTGTGAGTGAAAAACTGCACTCTGGTTTACTGCACAGTGGTTACCGCCTTTGCCCCAGACAGCTAACTCTGCCAGACAAACGACACAGCACCAGCTAAGGATCGTGCTCGTCTCTGTGCGTATATATTGTGTGTACACACACACACACAACGTTCTGTGGCTGATCACTACAGGCTAAGAGTTAAAAATATAGGTTCTAGAAGGAGTGGTCTGAGGTTCAAATCCCACTTTTGCACTCGGTACTAGTTTTACTAATCTTGGGCATATTACTCATTATATTAAGCCTCAGCCTCCATTTTACTGTCTATAAAAAGAGGCTAACAATATTCCATATCATAGGACTGTTGTGAGAATAATATAAAACAGCATGTGCCAGGCAGAGAGTCTGGAACAAAGTAAGCACACAAAATATGTTAGCTGTAATCGTTATTTACACTACTATTATTATAATAGCTACTCAGTTGTTCAGGTAAACTTGAGAAGTTTAAGATAGAATCTCTGAGGCTCAGAAAAAAAAGTTTAAGAGTGGAGTTTTGTACTATGGAGAACAGAGCATACACACTGACAAAAAAAAAAACCTGTACAAAATAGGATCAAATCAATTATATTTCCATACACTAGCAAAAAACAATCCAAAATGAAATCAAGAATCTATTTACAATAGCATTGAAAAGAATAAAATACTAGGAAAAATTTAACCAAAAAAGTATGAGACTTCTATACTGACAACTATAAAACATTGGTAACAGAAATTAAAAATCTAATTAAATGTAAAGCCATCTCATGTTTATGGATCAGAAGTAATATTAAGATGGTAATACTCCTCAAATTGAGGTATGTAATCAATAAGACCTCTATCAAAATTCCAGCTGCCTTCTTTGCAAAAACTGACAAGCTGATCATCCTGAGATGCAATAGACCAGAATAGCCAAAACAATCTTGAAGCAACAAAAAACTTGGAAGATTCAATGATCCTGATTTTAAAAAACTTTACTAGAGTGACCATACTCAAGGCAGTGTCATACTGGCACAAAAAAGACGAGACTCGCTCAACAGAACAACCAAAGAGAGCTGTGAATCAGAGAAAAGCCCTCATTCATGTCAGACAGGTTTGGGCAAAGGTACGAAGACCATTCAGTGGGGAAAGATTAGTGTTCCGGGCAAATGACACTAACATGACTAGACATCCAAAGGCAAAAGAATGAGCTTGGACCCCTACATGACACCATACACAACAATTAGCCTGAGAGGGCCACAGATCTAAATTATGAAACAAACTCTCCGAAGAAATTACAAGAGTAAATCTTTGTGACCTTGGGTAAGGCAATGTTTTTCAAAAAAACCACAAAAATGCCTAGAGTTCAAAATTAAAACCCCTTTATGCTGAAATGACACCAACAAGAAAAGGAAACGAGAGCCCACAGAATGTGTGTGCTTAGTCGCTCAGTCGTGTCCGACTCTTTTTGCGACCCTCTGGACTGTAGTCCGCCAGGCTTCTCTGTCCATGGGATTTTGCAGGCAAGAATACTGGAGCGCGTTGCCATTTCCTTCTCCGGGGAACCTTTCCGACCCAGGGATTGAACCCACATCTCCTCCATCCCCTGCACTGCAGGTGGATTCTCTACCCACTGAGCACCAGCCCACAGAAGAGGAAAAACTATTTGCAAACCATGTATCTGATAAGGGACCTGTATCCCAAATATATAAGGAGCTATTACAGTTCAAGAGTAAAAAAATAAATAACTCCATTAGACAATGGGCAAGTAATATGAACAGACATTTCTCTGAAGACATAGAAGTGGCCAGTAAGCCACTGTGAGAGAAAAGACCCTGATGCTGGGAAAGACTGATGGCAGGAGGAGAAAGGGGTGATAGAGGATGAGACAGATGGATGGCATCACCAACTCAATGCATATGAAAAGATGCTCAACACTGTTAAATCACTGGGAAAATATGAAACAGAAGCCACAGTGATAAACTACTTTATACCTACTAGGACAACACCAAAAGCACCGCAGGTGGTGACTGCAGCCATGAAATTAAGACGCTTGCTCCTTGGAAGAAAAGCTATGACCAACCTAGACAGCATATTAAAAAGCAGAGACATCACTTTGCCAACAAAGGTCTGTATAGTCAAAACTATGGTTTTCCAGTAGTCATGTATGGATGTGAGAATTGGACCATAAAGAAAACTGAGCACTGAAGAATTGATGCTTTTGAACTGCGTTGTTGAAGACTCTTGAGAGTTCCTTGAACTGCAAAGAGATCCAACCAGTCCATCCTAGAGGAAATCAGTCCTGAATATTCATTGGAAGGACTGATGCCAAAACTGACACTCCAATAATTTTTGCCACCGGATGTGAAGAGCCGACTCACTGGAAAAGGCCCTGATGCTGGGAAGATGGAAGGCAGGAGGAGAGGGGGACGATAGAGGATGAGATGGTTGGATGGCATCACTGACTTGATGGACATGAGTTTGAGTAAACTCTGGAAAATGGTGACAAACAGGGGAAGCCTGGCGTGCTGCAGTCCATGGGGGTGGAAAGGGGGACACAACTTAAGTGACTGAACAACAAGGACAGCAATCATCAAAAGGAACAGACAAGCACAAGTGTTGCCTAGGACACACAGAAACTGGAACTCTTACACTGCTGGTGGGAATATAAAATTGTACAGCCACTTTGGAAAACAGGTTGTCAGTTCCTCAAAAACATTAAATAGAGTTACATTACGTTAGGTGATCGAACAAGCTACAAACACAGAGACGACAAAAGCACATGTCCACACAAAAGCTTGTGCAAGAGCGTCATCCATAACACCCCAAAACTAGAAACAACTGTCTATCTATCAACATCAATGGCTAAACAAAATGAGGTTTTATCTACAGAGTAAAACAGTATTCAAAAAGGAATGAAGTACTGATACATCCTACAACACGGATGAACCTTAAAACATGCTAAGTGAAAGAAGACAGTCACGGAGGCCATGTATTATCATTCTATCTGTGTGAAACACCCAGAACAGGCATTGAGGTTGCCTGGGTTGGGGAGATGGGGGGAAAAGTGAGAGAATGATGATTACTGTTAGTGAGTACAGGGTTTCTTTTTTAGTGATGAGAATGTTTTAAAATTAGACTGATTAGATTTTGGTGATAACAGCAAAATTCTATGAATACACTAAAACCCACTAAAGTATACATTTTAAATGAGTGAATTTCATGGTAAGTAAATTTTATATCAGTAAAACTTATTTTGAAAAAGCAGAGGCAACAATTCTGCAAACCAAATTTGACATCATTTCTGTATAGCTTAAAATCTGAATTCAATATAAGACTTACATTATTATCAAAAGAAAACAAAATAATATATTAATACAGTAAGAAGTTATAAGTTTACAGTGGCATTTAGAAAACTATATTTAAAAAAGGCTTAGATAGTACTCAATCAGACAATTAACTTCTACATCTTTAACTCACTAAAGATTTACCTGAATCTTACTCCTACACTGAAAGAGAAAAGGAAGGAAGAAACCTTAAGATTCACATTCATTGAATATAATACTATACACTCAACATAATTCAGGTAAGAAAGTATATTGATAAATGCTGAAATCCCCCTCAAAGGGTATTCTCAGTGATCCTATATTAAACAGAAAATTTAAATAACCAATACACTATATCTAGTCTAGCAAAGCTTAACTTAAATCTATAGTAAGTTAAAATCTTAAAGATTTTAAAATGTTTTAAATAAAATATATTTCATGTAAGAAACGAATCGCCATCTATGTTCGATACAGGAGGCTTGGGGCTGGTGCATGGGGACGATCCAGAGAAATGATATGGGGTGGGAGGTGGGAGGGGGGTTCAGGATTGGGAACTCATGTACANGGTGGAGTAACCTAGTTTCATCATTCCTGATGTTAAACCAAGAGCTGCAGGTGTTCTTTTATTGATGCAAACATGTGGGAAACGTGGCTTCCTGGAGTCTAGGACGTGTCCCCGGAACGGGATTAGGTTCACGTGTAGGGCAGATTCAGCCAGGGCACTTTATCAGGGGTCCTGCTGGTCTCTAGGCGGTCAAAGCAAATAACATCATGTCTGTCTGAGCTATTATGCATTTTCTCATCTGCAGTGTTATGTTCTAAACTGTCAGCAAGCATTAATTCAGTCTCTGGTGAAGCCCTACCACCCAGAGATGAACTCTGCCTCAGATGGAAGTTTTCCACTTCAGTGCCGCGGTCTCCCAATTACTGGGTCATTAATATCATTGCCTGTGATTAGGGACGAGCAGGAGGCTTGTGGGCTGTGCCTGCCCCACCATGGACTTTTTACTCTGACCCTTCACTATCTAGAGGTTTCCACATCTCCACAAAGATATTTTAATGATGAAGACCGTTAAACACTCAGGAGTGGGCTAGAAATCGTGGGCTGGAAATAATTTGCCCAAACACACGCTTCTTCATGGCCAAAATGTTTTTATTAGATGTTATCACTCTCTCTTGACTTGGAAGTCTCATTTTTATTAAAAAAAAAAAAAAATCAGAGTGCCCAAGTAAAGCTAATATAAACAATAGGGCATTATGTTTTATCTTTAGAACTCTGACCTCATTCTTTTTTTCGTGTGAGTTTGGTCATTCTATTGACGTGATCATCTGGCCCCCTAATTTTTTTGAACCGCAGCCACGGCAATGAAAGTCTGCAATCCTAACCAACCACTGGGCCACCAGGGAGTTGGCACCCCATTTTTAAAATGTGATTCCTCTTTTGAAGTAGATTTTGGCCCATATTAAGGTTGACAGTCGTGTGTAGAAGGTTCTTTTACTGTTAATGATCACATTCTCTCAATTCTGAATCATTGTGACACTCTCTTAAAGCACACTTGATGCAAAGCTTTTTCTTTTTAAAAAAAAATCTTGTTGACATTTTTGTTTTGCCTAATGAGAGATCCTACCTGCATAAATCATTATCACTTGTAGCAATAAAAGTTTAGACTCTGAAAGGAATGTTTTCCCACAACAGAATTTATGAAAAATCACGACATCAAGGTGTGCAAGCCATATTTTGAGGAAAATAAAGTAAGCCACTCATAAAGGACCCCATATGTTTAAGCCTGCCTCTTGTAAAAAGAGGGGACCGGTGATTTATTTCCAGGACTGTTTGATCTTTCTCAGCGAAATGTCAGAGCAGCCGTTGAGCCTGGGAGGTATTTCTGTCATCGACATATACCTGCGATGTGTGCCCACACTTACACACACACATTCACTTCTCCTTTTCCAATTTTTTTCCACTCTGATTTTATGTGTAGTCAGTGACTGTTCAGGGCTGTCTCATCAAAGGTGACTATAGCTTTTAGCATCTTCACTGATAGTCCCCACCTTGGACTTCGTATATACTTCCTCATGGTGAAGGGGTTTTATGAGTAAGCTGTGATGAAATCTCTTATGCTCTGAGGGTCATATTTATTATTTTCGATTATTACTGTTCTCTCGATTGGCTGAATTCTCTCAACATCCAAGTCTCATATGACATAGGAGATATAATAACATATGTTAGCGCCTTTAGACTCAGTTCTAAGTGGTATCTTTGCATCTTCCCTCTTTCCCAAAAGAGTAATATTGGAAAAGTAATATGTCATACAATCTTTTAGTGAACACACAAGCAGAAGCAGTTCACTAAACTGTTTCAAGGTTGTTACCTTTTTCAAAACTCTCATTACTGAGTTGTCAGTAGAATATCCTATCACTGTTCATGGTGAACGTTTAAAATAGGGAAAATAAAATTATACCATTTTATTCAAGAGCATTCATTTATACTGGATACCCATATCTCTGTTGCTACATGCATGCTAAGTTGCTTCAGTCGTGTCCGACTCTTCGAGACCCCATGGACTGTAGCCCGCCAGGCTCCTCTGTCCATGGGGTTTCCCAGGCAAGAATACTGGAGTGGGTTGCCACTTCCTTCTCCAAGGGACCTTCCTGACCCAGGGATCACACCCACCTCCCATGTCTCCTGCATTGCGAGAAGGTTCTTTACCACTAGTGCTACCTGAGAAGTAGGTATCTTGTATCTTTACTTGTATTTTAATATGGGAGGAGGGGCTAAATTGTGACTTTGGTTTTTATTTAATTTTTCCAAATCATTCTGTCTAGTGGAGAAACTAACTTAATGTGTTGTATAGAAGTCACTGGGGCTAAGCCAGTTATTACCTCCAAGTGCCTGATTTACTGCTTTAAAATGTCAAAACACACCCAGAATGATGTGGGGTTAAGTTCAAGTGACTCTTCCCATCATAACTGAAACAGTGTTTCCTTGGGTGAAAAATGCACACATCCTGTATCTTCCTTTGTATTTTTCTTCCTTCAAATCGAGACTTTTAGAAGTATCTATAAAACTTTCGCTCTGAGATCAGGCATTCTGGGATTTGAATTAATGCTGAACTTTTTTTTGATACTGCACCAAGAAAAATAGTGAGGACCTTGGAAATCCATGGTGGTGTATTCGCCATTTCTTTAACTATAAAACCACAGAGGAAGGCATATAAAAAAGAAGTTAGAAGTGATTTTTTTTTCATCTTCCTTTTGACACATTATACAGATGTTTTTGTTTCAAAAGTTTTTATTAATTAAAGCAAAGGGCAAGTTCCTTTTGGCATTTAGTGATTGTTAGCATCTCCTTGTTTAGAACTTTTCTCTGAGGTTGGCATATTAGAGGATAACTATGATACCCAGGGCATTAAACTACATTGGGTTCTAGAAACTGAATCCCTGTGTCTTTAATATATATATATATTGAGTATGCATCTCATGTTTTGAATTTGAATTCATGTCAGGGTGCGAAATAGGTAGATCTTAGCTCCCTGGGCAGTATGTTCATATTAAGTAATTCCATTTTTCTCAACCTTCTGGTTTTCAACTGACATAGCAATTCTCTGGAAGGAAACAGTAACCCCGGCCATGCGTCACACGCATTTTAGTGACATGGCTTTACTTTCCAAGTTTCTCACTTGGTTTTGCTTCTTTTAGTTCCCCAGTGTGCTGGGTAATAGGCTTCAAGTCCTTCCAGTTCTTGAGCTTCGGGAGACCCGTGTGTATAAGGGCTGCCCGAGGAAGCCAAAATTAGCAAGGCCAGCATCGGGTGACGTGGCGGACGCGGACAGTNTAAAAATTTTAAAAATAAATAAAGTTAAAACCTTAAAGATTTTAATAAAATCTTAAGATTTTATTGAATTCTAATAATTTTAAATCTTAAAATCTATAATATATATATAATCTATATATATAATTTCCAGCTTCTCTCCAAGCTGGAAAACTATTAGGGAATAATTTCAAAATGTTAAACTATGCTCTTGTTCTTTCAACGAATATTGCCAGTACTAAAACTGAGTTTAATAAGACAACCACAGGACAGTCTTACAGGAGCAAGCGCCCCCGCACACACGTCACTCACTGTTGCAGTTGTGCTGTCTGTCTTCAGCCCTTCTGGCCTGAGAAAGTAAGCACCTATGGTGGACTTCTGGTAGTTCCAGGTGGAGCAGGAGAGCTTACCCTGATGGCAAGCAACGATACCATCCCAGTCACTTTCACGAGCTTCCTCTAAAACATAATTAAAATCGTTCATTCATTCACCTATTTAATAAGCATTTAATACTCTATGCTGTAATTCAGGATTAAGATACAGTATAGTTAACAGGTAATTCCTAACAATGAGTTTCCAATTTAACAAGAAATTCTGACTAGAAGACATTACAGTAAGATTAAGTGTCTTTTAAGAGTATTCAGGAGGAGTTTACGAGTTTAAGAGGTCTGGGGAGAGTAATAAATGGCTCCTTGAAAGAAGTAAAACAGGTAGAAACTAATGGATTGGGGGTGTGGAGAGGAGAGGGGCTGAGACACACACAGACGGGCCCAAGCGTAACTTGAACAAAATTAAGCACAAGAAAATGCAGTCTTTTCCTGAGGGGTGGGAGAAGGGCAAAGCCACTGGTCCACGTTACCACAGTCTTAAAAGCCATGTTAAGGAGAGAAGATTCCATTCAAAAAGGTAATTAAGGGGTCACTGAAAGATTATTGAGCATATGACAGGAGGGTACTTAAAGTAAAAAAATATATATATATTGCTCAGGTTGCTATAAAAGGAAATGGTGATAAACAGCTATTTCTATGACAGTTTTCACTCAACAGTCTTATCATCTATCTACATTTTTCTTAAAATTGTTTCTTGGAATGATGCACTGCTCCAATGACACAGTTCACTAAGACCGCAGTGTGTTCAGATCTTAAGTTAGCCAAAGCTCCATATTATCAGTTCTGACCTTTTAGTGACTTTCTTATACCAGGCTTATGAGAGAATAAATTAGAAGAGTTACAAAATAGAATAGTAAATATTGTTTATTACAGTTTAGATAGAACAAAGCCTAAAATTCATACATAACAAGTTCCAATTATAAGTCAGTCATTTTCGGTCTTCACACAAGACTTGCATGCATTTGGGACGCATCCTGGATTCTTACTATTGTTTGCTAAAACATTTATTAAAATGGAAGAAATAAAGAAAATATTCAAGTGACCCTCCAGATGCTTATTAGTATTTGTAAAAACATTTACTAAAATGGAGAAAATAAAGAAACACACAGAAGGAAATAAATGACAGGGCAGAATTCGAAACACAACACGAAGCTTCTTACCAGCTGCAAACTCCGTGACGGGTGGAAGTCTCACTGACATGGTATTCTGAAGTCCTTTACGTTTGACTCTTTTTTTGTTTATTAATCCTAGGGTTAGGTGAGAGGGGAATATAGCTATGAATTCTTCTTAATGAAAAATGCATATAAGAGAAAAGCTAATTCGTNGGGTGGAAGTCTCACTGACATGGTATTCTGAAGTCCTTTACGTTTGACTCTTTTTTTGTTTATTAATCCTAGGGTTAGGTGAGAGGGGAATATAGCTATGAATTCTTCTTAATGAAAAATGCATATAAGAGAAAAGCTAATTCGTTGCACTTCATATGTAAATTCGTTGAACTTTATATGTAAAGTTCAAGATACTCCCATTTAAAAATCTTTAAAATAAAGATTATATTATTACCACTATCTTAGTGGTATTGAAAATTGCATTAGAATAAAAATGAAGAGACTGCATTTACAATATCAGCAAAAAAATTAGCAAATTATATTAAAATATATAAAATATCACTCAGTAATCTAAAAACTGCAGGACCAATAAGAGAAAAACTAAAAACCTTCACTGAGGAACATTAAAGACAACTCGAATGGGGATATATCATATTCCTAGATGAGACAATTCTTAAAGATATCAAATCTCTCCAATTTGATTCTAAGAATTATAATTGTGGATGTTGATTTAAAATTGATTCTGAAATTCATCTGGAAGTATATAAATATATGAATAGCCAAGATATTAACTTCCAAAGAAGTTTAATTATAAATAAGCCTGAATATTTTTGTTTAACAAACAAAATCTTTCATATGATAAAAACCATGGGCATGAATAGAGAATTAAAAAATCCCTTCTGGCAGAAAGATGGAACTCTTCTTACTTTGATGCTTCCTGTAAGCTCCTTTCCATCTTTAAATTCTGCATTCCACAGATGACACCAACTTTATGGCAGAGAGTGAAGAAGAACTAAAGAACCTCTTGATGAAAGTCAAAGAGGAGAGTGAAAAGTTGGCTTAAAGCTCAACATTCAGAAAACTAAGATCATGGCAGGTGGTCCCATCACTTCATGGCAAATAGATGGGGAAACAGTGGCTGACTATTTTTGGGGGCTCCAAAATTACTGCAGGTGGTGATTGTANGTCAAAGAGGAGAGTGAAAAGTTGGCTTAAAGCTCAACATTCAGAAAACTAAGATCATGGCAGGTGGTCCCATCACTTCATGGCAAATAGATGGGGAAACAGTGGCTGACTATTTTTGGGGGCTCCAAAATTACTGCAGGTGGTGATTGTAGCCATGAAATTAAAAGATGCTTGCTCCTTGGAAGGAAAGTTATGACCAACCTAGATGGCATATTAAAAAGCAAGAGACATTAGTTTGCCAACAAAGGTCCGTCTAGTCAAGGCTATGGTTTTTCCAGTGGTCATGTATGGATGTGAGAGTTGGAGTATAAAGAAAGCTGAGAGCCGAAGAACTGATGCTTTTGAACCATGGTGTTGCAGAAGACTCTTGAGAGTCCCTTGGACTGCAAGGAGATCCAACCAGTCCATCCTAAAGGAAATCAGTCATGAGTGTTCATTGGAAGGACTAATGTTGAAGCTGAAACTCCAAAACTTTGGCCATCTGATGCGAAGAGTTGACTCACTGGAAAAGACCCTAATGCTGGGAAAGACTAAAGGTGGGAGAAGGGGACGACAGAGGATGAGATGGTTGGATAGCAGCATCAACTCAATGGACATGGGTTTGGGTGAACTCCGGGAGTTGGTGATGAACAGGGAGGCCTGGCGCACTGCCATCTGTGGGGTCGCAGAGTCGGACACAACTGAGCAACTGAACTGAACTGAGCAGATGGCTCCAGCTGCATTATCAATATCTTTTGGGTGATAGCATTATGTTTTTACCACCTAAGATACCTAACTCTTCAATCTTACAGTAGCACCTGAATCGCTTCTACAGCAATACTGAGCTACAAATCTTATTACTGCTCTTTCATATAAGGGAATTTTACTTTATCCTAAGAAAGAGGAAATTTAATAATGAAACCTCCTCTGGTTATCTCCCAGACTCTTCGAGATGAATTTTTTTATGACCAGTAGCTTTTTTTCCATTTTGCAACAACCTACCATGTCCTAAGCTCTTGTTAAATTTTTCATGTACCGTGGAAAATGACTGAAGTGTTCCATCTTGACCTGTTGATAGACACAGAAAATGTCTAATCAAGCTTCATCGAAACAATGGACCATTTGAATCATGACGCTTATAAAATTAGATTCTATAAAAAGCTTGAAGTTAGTTGGCAGTACTTTAAAAGGAAGCTGATTGTAACTACCTCATTTATAATATTCAACTGCCCATGGAAAGCCATTTAGTAAAAACAAAGGATAAAATGAGGTGCTAGTAACTGCCAGCAGATTATCTGAATAGGCAAGGGCCACATTTCTGGACTTTGTCCATTCTGACTCCAACGATTACTAAATAGAATGATGTTCCAAGTAAAAGTGATATCAGCTAATGTTTCCTGAAGTATTAAAAAACAATCACCTCATTTTACCCAGATTTTCAAGTCACTCAAAGGGACATCTGAATCTAAAAATGTATAAATACCAAACCTAATAAATATCAAACACTTCGTTCTCATTACTTGCTGAATTAAACTAATGGCACAAAGCAGAAACTCACTCGCACTAAGAATCTGTTGTCCATTTTGTCCATAGTATCTTATTCTGGTAAGAGGAGCGCTATGTCCCATTCTGAATCTCAGAAGCCGACCTTCACCTGCGGGACCATCAAATATCCATATCTGCCAAGAAATGAAGAAAAGTAAAGCTTTCCCACAAGTGATCTGCAAGCAGTCAAACCATCTTCTACATAAATCTACTGGCAGTGGGTAATGCTTAAAACCACTGATCCTGGAGTACAGGTTAGGGAAAAGATAAGCTGTCTAACTTTCTCCAACTCCAATAGTCTTGCCTGGAAAATCTCATGGACATAGCCTGGCAAGTGACAGGTCACAGGGTCACAGAGAGTTGGACACAACTGAGCAAAGCACAACTCTCTCACTTCATGAGAACCAGGCCACCTGCTGTGCCTTTCATTCCATCTGTATCAATGTCTTATCCCACATTCCCCTCACCCGCTAGGTTTCAGGCTGACACATTAAAGCAGGCTTATAATAACCCAAAGGAAGGTGGTAAGAACCACAGTACCCTGAGAGCGTTGTCAGCACCGTTTGTGACCAGAAGCGGCTCTCTGTGGAGAAACGTGAGTCCAGCAATCGCGGTAGAATGTGCATTTCTCATTTGATTGATCAACTTTTTGTCTTCTAGATCCCAGAGTCCAATATGGCCACATGGGCTTCCAGCTGCCATTACTGGGTGACCATCTGTTGTTAAGATAGAACACACTAAGAAAAACATGCACCATCAAACAACTAAACTTAACAATACTTCTCTCCACTCTTTTAATCCATAAATATAAATTTAAAATAAAAGACTATATACCAATAATCTACCAATATTCCTTTGGCTCTTTATATTCCAGTATTTCATTCATTTCTATTAAATTGTAAACAAATATTAAGAAAATTTCTATGAACTTCAAAGTAATACATCCAAAGTATTCTTAATTTTCATCCATAAACAAGTTGAGAGTTACCTGTGCGAAATGAAATCGAAGTGATAGGTCCCCAGTCTTGACGAAACTTCATTAACGTTTCATCAAATTTAATGTTGTGAATGATAACCTGACCCGACATGAGACCAACAGCCACAACATCCACAGCTGGTGCCTGAAAATTAAATGACTAAACTTCTTATTTTCTTAATCAAATAGCTTTAATAATACTGATGATCACATCATTATTTATGTGTTACCAAAATAAATATTAATAATGGAATATATTTCTGGAGATGACAAAAACAATGAATATTGTCATTATGGCATCCTTTAATTGCTATCTGGCATGGAAGTATTTAGGAATGATTTTTCCAAATTACTTCCCAGCTTCAGTCTGGTAGTCATCATCACTTCCCCACCCACAAACATAGTAAACTTGCTAAGAAAACAGCCATAATACAAAAGGAGCTGATATGTGAAATCAATACAGATCACTATTGCCGAATAGAAATTTAAAAAAAGATAACTCTTAGAAAACATTTAAAGACTCGCCATATGCATCACAACAGAAAAGGTCAACTACAAAGAAGTGAAGAATGGTCTACCTAAAGAATACAAGAAAAACCCTAACCCAAGTTAAAAGGCAAATAGGTTATACAATTAGTCTGTTTCAGCTCTAAGAGTCTATGATTTTAATCTTCATTTTATACAACAGTAATACATATAGACTCTATACTAGGTTTCTGTATTTAAGAACACAAGATCAATGTCCAATACCATTACAAAATGAAATCAGGCTAAAACATGTAATTAATTTGCCATTAAGTAACTACTATGCATGAGATCCTGTGTAGAAACTGAGGATACTAAAACAAGTATGACGGCTGGCCCTCAAAGAACCTAATCATCACCTTTGGGATCTTCTGGGTAGGTAAAAGCTAAGCAAGGTGACGGAAGTGAGACAATGAGGAATGTGTATAAATCGAGCAGGTATAAGCAATGGATATTTGAAAAGACAAGGTACATGGCCTGTATACGTGTCCAACATGTAAGGTTCTCTGCAGCAATACAGCCATTCAGACATACAGTTCTACAAACTCATAAAGACAAGAAGCAGTTATATCTGGAAGAGTCCAGCATCTAATAAATAGTTAATACTGGGCACCGACTGAAGGTAGGAGGAGAAAGGGACGACAGAGGATGAGATGGCTGGATGACATCACTGACTCAACGGAGATGAGTCTGAGTAAACTCTGGGAGCTGATGATGGATAGGGAGGCCCGGCGTGCTGTGGTCCATGGGGTCACGCAGAGTCAGATGCGACTGAACTGAACTGAACAGACCCATTAGCTCAAGCTACAGATCTCAACACACTGACAAAGTTCTCGTATGGCCTACAAACTCACTTGCTTCACTGAAAAAAAACCT
The DNA here is from genome assembly GCA_006410875.1 of Neotragus pygmaeus. Lineage (NCBI taxonomy): Eukaryota > Metazoa > Chordata > Mammalia > Artiodactyla > Bovidae > Neotragus > Neotragus pygmaeus. The sequence goes on from SJYV01013805.1 coordinate 56,188, forward strand.
CATCTCCACTCTGACCAAGGCACTGGACTCTCTATGCTTACAAAATGATTGGTAAACCTGGATCCACATCAATCACAGAATTAAGAGATTAATGCCAGGCAAAAAGGTTTCCACAAACATTTATAGACAAACACATTGTTTTCAATTCTATTTCCAAAACACTGTTTTTTAGAGTAATATTTATAAAAAAACTAGACTATACATTATTTTGTCTTTAGGTCCACACATATGGTTGGCCCCTGAAACTGAAAGATCCTACTATTGCCTTCATTTCTTATCTAACTTAACAGAAAAATACTAACCTGCTGAAGCGCTGTCACTCCAACTTTCCATCCCGCAAATGTATATAGAAGTTTACTACAAAAGAAAAAATAGTTGAAAGCTATTTTTTTTGGGGGGGGAGAAAATTAAATACATATTAAACAATGATATAGTAACTATTTATTAAGTTCTTACTCTGCCTCACATTGTTCTAAGTAGGTATATTAATCTATTTAATACTCAAAATAATGCTATGACATAAAGAGCACCGTTTTTCAGATTAAGAAACTAAAAAACTTAATTACATGAAAAAATTAAGCTAAGATTACAAGGCTAATACTGACAGAGCCCAGAGAGACTCAGATCCTAAGCTGCTAAGAAATACGGTACTATGCAGCCTCTTGGAGAAATTAAAAAGAGAAAGAAAAAAAATATATGAGTAAAAACGATTTTATGTGACAGATAAAATCTAAAATAAAATCTTAGAATACAGGCAGATCTCCCTTTTTACCGCAATGTGATGCCAGAAACCTAACACAAAAAAGGACTACTACTTGGTGATGGACAGGGAGGCCTGGTGTGCTGCGTTCTTGGGGTCGCAAAGAGTCGGACACGACTGAGCGACTAAAGCGAACTGACACTACTACTCACATGTTACCTGTCATATGACAACAGTGATGCTGCTCTGAATTTCAGAATCAAGCCATGAATGACAGTTATAGAGCAGAGATACCTGAGATTGTTAGAATGACAATAAAATACTTATTCATATATTAAATTCTTTAGGCACAGATTAGGTCACTCTCACACAAAACCTAAAGTGATAACTTTGGGGCACAGAATATTTCCATCATTATTTCCTAGTCTATTACAGAATAGGTAGTCAATGATATTTAAGTTGAACAGAAACACTGATTTAAAATTAATAATAGGATAAACATTAAACCTCTGAAAATCTTATTTTCCCTTTCGAATTTGTAAGGGCGTTGGAAAGGAAAATCTGGATGATCAAATATTTCTGACTGCTCTTTTAATGATTATAAAGAAAAATGAGCTGCCACTCTTTTCTCTGGATAAATGTACAAATAACAGGCAGAGGTGTTCACCATCATTTATCTAGCCCCCCAGCTATACTAACAATATTACAGACATCCACCATGTTTATGCTTGAAGATGAATATGCTTTTACCGTGAAAACCATACCTAAATGCTAGCACTAAATAAACACTGATTTGTGTAGCCATCTAATGTTTTAGTTTATTGAGAACTAGAAGCTCTTCAGTGACGATATCAATTATTTTTCTGATCTTGTGTACTAAAGCCTTCATTACAGTTTTATGAATTCTTTATAGTGACTCAGGATACTAGTATATAGTATTTAACGAGCATTTATGAAGCTGCCTACCATGTTCCAGGACCACATCCCAGTTTTCACATATGTGATTCCATGAGTAACAACCCCAGGAACAGGTATATTTACTGAAAACTCTCCAAAAAAGATATAAAGGAAAGGAGAATTGAGAGACTTCAAGAATGCTTTCAGGAGTAATAGGTGAGGATAAAGCAGGAATCACTTATGTTGTAAATACAAAGCTTACTTGGATTTTACATTCCATAACTGGAGGCTTCCTTGTTCACTGCCAAGAAGTATTTTATTCAAGTAGGTACTTGGGTGCAAAATTGCAGAAATTTTAAATACTGATTTATCGAAAGACAATTGCAGGTATTCTTCTACAAAAGTAAAGGTTATAAATAATNTTTTACATTCCATAACTGGAGGCTTCCTTGTTCACTGCCAAGAAGTATTTTATTCAAGTAGGTACTTGGGTGCAAAATTGCAGAAATTTTAAATACTGATTTATCGAAAGACAATTGCAGGTATTCTTCTACAAAAGTAAAGGTTATAAATAATACATAAGATAAAACAGTTTAAAATATTTTTCATACACCCATATATTTAGCACTTAAAATCCACCATATCAAAGATTTATGTACTAATATAAACCAAAGACATATACTAATTTATAAACATTCCCTGAGAAATTAAACAAATGTGATAAGTGGCAACTTGCAAATTNAAACAGTTTAAAATATTTTTCATACACCCATATATTTAGCACTTAAAATCCACCATATCAAAGATTTATGTACTAATATAAACCAAAGACATATACTAATTTATAAACATTCCCTGAGAAATTAAACAAATGTGATAAGTGGCAACTTGCAAATTTAGTTAGATTATCAAGAATTTTCTAAAAGTTCTAATATCAATCCTACTTAAAATTTTACTCACTGCCAAACTGGTTTATGGGATGAAAATAAGTAAAAAAAAAAAAAAAAAGACACGAAGGGATCAGACTTAGTAGCTTTATACTTTGATCAAGAGGCAGCTAATGTTCCCAATCGAGTGCATGGAGGGAAGGAGCAAATATCTAAAGCGTTTCCTCTGCTCCTCCAACATGTAAAAAGTCCAAACTTAAATGAAATTGAAAACAGGCCTTCTCATAGTTACACAGGAGAGCCTCAAGCGGAGGAGAGGAAAGAACTTGCAGCCCTGTTGAGTGGGAAATGGCACAACCTGCTGTCTTCTGCTGCAAGATCAAAACATTTTTTGAAACATCACATGCTTAAAATTCCTACGTGTGAATTTGTTTTCCACTTCACAGTTCATCCATAATGAAAACACCTTCTCACTTAATTTCCTAATGAACTTGAGCATCGGAGAACGAACACTTCTCTTCAACTTTAGTTTCATTCTATCTGGCTGCTGCATACTCCAGGAGTATGTGTACCCCAGTTTAAGGAGCATAGATAACAGACGAGAATTATAGAACCTTTTCCTTAAATATTATTTTAAAAGATCCTTGCCTCTATTTGTAACTATCAGTCTTACTTAAGATCACTACAAACTGCTCCCTGAAGACACCGTGCTGCTCCAAGAAGAACATAAAGCTGGGTACCAGTATCAACAGAAAGCTGGCTGAACTCTAAGAGTCAGATTCTCTAACTTCATAAAAGGCCTTTTAATATCCATCTGCATAGGGACTATGTCTGAAATTCTGTTCCCTCCACTCAAGCAAAGGAAAAACAAGAGTGGCTAATGTGAACAGGAACATGGAATGACTGCCAGGAGGGCAGTCCCTAAGACTTCTACTAAATGCAACCGTACTACCTCAAAAAATGAGTTAACCAAGAGGCAACGAACGCTAAAAATGCACACAGATCAAAAACCTTAAAAGCTTTAATTCATATCAGACCCTACAGTCTTTTACCTGACGAAAGCTGGGGTTATTCTGGTGATAAATTCCTAACCTTTGGTGATAACACAGCCTTACAAACATGGCACAGTGACAGTGTTTAAGAAAATCACAATTAAAGGACACTGACTCATACTCTTAGAAAAAGGATGTTTATTTTCCTTCAGATGACTAGATCTTCAAGTTTACTATTACAAGTTGAAAATATAAACCAAGTATTACTCAGGTGTAAGTATACACGAAAATTCTCCCCACAGAGAAAATATCATATGTCATTAAACTTGGAGAACTATAATGCAAAGCATTTTGAACAGCTCAACTAGCTAATTAAAACTGCTTAGCAATTTTTTACTTAGAACCCTTTTCCCTTATACACATTAAACATTCTTAAACATTTTTTACTGCTTACATGTGAAACCTCTGGTATAGAAGTCATCCTTACAGAGATATTTTAGTTACACACATACTATTCCAAGATAAAGTAATAAATGGATTTTCTCACCTTCTGAATATATGTGCCAAATAATAAGAACACTGTCAGTATCAACAGAGATAATGTGGTCCCCAAAGGGTTGCAAAAGATGGATTTCTGCCTTATGACCCTTAAAGGTATGCACTACCTGCAATGTCAAAATTCAAAAGAATTTCATATTATTCATTCATCATGTAATGTTATTCATACTAACAACAACAACAACAAAAACCCCATGCAAATCCTGAAGATAGATGCTCACATTAAGAAATGCCCAACTTTCGATTACCCAAGGTTAGATCAACAAACAGCAAGGAATCACACATTTTCACCTGCTCCCCCAGAGAGTCCAATTAGGAAACATGGGCTAGGAACACAGAAATGAGATCTTTGAGGCTCAGCTTTTCAACCAAGCTTAGGGAGAAGGCATGCAAAGAGCTGGGTCCCTTAGCCAAGCCAGCCAGCACAATTCCATGCATTTTGGAAAAGTGGGATGTTCTAGAAGGCTAACCTCTACAGCCACCACCAGCTGGCTTCCACAGAAGACAAGGGAGGGCGAAATAGGACACGTCTTCCCTACAGCTCTCTGTCTGGACACAGACATTCTTCCCCTAACAGCAGTTCCTGCACCCACCCCAATTACAGTCCCTTCCCCCGTGGTTTCAGTTCTCAGCAGGCTCCAGGAACGCTGTTTCTTCTCCTTTTCCTTCTGGCCCTACCGATGGTTAACAGTTTCCTACAGTTCATAGTCTCTGATACCTTTCTACTCCTAATCTGTACATTTCTCTCTCAGGAAAAACTACAAACTGCAACATTTTGAACAAAAAAAGGACGCTGACTCTCTAAAAAAAAAACCAAACTTTTACTGACTCTCAAAACAAAAACTCCCATTAAGAACTCTGAGCTGCCTTCCTCTGCCACCGGCAGAGATGATGGAAAACGCTTGGAGCGACACCATCAGCCTGAGTCAGACTGAGAAGTACAGCAATCCCATCACCTGCTATCCAGCCATCCCCATGGCCACATTCCCTTCCATTCTGGACCACTAGCGCCAGGTCATCTCTCAAATTAGTTATCCCAGGACAAACTTAGAAACCAACGAGTAGATTAAGACAAGAAAAGATCCTCCCTTAGCAGAGAGAGCAGAGGATCTAGCTTTTTCTATGTAGGCAACAAGCACCTGGGTCTTAGAAAATGAGTCATGGGCTATGATGCTCATACAGAAAAATCAATTCACATAAAGCAGTGGTACAGATATGAATCTCTTAGGAAAATATTTTCAAAATATTCCTGACTGAATCCTACACCAACCAAATAAACAAAGTAGAAAACTCCAGAGATGGGACCTGGTTGGAAACAAACAAGCTGTAGCAGCTAGCTGCCCAGATAATTCTAAGGTTGATCCCAGGCACAGAAAACCAAACCAAAGCATCATTTTTAACTGATTATGAAAATTTGATGAAATCAACTTTCTCTTCCTCCAGCAAAGTGAATATACATTAAAAACAAACAAACAAAAAAAATACATCGAGAGTGTCTCAGATGAAGAAGAGCAACATTAAAGTTCCCTCCCACTACCATGACAATCAATCCCTGACTGCAAAATACAAAACAGTTCGCTGACACCAACCTCTTTATTACGGGCGAAAGCAGAGAAAACATTCCCATAAGCAGCAAAGACTAACCTCCCATCAGCTGCCATACAGCAGATGTCCTGTGGGAGGGAGTTACCTGGAAAAAAAGAAACACAAAATGAAAGAAGTAAACATATATTTTAAGAAATAAAGATATTTAAGATTGTGGGACAAACACAAACTTCAATTATGCATATAACATCTTTAATTTNTCCCATAAGCAGCAAAGACTAACCTCCCATCAGCTGCCATACAGCAGATGTCCTGTGGGAGGGAGTTACCTGGAAAAAAAGAAACACAAAATGAAAGAAGTAAACATATATTTTAAGAAATAAAGATATTTAAGATTGTGGGACAAACACAAACTTCAATTATGCATATAACATCTTTAATTTCTTATCATTCAAAAATATGTATGTATGACAATCAGAGCATAAAATTTAGACTTCAGTGTTATTTTAGACATCTAATAACAATCACATTGAAAATATGACATCACCTTGACTTTCCCTAAGAGAATTAATGTCCAGTATCTGCAGACGCAAGAACATAATCCTAAAGAATTGAGAAGCTTTTTGAGGTTACTTGGGGAAAAAAGTCCTCACTCAATACACAAAACTCTGGCAGATGGTCATCGAATCTCCACGTGAATGCCTTCAGCAACATCAAGCTCCTAACAACTTCAGAATATTTTAAAAGTAGGTCAAAACTGAGAACTCTTAACCCCACCATTTGGAGTAACTTAAAAAAAAATTCCATGATATTCTACACTCTGACCCTCTCAAGTGAATAGCAGGGTTTCCACTTAGTCTTCTCCAAGGTAAACATGCCTGTCACCTCCAGCCGTTTCTCATCAGGATTTCTTGATTCCTCTCTCACTACCATGGTCACATGGGCTTTTACTTTTTAGTTCCGATTTTGGGGGCAGAACCGTTAAAACATAAGAGAATTGTTTTAAGTATCATTCATGCTGTTATTACATTTCCAAATACTATTTTTATAGGTTTATCATTTTAGTATTGCCCTTCTACAGCCTTCTATAATCTTTTTTAAAAATTAATTTTATCAGACACACACTCTAAATTCATATAGCTCTGTTTTTCTTACAAAGATCACATTTGATGGTGAAACTAGAATTTCTCAGTCCTGGCAAGCTCTTCATTCTATAAAAGAGTTAAAAAAATTTTTTTTTCTTCCATTGCAAAAAAATATCAAAATGTGGGAAAAAGGAAAACTCTTTCTTACAATGGAATGATAGAATCAGAAAACCACTATTTGATAATCGTCCTACTAATAACTCAGGTGAGAATCACCACTAAATGATAGTCAGCAGTACATGAAACTTTGAATAGTAAAGACTATTTAAAGTGAAAGTGAAGTTGCTCAGTCCTGTCCGACTCTTTGCAACCCCATGGACTGTAGCGTGCCACGCTCCTCTGTCCATGGGATTTCCCAAGCAAGAGTACTGGAGTGGATTGCCATTTCCTTCTCCAGGGGACCTTCATGACCCAGGGATCAAACCCAGGTCTTCCTCATTGTTCAGTTCAGTTCAGTCGCTCAGTCGTGTCCGACTCTTTGCGACCCCGTGAATCACAGCATGCCAGGCCTCCCCGTCCATCACCAACTCCCAGAGTTCACCCAAACCCATGTCCATCGAGTCAGTGATGCCAGCCAACCATCTCATCCTCTGTCATCCCCTTCTCCTCCTGCCCTCAATCTTTCCCAGCATCGGGGTCTTTTCCAATGAGTCAGCTCTTCACATCAGGTGGCCAAAGTATTGGAGTTTCGGCTTCAACATCAGACCTTCCAGTGAACACCTAAAACTGATCTCCTTTAGGATGGACTGGTTGGATCTCGTTGCAGTCCAAGGGACTCTCAAGAGTCTTCTCCAAAACCACAGTTCAAAAGCATCAATTCTTCAGTGTTCAGCTTTCACATCCATACATGACCACTGGAAAAACCATAGCCTTGACTAGATGGACCTTTGCTGGCAAAGTAATGTCTCTGCTTTTAAATATGTTGTCTAGGTTGATCATAACTTTCCTTCCAGTGTGTAAGCATGGTAGGCAGATGCTTTACCATCTGAGACGTAAAGTGTCTACCTACAATGAGGAAGACTCGGGTTCAATCCCTGGGTCACGAAGATCCCCTGGAGAAGGAAATAGCAATCCACTCCAGTACTCTTGCTTGGGAAATCCCATGGACGGAGGAGCATGGTACGCTACAGTCCATGGGGTCGCAAAGAGTTGGACAGGACTGAGCGATTTCACTTTCATGTTCACTATATCTTACTACATGCACTTACTACATTTATTAGCTACAAGGGCAAGTCTTCAAAAGGAGCTGCTTGATAAATATCACCTTAACCAAGTGATCAAAGTTTTCACTGCCAGGAAAAAGCAATAGCCTGTGCCTCCTGATATGGTTCGCTGAGAATTCAGCATCATTTCTTTGCTACTCTTGTAACACTGCAGAACCTGAATCTAATCATGAGGAAGTATCAGAAAAAGTCAAATTGAAAAATATTCTTTAAAAAAGACTAGCCTACACTACTCAAAAAATATCAAAGTTGTAAACCACAAAGAAAGAGATAAATTAGTTTTTAAAGAAGACCAAAGAGAAATGACAACTGAAAGTAATAATCCTGTCCTGGATGTTTTTGTTAGCTATGTACATTTACCATAAATACACACCTAAGTCTTTATGTTTCACAAGTCTTAAACTTAAGTCAAAATTTTAAAAGAATGTTAAAAGATACTAAACATGCACAAATTCAGGATAAAGTCTATACTTACTTACTGCAACCAGACTAAGTTTCTGAACCTGTTTTTAAAAAAAGAGAACAAATGATTAAATTTTTACTAACAAAAAATTCTAATAATCTAGCACTTAAAGATTAAGCTCTAACCTCATACAAAATTTGCTATGCGGTTCTTCCTTAAAAAGACACTTACTGATGATACTAATTTTCATTATTAGCAGATTAGTTGCTCAGTTTAGTTCAGTTGCTCAGTCGCGTCCAACTCTTTGAGGCTCCACAGACTATATGTAGCCCACCAGGCTTCTCTGTCCATGGAATTCTTCAGGCAAGAATACTGGAGTGGGTAGCCATGCCTTTCTCCAGGGGATCTTCCTGACCAAGGGCTCGAACTCAGGTCTCCTGCGTTGCAGGCAGATTCCTTTACAATCTGAGCCACCAGGGAAGCCCATTCTCATTATTAGGAAAGTTTATATTTTCTACTATTTCATCAGTGATGGAAGGGTAGGCATCATGTATAGTTTTGTATATGGGTCATGTAATAAATATTTTAAGGCTTTCCAATCTGTGTGGTCTTTGTTGTAATCACTCAACTGATAATATATCACAGAAGCAGCCACATATGGTAAAAATAATATATATGCATGACTGTATTCCAATGAATTTGATTTATGGATATATAATTGTAATCTTTAAAACTGTCATATGCTGTGAAATATTATTTTTCTTTTGATTATTTCCCGGCCATTTAAAAACGTCAAAACCATCTAGCTCAGAAGCATAGGGCACAGAAGGGTATAAGACTAAAAGTGCCCTTGAAGATAAATTAAATAATCTATGTTTCTTAATTGAGAGTAGACACAGAAAAAAAAATTTTTTTTAATGTGATAGGTCATACAAAAACAAAATGTTGGCAGAATTGGCTTGCAGGCTGTAGTTTGTGGGCCCCAACCTACAGTTACTGATCCAGCTATGTGACTTCGAGAAAGTTACTCAACCGCTCTGTACCTCAAATTCCTCACCTATAAATTAAAGATTAAAATAGGTCCCTAATTTTATGGGATTATTGTAAGGATTCAATGAGTAAAATTTGCGTGAAGAATTAGAATGGAGTCAGTCATACAGTAAATCCTCAGTAAGCCTTAGGTGCTATCACCAACACCGTCTCCATCTCCGAGATGGCCTTCCCTTTCCGTTCCTCACTTCTCTTCCGCTAATTCTACCTGGTACCAACAACCAGTTCTTCTTGCTAACAATCCACCTGATTTTCACAATGCTTCAAGGAAAGCTCATATTTTCTAGGAATACAACTTTACATCAGTTTCCAGGAAAAGTGCTTAATTAACACTGACTAGTTTTAACCTCCTCAAGTAAGGCCCCACCTTTAAAGAGCATACCTCCATCTAGGGAAGACGAAAGAAGAAAAAGCAACAAAAGGCTATTTCAAAGACTGATGATATATTTTAGAGGAAAAACCATCAGTCACAAGCAGGAAGGCCTTGGGCAAGTAACAGATTTTTCTGAGATTTCGTTTCCTAGTCCATGTAAGGGTGCTACAAAATAACGAACATTCTTCTTGGAAAGCAACGCTGCGAGGTTTCGAGGCTGTGGCACCGCTGAGCTCTGTCACGGTGGCAGAAAACATGCTCAGGGGAAGTTTAGGGAAACTCGTCTGCTATCAAATGTGGGCAGTCGCGTAAACCGTAACTAGTCTCACCCTCCCGTTACCCAGTGTGTTTTAGCCCGCATCTAACGCGGTTCTCCTCAGGAACTGCAATGAGATGGCTTACAACCCTTTCCAATTAAAAGGGGGCGGGGGAGCAGCTTCCTCCACCGCATTTACTCCCAACCTCCACCGCTGAACTGCGGCCTTCTCCGGGACCTCCCCAGCCCGACCGCCGCCCGAGCGCGGCGCGCCGCCGGGCACTCACGTCGTAGGTGTGGAAGCTCTTGCCCACGCACGTGGTCACGTAGAACCGGCGCTTCAGCGCACTGAACCGCACCGCGTGGGGAATGTCGCTGCTGAAGAGCCCCAGGGCCCGGAACCCGGCGAAAAGGGCGCTGGCGGTGCGTTCGCCCGGGCCCCGCTCCATCACGCCCGTCGACGGCTGCCTCGCGCCTGCAGTCCCTGGGAGGCCGCGCGCCCGCGCCCGTCAGCGCGTCTGCCGCAGCAAGACCCTCGGCCGCCGCTTCCGGCGCCCTGCCGCTTCCGGTGCGCGCTGCCAATCGAGCGAGCGGAGGCTGTCCTCGGTGCAGCCGAAAAGCAGCTCCCGGCGGGACGCGAGGGGAGCCAACACTTGGGTTCCGCCCTCCCAGTCTTGCGCAACGTGAGGGCGTTCCCCGCCGTCCCCGCCTAGCAGGCACTCGGTCGCTTTCCCGCGGGCCTGGAGGGGCGAGGCCGAGTGGGGAAGCCCGGCGGCCGGGGAGTGAGGGGACGCGGAAGGCCTAGCCCAGGCTTTCCGGACGCACGCGTCTAATCCGACTGCGGCTGGGGGACGTTTCTAAGGCCCAGTGCTTCCCGGTGGCTTGGCTGCTGAAGAGTCCGCCTGCAGAGTGGGAGACCCGGGTTCGATCCCTCAGTCTGAAAGATACGCTGGCGGAGGGACCGGCTGCTCCCTCCAGTGTTCTGGGGGTCTCATGTCGTCCATGGGGTCTCAAAGAGGCGGGCACGACTGAGCGACGCTCACTTTTAAAAACGCTCGTATCTTGTGGAGATAACGTGTTTATGGATAAAATTATATATCTGGGAATTTGCTTTCAAAATAATGGGAGATGAAGTCCAGGGTTTTTATGACCTGCCTGTTTTTTATTACTATAAACGTATTTTCAGTTCAGTTCAGTCGCTCAGTCGTGTCCGACTCTTTGAGACCCCATGAACTGCAGCACGCCAGGCCTCCCTGTTCATCACCAACTCCTGGAGTTCGCTCAAACTCACGTCCATCGAGTCAGTGATGCCATCCAGCC
>SJYV01013808.1:0-11248 GCA_006410875.1 Neotragus pygmaeus
ACACACACACACACACACACACACACACGCACCAGGGATGTGACTTTTCCCAAGCCTTAGAATGTTTTCTCCTATGAGTGACTTAGGTCAACTCTGGTCATATGCTACACACTGTACAGTTCTATTACTAATTTGAATTTGCATTGTGCCTCTTTTTCCCAAGAGGGTACATTTCTTCCTGAAACAACACTCTTACATAGCCAAGAGGAGTTCTCATTATACCCTCATGAGTGGGAAGAATTCCAGATTTAGTTTCATTTCAAATTATTATTAAACAAAATCTAAAAGTATACCTTTCCCAAGTACTGACTGTTCACACCTCATGTTTCCTGCAGTGTATGAGCAGCATTCCAGGGTTTAAAGACCCTTCAGTCCAAGTTTTTACCCTCTAAGAAGCTCAGAGTGTACTGTATGCACATGCCTGGGGAGACAGGGTGTTCCTGGATTCTTGGGATAATTCTCAAAATATTCCTGTAATTGCCAACGTTCTAAAAAATGATCCCCAGAACTCACAGACGTTACTCTGATGATAAAACAGGGAAGACTTTGGTTAAGTTTACAGATACTTTAATTAAATCTGGTGTGGTGTTGCCAGCTTCTCTCCCATTCTATGCATGCCTAGAAATTTAAAGAAAAAAAAAAAAAACTGCTTAGAAGGCTGGCAAATGCTCCACAAGCAAAATGTATCCTTCTGCAAATTCCCTACTGAAGTGACACAGTTCCAAATTTACTTGAACATTCCAGACTAGGAATTCTCCCCAGATAAGGATTGCATTGAGTCTTGCCTCCTGCTCCTCCATGCAACAGCCCAGGAGAATGGCTGCACTCAGCCCCCTGGACTGTGTCCTTCCTCTGGCTTTGCCCCTTGGCCACGGCCTTCTCACCCCAACATTCCCCAGCTCTGAGACAGGCTTCTGGCCTTGGGCCCATTCTCTTGGCACTCTCTGTAGGGGTCACTCTGTCCTAAAAAAATGGCTGGTTGTTAGGGCGGCAGCCTCCCATGCCTTTTTCAGGACATCAGAGATTAAGAAATGTCAGGCCAGAGTCAGTCTCTCACAAAATAGTTTTACTGGGATGAGGTTCTCTATGAGAAGCATCGTTTTGACATAAGCTTCCAGTTATTTGCTCCAAAATGTGCTCGTGAATGGCTAAGACCCTCCCCCACAGGAAGGGTATTGAGCATGCAAAGGGTGGGCGAGCAGAGCTGAGGACACAATATGCCGTCTCCAGCTAAGTGATCTGGGGTAGTGGAGCGGTTTGTCCTCACAAATGCTGACAGACAGCTGCAATTTGCAGCTGGCAGTGAGCTTATGCTTGCTAAACAAAGATCTAGCTGGAGCCCGTGAATACTTGGCTCCACCGCAATAATCATAATTCATAACATACATTTCTAAAGAAGAAGGAAAAAAATGAGGAAAAGACCCAGAAAGACCTGTATCATTGTGATGCTTGATGTGGTCAGGACATAGGCGCTTTTANTTTTCTTCATCAGCTCAACTGTGTTACTCTAAGAGTCTGAGATAGAAAGCTAACAAAAAACAATCATTTACACAATGTTACACTGTCTCAGTAAAGCTGGGAGAAAAAAGAAATATAATCAGTTCTCATTTTATGGTGAAATAATCCACTTTATCTGTATTATTTCTCTTTTTCTCAGAGTCTCCTTGGATAGTAATACAGCTACCCTGACTTCCTTGTGTGACTATTTGCACATTTACTTCCAGTCTGTTTATGTCCTGATGTTTGAAGTGTAAGTCTTAACAAAATACATAGTTACCTATGTTTCCTCCCTAAATGGCAGTCTCTGTGTTCCTGCTGGAAAGAGGCACAAGAAGTTGTTTCTCACATGTCTGGTTAATATTTTATTTCTTCCTCTGGTTACTGGCTACACTGTGGTAATTTTGTTGTGAAAATCCATTTTGCTGCACACTTAGGAAGCATGCACTTTTAAGTATGCCTATTATGCTTTTTTAAAAGTTTGCTTTAAAAATATACAACATCCACTGGCAATAAATACAGTGCTGTAAATGCATCCCATGTTCACACTCCACAGAGGCTCAAAGTGCCCCTTAAACCAGAAGACACCTCCAGGGTTTGGAGGGATTCCACACAGCATCAATTTCCTTGGGTTAGGCAGATTCAGCACTGGGGATGTTTTAATCCGGAGTCTAGGGTGTGGAGGTTGGTGGCTGTTGATGTTTGTTCCCTGCCAGGCTGTGTCAGATCTCATATCCTAAGTATATGACAGATCCTAGTAGGAAAATGAGACAATGAGAAGGAAAAGTATGCGCTTCCTTTAGCTACAAATGCCCAGTAGGCTTCCTGTTACAGCATCTGACAGTTTTGGGGAGGGCTTCTAGGAAGAGGACTGGATTCGGTCACTCAAGAGGACTCTTCACCCTAAAAAGCCTCTTACCAATCGCCATCCAGATGCCAAATAAGATCCAGGTCCCAGAACTTATCTGCATCATCAAGTAAATGTTCACGAAGATGCTCACCAGTGGGAGGACAGGCAGAGCAGGGATCTGTGGGCACTTCAGTTCATCCCTGAACACAGCCCAGACGTCTGAAAGGGAGAACCCGCCCCATGGTTGTGGGAAGACTCCAGGCTTATTCAGGCTGTGTGTTCAGTGCCTGCCCAGATCGGGTCTGTAAAGCAGTGAGTGTGGATCCAGGAAGGGTTCACTGGTTTTAGCAACTCTCTTTACTTCAGGTCCAACAAAGAAGTTTAAAGCTCAATCTCCCAGGCTTCATTCACTCAAGGAGGACACTTTGGACACAAAAGGTCACCTACCCTGAACGGAAGAGGAGAGGGGTCCTGGGGCTGCCTCCAGATGATGGCCGTGACCCCAGTGATGAGCAGCAGCAGCAGCACAGCCACTGGTGTGAGCCCGGGGTCTCCAGAGAACACACGTCTGGGAGAACTGCAAGGGTCAAGGAGGAGGAGAACAGGCTGGACCCAGAAGCCAAAGACGTCAGGACCTTGGCTCACACCCCTCCCCAGGCTGCCCACCTCAGGAAGGGCCATCGTATCTCCAAGACCCCTTAACTTCCAAAGACACAGAATCCCAAACTATCTTGTCAATTTCAGAATATGACCTAAGAGAAATCCCACTGCTCACCAAGCAGAGAGGCACATCCATAGACAATCTGCCCAGATATCTGGTTGGGGGTGGTGCTGGCTGGGAACCACAGACTCTTTAGAATTCTTAAGGGTCCTGCTTCAGGTATAGGTTCTGAAAGACTTCCTTCATGATCAGAAATCTCATTTCCCTCTTCAGTTTTCTCCGTCTTTCTTAAAATCTGGTCTGCTTGGTACCTGAAGGAGAGCTATCAGGGCAGTATTCACAGCAGCTCCTACCCTAACATCAGACAGTATAATCTACCTCTTTCTTGCCTTAAGCCTAGTGAGACATATAGACGGCAGAAAAGGATCACCTCCCCATCAACCCCAAGAGTCCAAGGCTCTCAGCCAAGGTTAGTGGGTCTCACCTGAGGACAAGTGTGGAAATAGCCACAAGAGTGTAAGCAGGCAGGATGCCGGCTGACATGAGTTTTACCAGATTGAGGATCCTAAGGAGTGATGCTGTGAGCCCTAAAATGAGGGTGGGGGGAGGGAGTGAAAAGTCCCTGGAAACACTCATGTTAAAGAAATTGGTCAAAGAAAGAATGATCCACTGATGGATGAATGGATAAAGAAGCTGTGGAATATACATATACAATGGAATACTATTCAGTCATAAAAAGGAACACATTTGAGTCAGTTCTAATGAGGAGGATGAACCAAGAGCCTATTATTCAGAGCGAAGTAAGTCAGAAAGAGAAGAACAGACATCATATATTAATGCATATATATGGAGTCTAGAAAGACGGTACTGCTGAGCCTATTCACAGGGCAGCCATGGAGATGCAGACACGGAAAACAGACTGACGGTCAAGGGCAGGAGAGAAGAAGGAGATGGTGCAATGAATGGAGAGTAACATGGAAGCGTGTACACTAACGTATGCAAATTTGACAGCCAATGGAAATTTTCTGTATGACTCAGGGAACTCAAAATGGGGCTCTGTAATAACCTAGAGGGGTGAGAGGTGGGAGGGAGACTCAGGAGGGAAGGTTCATAGGTATGCTTATGGCTGGCTCATGTTGATGTATGACAGATATCAAACCAATTTTGTAAAGCAATCATCAATCATCAAAAATAAATACATAGAATTATTTTTTTTTAAGTAAAGAAAAGGCTTCCTTCATTCACTTGTAAGAGTTCCAGAAGCCAAGATGGCCATGATGGGGGTGCCAGTTCGGGTGTGGATCTGGGCAAGAGCTTGGAAAAGGAGCCCATCAGCTGCCATTGCGCAGGTCAGCTGAAACATGGAGAACATGGCACAGAGGAAGCTGGAAGATAAAATGGAAAACGTGAGAGGGTGTGCAGAAGCGGAAGAGACCAGGGCACCCTCAGTTCCTAGTCTACATGGTTCCTGGTCTACATGGTTCTGGTCTACATGGTTCCAGTTTACATGGTATCCTTCATCTTGTCTCTCAATCCCAAGGGCTGGGGTACCTGAGCATCTGACAGTAGACAAGGAGAAAACCAGGACACTGACCTGCACAAAAGAGTACACAGTGAGACAACAGCCACGACATCTCCAGCCGGGCCCCATCCGACCTGGAGGAAGGCCTGCGGCAAGGGGCTGTAAGGGTAAATCCGGTAGTAGGGCACCATGAGGGTGAGTGCCGCGGAGACTCCAGAGTACGCCAGAAAGCAGATGAAGATGGAAACCACCAAGCTCAAGGAGATGGAACGCTGAGGATTTGGGGCTTCCTTCCCTGCAGGACAGGAGGGAGTACTGGGTCAGGAAAGATACTGGAATGAAAGCAGAAAATCCCCTTTCCTCTTGCAAGTCCAAAAGCAGGCTTTTGTTGCTTGTGTATGACTCCTTGCAGCCTCATGGACTGCAGTGTGCCAGGCTTCCCTGTCCTTCACTAGCTCCCTGAGTTTCCTCAAACTCATGTCCATTGAGTCAGTGAAGTCATCCCACCATCTCATCCTCTGCAGTCCCCTTCTCCTATGCCCTCAATCTTTCCCAGCATCAGGATCTTACCTTCTACCAACCCCTGTGCCCAGGGGCAGCCCAATCAGTGCCCACACCCCTGATGGGACACACAATGACCATGTTACCTGCAGGGACCACGCCATGAACACCAAAATAGGAGGTGAAAAGTATAGCTGCTCCTTGGACAATCCCTTCAAAGCCAAAGGGCACAAACTCTCCAGAACCCAGAGGGCCCACCCTGTGGTGAGAGAAGGAAAGAGGAAGAACATGGGTGAGGTGTGTTCATCCCTCTCTACGGGGCTCCTCCCTTCATATCACAAGTCCTGGGCTCCAGGACCCCCATCACCTGCATCCACCATCCCAGATATCTGTGGTCCCCACCATGCTCCCAGCTCTGCACCAACACCACCCATGTATTACCGAGAGCACCCTCCTGACCTAAAGGTGCTGCTGGAGCCAGACGTGTTCGCCTTGTAGTCCTGCTCCATGAGCTGCCAGTTGTGCAGGTCTCCCTTAATGAAGCCAGAGAGGATCATGAAGATTGGAACAAAAAGGTTCAAGCCTGTGGACACTTTGATAATCAGGGCTGTCACACGAGCTCCCAGAACCAGTAGTCCTGTGGGAAAGATGGAATATGGGACATCCAAGGTAATCAAATCCATAAACACAGAACGCAGGCCAGTGGTTGCCAGGGCTTGAGGGTAGTGGGGGTGGGGTGGATGGGTGGATAGTGACCATTCGGTGGGCACAGGGTTTCCTTTTGGGGAGATGAACATGTCTGGAACTAGATGGAGATGACGGTTGCCACACTGTGAAGGTACTAAGTCCCTCTGGACTCTACACTTTAAGGGCCTTCCCTGGTGACTCAGCAGTAAAGAATCTGCCTGCAATACAGGAGAAGAGGCAGATTCAATCCCTGGATTGGGAAGATCCCCTGGAGGAGGGCATGACAACCCACTCCAGTATTCTTGCCTGGAGAAGCCCATGGACAGAGGAACCTGATGGGCATCCATTGGGTTGCCAGGAGTCACACATAACTGAAGTGACGGAGCACCCACGCAGACACGAGCACTTTAAGATGGCTAATTTCTTACTGTGCCAATCATCTCACAACACACCTCTGTCAAATCATCACTCTGTACACCTACATTGCACATATACAATGTTGTAGGTCAATTATATCTCAATAAAACTGGGAAAGACAATAAATCAGTTTTATGCTATGAGAATAGCCTCTCAATTAAAAAAAAAAAAAATCTGGTCTCAACAAAGAGGAAGAAATTTGTCACTCTAAATAAATGATTCTGAGCTGGGGTGATTTTGTCACTCAAGGGAAGTTTGACAATGTCTGGAGACATTCTGATGATCACAATTTAGCACCAGTATCTAGAGAGTAAAGCTGGGGATGCAACTCAACATTTGACTATGATTTATAAAACAAAACAAAACAAAAACCCTACAGTGTGAAGTTCGGGACAGCCCTCAACACCCAAAGATGGAGCATCACCAAGTGTCAAGGGTGCCAGGGTAGGAAAGCAGTGGTCCATGTGCTTGCCACCCTTACTCATAACCCTGATCCTTCTTTCCAGTCCTAATTCTACCTTCTGCCACCCCACAACTTTCCAACACCAGTTCCCCCTCCAAACCCCAGTCTTCCTATCCTGTCTGACCCCTTCTCACCAGTCATCAGCAGCACCAGGCCCAGGGCAATGAAGTCTGGGTACGGGGCCAGGAAAGAGGGCATGTGTGGAAAGAAAGTTCTCTCTAACGCCTTAGAGATGTGGTTCCCAATGAGGCTGTCAAAGGCGTAACTCCAAGCCCTGGTCACGCAGGAAGCGGCTGCAGCGGCAGAAGAAGGGAGATTAATGGACAATAATTAACCCCCTACAATGCACCCTGGGAGGTATTTAGGGGGGAAACAGATGAAATACTCACTCTCAAATAGTTTCTTTTCATGGGATTGGGGAGAGAAGAATAGATGATTCAAAAAATAGGTCAACTATTTAATGTTAGGAAGAGATCAAAGTTATGCAAGAAAAGAACACTTTTCTTGGACATGGGACCAGGAGGGCTGAGAGATGAGGACTGAAATTTAAAATCAAGTGGTAAAGGAAAATCCCACGAAGGCAACAGCTGAGCAGAGACTTCCATACGGTGAGGGGAGGAGACTGTGGGAACTGCCTCCCTCTCACCTACCCCTGACAGTGCCCTTTCCTCTGGGTTCTCGGCCCATGTTGAAAGAAAACAGGCTACCTCAGTACAGTGAAGCTGTGGGGCTTTCTGGAGCTTCCTTCTACAAGCTCCGTAACGAAGTGTTTATGAATGAGTGAAGACCCCAGTTACCCTCCTAGTTTCCTGATCTTAAGCCCTACATCATCCCCCTCCCCATCATCTCACCAGCCACTAAATACAGTAAGACGTTCCAGCCAATGATGAAGGCGCACAGTTTTCCCATGGCGACGATACTGTAAAGATAGGCAGAACCGGAGCGTGGTTCATAGGACCAAAATTCGGCATAGCAGAGTCCAGACAACACAGAAGACAGGGCGACCACCAAAAAGCAGATGACGATCGCTGGTCCAGCGATGAGCAGGGTTATGACACCAAGCAGGACGTACACGCCAGCCCCCAGAGTTCTGCACACACCCAAGATCACCAGGTCGAGGGTGCTCAGAGGAGCTCTGTGACTCTCAGACTCCCCCCGGGGCGCCAGTGGCCACTCGCGGACCAGCCCCTGACGAAACTGGCGGACATACTGACGCAGCATCCTAGACGGAGTTGAGGAGGTTACGATCTGCTGAGAAAACAACATACAAAGCCGTCAAGAATGTCCATCCACCCTTGGCCCTGGGAGTCCAGTTCCACGGAGCAATGGAGTGATGAGGGGCAGGTGGTATAAGGACAGAACGGACAAGTTCTCATCTCTGTGCTTTGGTTTTCCAAACATGAATCAGGCATTTAATAATGTTTCAAAGTCACTGGAAGGGTTGCTTGTATAGAACTGAAGGGGGAGTGGTTTTTTTTAATCTCCCCTAAATGTGCTTTTGGCGTGTGGACTGTTTTGAGCTAAAGATGATTAAGACCCAGCAGGCTCAGGAGAAGCTCCTGGCCTCTCCCTTAACTGCTCAAAATAATGTAGATTATACTGCCTAAGCCAGGAAGAGAGCTGTCACCGGAGAGAACTTCTAATTTCAGGAAAACATACTCGCCTGGAGGAACAAACATTTGTTCATCAGGCACTTGCTCTTCCCATCCTCCTGTGGGTTGTCTTCCTCTTCCTTGGAGCCCCAGATCCCTACCCGCTTCTCCTTAGCCCAGGGGAGCATATACACCTTAAATGCCTGAGTGCATTTGAGCCTCAGAGTTTTTTAAGGGGCTCCTGTAAATGTATTAATCTGTCTTATGTCAATTTAGTTATTTACACCAGCCAAGAAACCTAGAAAGAAAAGTTTTCCACCCCTACAGAAGCAAAAGCCTCTAACACCGTGCCAGACACACAGGAGACGCTTAATTGGTATGAGTTTGATGGACAGAGGGGGCTCCTCTGGTGGCTCACATGGTCAAGAATCTGCCTGAAATGCAGGAGACCCGGGTTCAGTCCCTGGGTTGGGAAGATCCCCTGGAGCAGGGAATGGAAACCCACTCCAGTATTCTTACTTGGAGAATCCCATTGACAGAGGAGCCTGGAGAGGTACTGTCCATGGGGTCACAAAGAGTTGGACATGACTGAGTGATTAACACACACATGCACACACAGAGAAATGGACAGGGAAGACTGGAGGGCTACAGTCCATGGGGTTGCAGAGTCGGACATGACTGGAGTGACTTAATAGGCACAATGCACACTTGCACAAGTGGATAAGAATGCTTGTTTTTGAATTGAAATCAACCAGATCAGCTGGTTCAAATCCAGCTCTGTTCTATATTAACTTGTCTGACTTTGCGCAAGCTTTGTACCACTCATTATCCTCTTTTCTTCTACAGAACTGGGGAAAATTTATTATTATTATTCTAATTTTTCCCTCCTTTCCTTTATAAGTGTGCCATGACTCTCTGAGTAATCCGAGATCTCAGACTCCATACATTGTTTTGTCAAGGATGCTGAAAACTGGTAGCTTTATACCCCACTGCCTGAAGTGTGAAAAGAAATTAGAACTCTGAGTCTGGGCAGAAGGAGACGGAATTTGTAGGAGGTGTAGCCCAGCTCAGTTAAAGCATCAAACCACACTGGCCTTCTGTCTTGCTGAACCTGCTCACGGCACCAGCTGTCTCACTGTGTCTCACTGTGCACACTCTGCTGAACACAGGGTAAGCAAGGCAGGAGCAGGATAGCTGAAAGGAGAATCAAGGAGCTGGTGGAACTGCAGACGTGCTTACTCTCTCGTGGCTGATGCAGCAGCCATAACATCATGTAACGCAGCCCTAATGGGCACATAACGCAGCCCTCACACAATCCCACCTCTAGGGCTTTCCAGGGGGAGCTTATATGTATACTTACAGAACAAAAGCCACTGGTGGCCAGTTGAGTACCTCGTGACAGGCATGTGCAGTGCTATAAGTAATCTCTGCTGTTACATAATCATTATTTACAAACATGGGGCAAGAACGAGAGGGTTTGGGGTGAGAGAGACTGACTGTGCCATCTTGGCTAATTTGCTCTTTCCCTACAACTCCCAAGTGCCTAGAGGGAAGGGGGGACTAGCCTTCATTCTGAATCAGAAATGACAGGACTCTGTTTTGCTGCTCCTTTGGGGCTTGAAATGTCTCCTCACTACACTGCTCTGCAGGACTAGGCTGACCCAATGACCACCAGTTATTGTGAGGGTGGCTCTGCCTAACAATATTCAAAAGTCCAACGTAACATTTTGGTTGAGAGCAAGTATTCAAAATTCCAGGGAACTATGATTAGAACCTTGGCTTCTCCACTACCGCTGTACCTCTGAACAAGTCGTTTACTTCTCTGGACCTCTGTTTTCTTCTTTGTCAAATGCTACTAGTGAACCCTTGGGAACTGTTAGTAGGAGTGCAAAATGGTGCAGTTGCTATGGATAAAGTATGATCGTTCCTCAAAACACTAACGATGGATTTACCATGTGATCCAGTAATTCCACATCTGGGTGTACATCCCCAAAAAACGGAAAATAGAGTCTCAAAAAGATATTTGCACACTCATGTTTATGGCAGCATTATTCACAGTAGATAAAAGTTGGAAGCAACCCAAATATTCATCCATGAAGGAATGGGTAAACACAATTGTGGTCTATGCATACAGTGGAATATTATTCAGGCTTTAAAAGGCAGGAATTTCTGACTCATGCAACAACATGGAGGACCCTTGAGGACATTATGCTAAGCAACATAAGCCATTCACCAATATACAAATAATGTGTGATTTCATTTCTGTAAAGTCAAAGGAGTTAAAGCCATGGAGACAAATGCAGAATAGTGGTTGGCCAGGGCCTGGGGTGAAGGCGAATTGGGAAGTTATTGTTAAATGAAGGCACAGTTTTAAAATGTTTTAGAGATTGGCTACATAAAAATGTAGATATACTTAACATTATATAACTCCATACATATTAAGTNTAGTGGTTGGCCAGGGCCTGGGGTGAAGGCGAATTGGGAAGTTATTGTTAAATGAAGGCACAGTTTTAAAATGTTTTAGAGATTGGCTACATAAAAATGTAGATATACTTAACATTATATAACTCCATACATATTAAGTTGGCCAAATGTACATTGTATGTATTTTACCATCCTTTTAAAAAATTGCTGCCCATGATAAATAACAACCAGCTTCACACAGTTACTGGGTGCAGCAAACCCTAAAATGACTGAATATGTCACCATGTCTTCATCTCCACATTTACCCAAATCTGTGGATGTTCAAGTTCCTTACAGTTGCCCCAAAGTCAGCAGAACAGAAACCCCCTAGATTCAAAGGGCCAGCAGCATGCAGGAGACTGGCATCAGCGGTCCGCATCATAAGCCCTATACAAGGGCTGTGGTTGTGCCGTGTGCCTAGTCGCTCAGTCATATCCGACTCTTTGAGTAATTAATCTCTAATATTATTTGAACATGAGTAAAAATTGTTTTAGAGCCTCAGAGCACTGATCCATCTCCCCTACCTTTCCTTACACACACATACACACATGCACACACACACACACACACAGCGCAGACACTTTCATCTAGAAAA
>SJYV01013809.1:0-11531 GCA_006410875.1 Neotragus pygmaeus
CCTCTACCTGCAGTGGGGCCTCCCTGAATGGAAGCATGGAGTCTTAAACACTGGACCACCAGACAAGTCCCTAAGGTATTGTTTTATAAGCCTTCATTTTAAGACTCTCATAGGCACCAATTTGGGGTGTTCAAAAATACATACCAAAAAATTGAAATATAATGGCATTACAGAGAGGAGCAGGCTCCTTGCTGTCAGACCATGAAGAGGTGGCCAGGGGATGCTGTTTGTTCTGTGTAGTTATTACAGGTGAGTGGGCATCACATTCCAGAGAGCCGGGGCAGCCGGTTCAGATGTAGGGAAGCAGGAGGCCCCACAGGGCTTTCTTAAATCAGCAAGCATGTCTAAATCCCAGAGCACAGGGAAAGAAGGTGCTGTGATACAGATTTGGAGGACACACACCCTTCTGCAAAGGTGCTGCCTTTTGTGTCTTGAAAGAAATGTTGGATTTTATATTTTCAGAGGGAAAAAAAATGGAGAAGCACTGAAGAGTCAGAACTAAGGGAGAACTAGCTCCTTTGAAAGCCTGCTCTGCTGGTCAGATAGATTCTGCCTTCTGAGCAAGAAAATGTTGGAGCCGTTTAGTTCAGGATTAAATTGCTGTTACTCTGGGGGTGGGAACCTGAAAAGAAAATAAAGTCCTCAAATGGTGATTATGTTGTTTCTATGATGATAAATAATGGCTCCTAAAATGCTTTACAATGACCGGGTCAAAGATATAATTAAAAACTATAAGGAGGGAGCTTCACACATTGCACCAGACCTTATGTTTGCCAGTGGCCACAGCATCAGTCTTGAGGTGTCAAGATAGAGCTCGTGCAACAGGGTGGACAAGTATGGTTGCCCTTTGCAGCTACATATTTGTGTGAATCTGGGGTTTTTGACACATCCGGACTCTAAGGAAGGGAAGAGAAATCGTGTGGATACTAGACCCGATATGCAATGCCAGATCTCTTGCTCTCCTTGAAGAGGACATGCAAGAATTTGCTGATTTATATACAGGCAATTCTCTGGGCAATATACATGAGAATGAATTCTGAGGTAATAGGAGGAAGGCAGAGATAATTTTACATAAGGCTGAATTTATCAGCTTTGGTGCCCTCAGCAGGAAATCTAGACACACTGGAGAGAACAAGCAGCTGTGAGGAGTTCAAATTCCTTGCCCCTTTGTTTCGGCTCAGAGCAGAGCACACTCAGAGCAGAGCACACTCAGAGCAGAGCGCACTCAGAGCAGAGCGCACTCAGTGCAGAGCACACTCAGAGCAGAGCACACTCAGAGCAGAGTACACTCAGAGCAGAGCACACTCAGTGCAGTTGCTATGTGGGACACTTACTGATAAAATGTTGGCATTATAAGCTATCGATACTATGTATGAAATAGATGACTCAGTTCAGTTCAGTTGCTCAGTTGTGTCCGACTCTTTGTGATCCCATGAATCGCAAATAGAGAACCTATCCTACAGCTCAGGGAACTTGACTCTGTGCTCTGTGGTGACCTAAAGGAAAAGAAATCCCCCCAAAAAGGGATACTGCTGCTGCTAAGTTGCTTCAGTCGTGTCCGACTCTGAGCGACCCCATAGACGGCAGCCCATCAGGCTCCCCCGTCCCTGGGATTCTCCAGGCAAGAACACTAGAGTGGGTTGCCATTTCCTTCTCCAGTGCATGAAAGTGAAAAGCGAAAGTGAAGTCGCTCAGTCGTGTCCGACCCTCAGCGATCCCGTGGACTGCAGTCCACCAGGCTCCTCCACCCATGGGGTTTTCCAGCNGGGTTGCCATTTCCTTCTCCAGTGCATGAAAGTGAAAAGCGAAAGTGAAGTCGCTCAGTCGTGTCCGACCCTCAGCGATCCCGTGGACTGCAGTCCACCAGGCTCCTCCACCCATGGGGTTTTCCAGCACATGTATACATATAGCTGACTCACTCTTGTGAGTGAACACAATCTCGTTAAACAACTATGCTCCAGTAAAGATTAATTCAAAAGTAAAATGCAGAAGAGACTCCATAGACTTTGGGGACTCTGCCTTCTTCAAAGAACTACATACTCTTCTCTCCCCTGGACTTCATGTTTTTTAATGGTGAGGGTATACTGTTATCTTTGAAAAACAGTTTTGTGAACATTTCTGAGAGGCCAAGGATGCTGATGGTAGATGCTGTGGCTGATTTCAACAAGAGTGAGAGGCATTGCTCCTGTGGGCAGCATGGTGAAACCTTCACTTGGGTGGGAGAGGTGACCAGGAGAGGCAGCAGGAGGGTCAGATTGGCAAAGAGCCCTTGATTAGAGCATCCCAGGTGGCGCTAGTCATAAAGAACCCACCTGCCAATGAAGGAGATGCAGGAGACACAGGTGTGATCCCTGGGTTGGGAAGATTCCCTGGAGGAGGACATGGAAACCCACTGTAGTATTTTTGCCTGGAGCATCCCCTGGGCAGTGGAGCCCAGAGGGCTACAGTCCATAGGGTTGCAAAGAGTTGGAAACCACTGGAGTGACTTAGAGCAACACAAAGGTCTCCATCTACATAAATGAAATGCAGACGTTCCACTTATTTTTAAGTGAAGTACAGAACAGAAACGATTTGGGCTTTACATCAAGGCAGCTTCAGGTACTTCTGGCACTCGAGTATCTGACCCTCATCTCTGCGCTTGTCTGCTTCTGTGGGCGAAGTTCCTGGGGCAGGACTGCTCTTGTTGGAGGTAAGGCCTGTCCCTAGGGGAGGACGTGACAGCCTCCTGGCAGTCGGCTGAAGCTGACTCAAGGGGGTGGCTGTGAAGGGAATATGCTGAGAATAGGGTGTAGACAGGATGGAGACTGCCTTGTTTATGAGCTATTCTTTAAAAAGATGATAGCTACTGGCCCTGTTCAGGTTCCTCTAGATAAAGTGATGGCCTTGGGGAAAGAGGAAGCTAATGGTGTACTGTCTCTGCAGAACAGCTGGTGAGGCTGGCATGCGCTAGGACTTGACCTTGGATATAAGGAGGAGTGTTTCCTTTAAGACAAGAGGAAAGGAGCCCACCAGACTCCTCTGTCCATGAAATTCTCCAGGCAAGAATACTGGAGTGGGCACCCAATCCTTCTTCAGGGGTCTTCCCAACCCAGGGACTGAGCCCAGGTCTCCTACATCACAGGCAGATTCTTTACCATCTGAGCACCAGGGAAGCCTTGGGAGTAGATGCATATATATGTAAACATACACAGGTAGTGTTAGGGATGCTGGCTGCTAAGTCACTTCAGCCATGTCCGACTCTGTGCAACCCCACAGATGGCAGCCCACCAGGCTCCGCTGTCCTGGGGATTCTCTAGGTAAGAACACTGGAGTGGGTTGCCGTTTCCTTCTCCAATACATGAAAGTAAAAAGTGAAAGTGAATTGCCCAGTCATATCCGACTCTCAGCGACCCCATGGACTGCAGCCCACCAGGCTCCTCTGTCCGTGGGATTTTCCAGGCGAGAGTACTGGAGTGGGGTGCCATTGCCATCTCCGAGGGATGCTGGAGCAATGCCATTTTGGGCTTTCTCACTGCCCTCTCCTCTTCCTCAAATCCTCCTGACCACATTCAAAGTTGTCTAAAATTCTCATTTTTACATCTGATGATGTGACTTCATTTCTCCAGGTTTGAAATGCATTTTTTTCTTTATCAGTCATGTTTATCTTAATTTAAATATTTATTAGAAATACTCCTACTGGAAGTTTTCAATGTGACTTGTTTAGCGAATGACTGTCAGAACCACATGTAGTTGTCAACAATTTATTTCCAGAACACCTGTAAGGTTTTACCCTAGGGAAATTGGGATTGGCATAGAGACAGATGAAGGGCATCAACTCAGACCAAGTAATGTCTTTTTCAGCTGACCGGTGTTCTCCCGAGTGCCTACCTTATATTGGCTCTCAATGAATGTTTGTTCCACTATCGAGACAGGAAAAGCTGCTTGACAGTTTTATGAGGTAGACAAGGAGGCTGTGAAAGGTGATATATGCAAAAAGTGTGGAGTCAAGTGTGTAGTAAAAATAAATATGTTCAAACCAAAGGGCAAATGTGTGGTACAAATAAAGAGTTTAAAAGGAAGAAAAAGATAGAAACTGCAAAGACAATTTCTGTTTTACCTGTAATTCTCAGCAATAATATCTAATAACTTTAACAAGAGCTCCATCCATTTTATACCTCTCAATCTACAGATTCCACATGGAGCTGGGGACCCAGGCACCTTTGTCACAGGCTTTGACTAATGGCCAAGTTTCCACTTGGATCTCCACCCCTGATTTGGGCTGCTCCAGTCAGGATATACATGAGTTGTTTGGTGTTCAGTTGCTACGACATGTCTACCTCCTTGTGACCTCATGACTGCAGCACACCAGGCCTCCCTGTTCATCACTAACTCTCAGAGCTTACTCACGCTCATGTCCATTGAGTCAGTGATGACATCCAACCATCTCATCCTCTGTCATGCTCTTCTCCTCCTGCCTTCAATCCTTCCCAGCATCAGGGTCTTTTCTAACGAGTCAGCTCTTCTCACCAGGTGGTCAAAGTATTGGAGCTTCAGCTTCAGCATGAGTCCTTCCAATCAGTATTCATGGTTGATTTCCTTTAGGATGGACTGGTTTAATCTCCATGCAATCTGAGAGACTCCCAAGAGTCTTCTCCAGCATCACAGTTTCAAAACATCAATTCTTGGTGCTCAGCCTTCTTTATGGTCCAACTTTCACATCCACACATGACTACAAGATTTCTAGGCAAATCCAGCCAACATTTGACTACTTCATTGATCATCCATCTTCCATTTTAATCATAAGAATCTGAAAGTAAATCCTAATCACCTATTCCCGAAAAGATGAGAACTTGAAAGGTTCACAGAAAATGGGCTGGAATGACAGGGCAAAAAGCTGCAAATTAGGAAAATGACTCTGCAGGATGAATCCCATGGATCAAAAAACTTGATCTTTTTCATAAAGCTCTTGTAGTCTATTTTTTCTTACCCTGTCTCTTCACTTTCTTTGATAAAATTATATGTAATTTGCCCAGTCCTGATCTTTGGTAAATAGACTGACAGTATAGCATAAATTCATTGGGAAATTTTGAATTATGAGAAAAGTGGTCAAATCATGTATTTTAAAAAATGGACTATTTCCCCTTTCATGTAAGCTTAATGAAGGCAAAGTGTGTGTCTGTCATTCGCAGATATGGTCTCAGCATCTAGCATAGCACCTGACTCAAGACAAATTGTCAATAAGTATTTGATGAATCCATGAAGGAGTTGTATTTCATAAAATATAATCAGTAAACATCATAAGCAAGCAACTGTGCCAAGTACTAAAAGGAATCCAAAACTGAGTCTCCCATCTCCTCGATGGTGTACTAGGAAGAATGTAAGAATTATGGAGCCGGGAGATGAAGATGGAGACCCTGGGACTGGACAAGTCTCTTAACCTACTTGAGACTCAGCTCCTTGATCTGTGAAATGGGTACCAGTAGGCTGAGTCCCACTGACATCCCATGAATACTAAATGATGATGTGACTTCTGAGAATTTTCCTCCAAAGCATCTGTGGTAGATTGAATTGTATATTGGCCAACCCAATATCTTCCCAACTTTTAACTCCCTCTTCTTACAAAAGCATCACACATCCCTTCCCCAATATACTCTTGGTGACTTGTTTTGGCCAAGAAGTGGGAGTGGGCTGCAATTCCACTCCTGGGGCATAGGCACTTAGCAGGAGAGGCTTCTAGAAGCAGCAGCACGTTTCTGCCCTAGCTCCTGTCCTCCACCATCCTCCAGAATGCCATTCCAACAGCCTGATTCCTGGAATAAAAAGCACAGAGAGCAGACCTGATTCACAGAAGCGAAGATACAGAGCCTCCCCGCAGCCCCTGGTGTCTGCTATGACAATGAATAGTTACTGTGGCAAAGCTCTGCATTTCTGAGCTCATTTGCCATGCAGAATGAGCTCCAGAAATCTGACTAATGGGGACGCTCAACCTCAAAGGCCAGGAAACATGGGCCCCTCCAGGACAGAACTTTAACCGGAGGGCCTGAGGCCCAGAAGTCCTGTAAAGCCTTGTGCTCTCAAGTGGATATTAATTTCATATGTAAGTCCACAGCATTTTGGAGAAGGAAATGGCAACCCACTCCGGTATTCTTGCTTGGGGAATCCCATGGATGGAGAAGCCTGGAGGGCTACAGTCCACAGAGTCATGAAGAGTCAGACTAATGCTTTAACACACCACGGTATTTGCTTCTGTTTAGGTATTGACAGTGTTTCAAAATGAGAGTAACATCATGGGCTTCCCTGATGGCTCAGATGGTAAAGAAACTGCCTGCAGTGCAGGAGACCCAGGATCAATCTCTGGGTCGAGAAGATCCCCTGGAGCAGGGTATGGCATCCCATTCCAGTATTCTTGCCTGGAGAATTCCAGAGACAGAGGACCACGGTGAGCCACAGTCTCTGGGGTCCCAAAGACTTGGACACGACATGTGCAGGTGGAACATCACAGCTCTTGTGAAATTCACAACTCAGTGAAGCTGTTGCACAGAGGGTTCTTTTCCCCCTAAAATAGAATACATTTGTCCTTACAACATTTTAAAATGTACAGCTTAAACATTTTGAAATATAAAACTTAGGAGATAGCTTGATTTTAAAACCATGCATACAGCAAAAACAACTTCCATACGTAAGCAGGGCTGGTGGGCGGGTGCGTGTATATATGCATGCTTACAAGGATGTATGTTAGTGTAAATTGTTCAGTAGAGATCTTTTTTTTTTTTTAATTCTTGGGATGTGTCATTGTACTATCTCCACAGGAAAGCAGAATTACAACAGTTTGTGTTAGAAGTGAACTATTTTCAGGTTTTAGTGAAAAAATGGACAGTGGGTATTTCGAGCTTGAGTCAGCCATGCCTGTGTGGGAGCCCACTTCTGCTTTGAAAATGGGCAGTTATTTCTTTCCTTTTTATTCTGGTTTAACAGTTTTACCGAGGGACAATTGACACACAGTAACTGCACATATTGAAGTGACAACTGGAGGTTTTCTCATGTAATCAGTGTTGTTCAGTCTCCCAGTCGTGTCTGACTCTGCAACCTCATGGGCTGCAGCATGCCAGGCCTCCCTGTCCTTCACCATCTCCCGGAATTTGCCCAAGTTCATGTCCATTGCCTTGGTGATGCCATCCAGCCATCTCACCCTCTGGCGCCTTCTTCTCCTTCTGCCTCAATCTTTTGCAGCATCAGGCTTTTTCCCAATGAGCTGTCTGTTTCTCATGCATACACACCCATTAAACCATAACCGAAATAAGACAGTAAACATCCTTTCCCCCCAAATATTCTCAAGCCCCTTTAATATCTCCCTCTAGGCACTTTCTGGCTGTCCCTGGGACTCAGACAGTAAAGAATCTGCCTGCGATGCAGGCGACCTGGGTTCAATCCCCGGGCCAGGAAGATCTTTCCATCTACCTTCACCATCTTCAGGCAATCACCACTTTGCTTTCTAGCATTAAAAGTGTGTTGCTAATTTATAGAATTTTGTAGTATATGAGATCATAGTGTGTGCATCACTGTTTGGTTTGGTTTTTGTCATTCAGCAAAGTGATTTTGGATTGACTGATGTTTCTGCGTGTATAAGTGGTTTGTTTCTTTTTATTGCTGTATAGTTTTCTCAGTTAAAGGAAAGCATTTTTACACAATTTTAAAGGTACTTTACATTTGCAGTTATTATAAATATTAGCAATATTTCCCAAGGTCCATGTACATCCCTGAGCCTGTCTTACACCCAGGGCGGGCCTGAGACACTGCAGGGAGATGCTGAGTGTGGATCGAAGCCTGCAAGGCTGACCTGCAGAGGCGAGACTTGGGCTGGAATATTCATTTTGGAATCAAAATAGGGAAATGTTACTTAAGGCAATCAGGACGACCCCAGCAGTCCAGTGGTTAGAATTCCCCCTTTCAATACAGGGGCTACAGGTTTGATTCCTGGTTGAGGAGCTATGATCTCACATGCCTTGTGCCAAATAAAAAAAAAAAAAAAAAAAAAGAAGCGATATTATAACAAATTCAATAAAGACTTTAAAAATGGTCCACATAAAAAAATAAGCAAATAAATAAAAGTAAAGCAAGAGGACCGGATGATGTAAGTTGGGGAAAGAGTGTAGAGATAGAAACCTGGTAACAAGACAGTAGCAGCATTTGTAGTTAAAATAAATGAAAACTTACTTCTATAACTGACATAGAAAAAATCTTAAAGTAAGTTATCAGGCTCTTATATCAATTCCAGCTTGTTTGAATAGCATAACAACATAGGCAAGCAAGCATTCTTCAAATCATATATAGTGATTTGAAAACTATTAGCTACTTTCAGTGGAGAAGGCAATGGCACCCATTCCAGTACTCTTGCCTGGCAAATCCCACGGACAGAGGAGCCTGGTGGGCTGCAGTCCATGGGGTCGCTAGGAGTCGGACACGACTGAGTGACTTCACTTTCACTTTTCACTTTCATGCACTGGAGAAGGAAATGGCAACCCACTCCAGTGTTCTTGACTGGAGAATCCGGGGGACGGCGGAGCCTGGTGGGTTGCTGTCTATGGGGTTGCAGACAGTCGGACACGACTGAAGCGACTTAGCAGCAGCAGCAGCTACTTTCAGAGTAGTCTGCTCCTCTGTAACACAATTTCTTTTGTTCTTGGTGACAACACTTTATTCTAATTATTGTTACTGGAAAATGATGGGTTTTCCAGGTGGCTCAGTGGTCAAGAATCTGCCCTGCGATGCAGGAGACACAGGAGACGTGGGTTCTATCCCTGGATCAGGAAGATCCACTGGAGGAGGAAATGGCAACCCACTCCAGGATTCTTGCCTGGAGAATGCCGTGGACAGAGGAGCCTGGTGGCCTACAGTCTATGGGTCACAAAGAGTTAGACACAACTTAGCGACTGAGCAGGCAGAGAAATGATATCATTCACCACCTGCTAGAATCTTTGTTAGACGTGCTTAATTAGTATCCAATTTCCTTCTGTGTATCTGCCTCTTGTGCAGAATACAAAAAGTTAAAATATAACACTCCCTAGTTCCGCTTACAAGCACGATTTGCACTGAAAATTAGATTCCTCCCCTTGATGCATCCAGAGGCTGAAGTCAGTTTTCTGATGACTTTGGCTGTTTCCTGTTGGCGAGCCGAGGAGGTGCCAGCTCAGCTCTCAGGGTGCTCAGTGTGGGCCAGTCAGGACCTGGCGTCTGGGGCCTTGGGTGGTAATGGGATTTTAGCAGCAGTGTTCAGACAGCGTCAGGGTCTGAGCAGTTGTGGTGGGGGCGGCCTGTTTCTGGATTCCACATCACGCCAAGTCCACATCTCCTCAGACTCAGTGGCTATAGTCACAGCCTCCTGATCCCCTCCTTGCCGATTGTTAGAAGTAGCTCCCCTGATAAACCAATGTCTGCCAGTCATTCCCAGAAGACCACTATGGAACCCAGTACTCCAGGAGCACTTGCAACAGGTTTGAAAGAGGCGTCTTTCTAAATCACTGTACAAAAATTACTGAAAGCATGTCTATTTCCTACACTGAAATGGGATCCACATTCCAATTCACACACTCGCTGTCATAAAAAGGCGAGCTTACGGCTACCAAAGGGGAAAGGCGAAAAAAGGGACATACTGGGAGCTTGGGATGGACAGATACACACTTCTATGTCTAAAACTGATAAGCAATAAGGTCCTACCATGTAGCCCAAGGAACTATACTCAATATTGTGTAATAACTTATACAGAAAAAGAATCTGATATATACATATGTGTGTGTGTGTGTGTGTGTGTGTGTGTGTGTGTGAATCACTTTGCCGTATACTTGAAACTGACCCAGTATTGCAGATCAACTATACTTCAATAAATAGAAAATTTTAAAAGCCTGGGGATAAGCAGGGTATCAATTGGAATTAAATTATAAAACCGTTGATGGAGGAGATTCTTGGATTCAATTTTTTATCATTTAATTTACTGTAACACATTGACTTGTTATGGGCTTACAGTGAGAAATATAGCCAAACTTAGTAGCCGGTGCCCAGTTCCACAATTTATGAGATAATGCCTAGGTAAAAATAAGTGACTTGCAGTCATGATTAACATTTCACAGGATTGTGCATAATGCCCTCATTCATTACACCCAAATTGAAGTAATTTATTTCTAAAAGCACTTTATTAGCAGCAAAAGGAAAAGAAGATTCATCTATGTAACTAACACATAATAAAATTGTCAGGATCATTCTATTAAGAGAAACAAGCTACCTTCTTAAAGACACAAATAGATCCCTTTTACGGTTAAAATATTTGATATAATTGTGATTTATGGCATCTCAATTGGACAACCTAGGAATGTAAAATATACTCTCTTCAGACTATGTCATAAATATTCAGAATGTTCTCAGCTCATATCCATTATCTTTTATTGCTATATTTCAGAAAATATTGAAAGAGGAAGAATTTTTGGCCGTCAAAAGTTAAGCTTAGCGTTTTCTTATGTGAGAATTAACTAGAGAAGATACTTTCCAGACCCAGCACAGCGCTGGGCAGATATCAGGTAAATGAATAATGACTAAAGAGAGTCTAAACAGGTCTACAATGTGCATTTTGGAAAATCACAATGGATGAGGCTAGCCTCAAAGATTTAAATACAATTATTGAGCAGGTGTCATGACTGAAAGGACCTAAATGATCTCTGAGACTGGTTATACGGGCGTGGGTGCTCAGACATGTCCTTTATGTGATGTATTTGATGTACTACATTTGCAAATCATGAAAACTCTTCAGGCTTGAGTTGTCTCATCTGTAAAATAGGGGTAACACGATGGTGATAGTAAGGAGTGGATGATCGGACTCATAGCCCAAGAAACGGCAGCTATGAGCATTACATGGGCATTTTATTAAACTCAGAAGACCCAAGTGTTGCCTTTGCTTCTTTAAATGATAAAGCCAAATGTTGCTTTTCTCCTGGCAAGCTCCTTAGGTGTCTCTGGCTCTGCCCTGTGACTCCGCTTCCCCCTTGCGCTTCCTTCACCCCCCAGTGCTTCTTGGAAAGAAGATTAAATGCAGGACCACTTCAACCTGCTTCTGCAGTTTAATCCTCCAGCATATGGGTTCTTCCTACTGATGGAAGGAGAAGTATGAATACATAAAGCCAATCATATATCCACACGTATGAATGGAATCTAGAAAGACGGTGCAGATTAACCTGTTTGCAGGGCAGGAATGGAGACTGACGTGGAAGCAGAGAACAGAGGAGTGGACACAGGGAGGGAGAAAAGGGAGGGTGAGAGGAGTTGGGATAAGATTGGCACACATGTGCACCACCCTGTGTAAAGTAGAGAGCTAGTGGGAACCTGCCGTGTAGCACAGGCAAACTCGGCTTGTGCTCCGTGATGCCCTAGAGGCGTGGGATGGGGGAGGGAGACTCAAGGTGGGGATATATGTATACACAGCGCTGACTCACGTTGTGGTATGGCAGAAACTAATACAGTATTCGCCACTAAAAATAGCTGGAACTAATATATATATATATATATAT
>SJYV01013811.1:0-96538 GCA_006410875.1 Neotragus pygmaeus
ATATATATATATATATATATATACACGTTATTGGTATTTTTCTTTCTGACTTACTTCACTCTGTATAATAGGCTCCAGTTTCATCCACCTCATTAGAACTGATTCAAATCCATTCTTTTTAATAGCTGAGTAATACTCCATTGTGTATATGTACCACAGCTTTCTTATCCATTCATCTGCTGATGGACATATAGGTTGCTTCCATGTCCTGGCTGTTGTAAACAGTGCTGCTATGAACACTGGGGTACACATGTCTCTTTCAATTCTGGTTTCCTCAGTGTGCATGCCCAGCAGTGGAGTTGCTGGGTCATATGGCGGTTCTATTTCCAGTTTTTTTAAGGAATCTCCACACTGTTCTCCATAGTGGCTGTACTAGTTTGCATTCCCACCAACAGTGTAAAAGGGTTCCTTTTTCTCCACACACTCTCCAGCATTTATTGTTTGTAGACTTTTTGATAGCAGCCATTCTGACCGGCATGAGATGGTACCTCTTTGCAGTTTTGATTTGCATTTCTCTGATAATGAGTGACTTTGAGCATCTTTTCATATGTTTGTTAGGTATCTGTTTTTTTTGGAGAAATGTCTGTTTAGTTCTTTGGCCCAGGATCCTCTATGATCCACCTCCCAGAGTAATGGAAATAAAAGCAAAAATAAACAAATGGGACCTAATTAAATTTAAAAGATTTTGCACAATGAAGGAGACTATAAGCAAGGTGAAAAGACAGCCTTCAGAATGGGAGAAAATAATAGCAAATGAAGCAACTGACAAAGGATTAATCTAAAAATATATACAAGCAACTCCTGCAGCTCAATTCCAGAAAAATAAACGACCCAATCAAAAAATGGGCCAAATAATTAATTTTATACTTCTTGAAAAAAACAAATACAGAAAATAACTCCGTGTTAAGAGGGTGGAAGTTGGAGAAGTAAAGGTCATTGATGAAGTAAAGGTCATGAATATTCACTGTGTGTCTTACTGGGTAACAATTAGAAGAATAGTTTACAGGTTGACAGGACTATTTTGTCTAGTATCCAAAAAAACTGCATTGAAACCCCTTTTCATCTTGGTTTTCCTGGATGTTTTCTCTTCTGTGTCACCTACCCGCACTCCTCCAGAGTATTTCAAGTTGGACCTGCAGAGACCCTTTTGAAGGTTAAATGGAGTTCAAGGGCTTCCATTCTTAGTTTCCCTGCTGAGACAAAAGATACACTAATTAATGGCTTTTATGAAGACTTGACTTTTTACTGGAAATGAAACCAAATAATTCCTCTGAAGACTTTATAACTAATTGCTATTTAGCATAATTTGATTTGAATTTCTCATGGAAAACAGTTGAATGGTAACAGAGTTGATTATTATGAATCCAAAAGTTTCTTCATCTGAAGATTAATCATGCTAAAAGCCAATATATCACTTATATAATTTTATTCTGCAGAACATTTCCTGTTTTGATGTACTGTTTTGGAATGCTTACTGAATAGAGCGAGCCTTTGGAAAGCTTTTACTACCTGGAACTCTCAAGGAAATAAGTTGTTTCAGACTGAAACATCTTTTGGATAGAATTTTTCCTTTTAAGCAAAAAGTCATATATATCTGTGTGTACTTAATGGTGTGTGTATATATATACACACACTTATTTTTTGACTTTAACAATTTATAAGGAAACTCTTATATAAAATCATATACATATATTTGTGATTTTTAGGTAACATGAAATATAAATGAACTTTTCCTTAGTGATACTGTATTAGCAATAAGACACTATTTTTCTGGACCAAAGCTCAAGAACACAAGAGTAAGCTTGTTGAGATGTGCGTCTACATGAGGTCCAGAATATGCCCAAGTAAGGTCACAGGTATGAGTGTGATCTTTCTAAAGAGTAGTGGAAACAAAGGTGATATCATTACATGATTTAGTGTGTATGAAGAAAAAATATGAGTTATCTTAAATTCCCTCAGAAGCTTTTCATTAAAATATCATCTTTTAATGCAGTCTGCAAAGGCCTCAACAGCATCCTTAGGATTATTACTCCAATGATTTTCTAAGGTCTGTTCAAATAACGAGCCTTCATATTGGCTATATTGGTTAATGGCAGAAAGTCAGAGTAAAGTTTGAATAAAATAGTCTGTCTTCTTAATGAGAGTATACCAGGTCTTCAAATTCGCCTTCCTAAAAGGGATTGGATCCCCCTGGTGGCTCAGATGGCAAAGCGTCTGCCTACAGTGGGGGAGACCCGGGTTCAATCCCTGGGTTGGGAAGATCTCCTGGAGAAGGAAATGGTAACCCACTCCAGTATTCTTGCCTGGAAAATCCCATGGACCAAGAAGCCTGGTAGGCTACAGGCCATGGGGTTGCAAAGAGTCGGACTTGACTGAGCAACTTCACTTTCACTTAAAGGCAATACATTGTTTAGAAAAAGATTTGAATTGGTTTCTTTACCTAAGTGAAATCTGATTTTTGGTTTATTAATCACCTTTTATTTAGATTGAAGATTTTTCCTTCCTTATCTCTTCTCCTTTTCTTCCCTTTTTTCCCTTTTTAAAAATCTTCCCTCCTTTTCATCTTCCCTTTGTCTTTCTACTTCATTCTTCCCTTCTCTCCCTTAGTTTCATCCTTTTTTTCCTTTCTTCCATCCCTCCTTCCTTTTTCTGTACCTAACAGGTCAAAGTTGAATCTAAAATGCTGACCGTTTTCTGGACAAATATGGAGCAAATTTTTTAAATACCTCTCAAGTTATTGAAGAGGTGAGGGGAAAACATTTTCCTCTTAACTCAGAAGGCAGTGTATTAGAACGTCATTTATATACTTCAAAAATATCTTAGAACATCCTATTCTCACTGGCTCCGTGATTGTGCTAACCATCCCTCAATGCATACAGATTCATGGACAGTTAAGAAAGGGAATGGAAGAGAATGAAGCAGGAGTGATCATTTTCTAGTCAAATGTTCCATATTGCACATGTAACTAGTGAATGATTCAGAAATGGTGTCTTGTCTTTTCTTGATTTTATAGATTTGTCACCTAAAAAATGAAAAATTATTTTCCCCTGCATGCCTTTATGTTCTTCAGTTTGTGTCCTCAGTTTCTGGATTTTGCTGTCCCATGGGTGAATGGAATTTACCTTCATTCCATCTGAGAACATCTTCATCTCAGTTAAAGAAGGCATATCAATGAGCAAAATATTCTCTTCCCAGTTCTCAAGGGAGGGTAGTCCTCGTTCTGTTACAGTCTAAGAAAGCAGGCAAAAGACTCTGAGATTGCACTTATTCAGTTGGTTGGACAGCTTCAGTGCTAGCTTTGACTCACAAAGTAGTGTGATATTTCTTATACCTTGAGTGTTATGGAGCAATTAATCTTTATTGCCCACACAAAATAATGACAAGGAACCTTTTGATATGCACCTGTATTTCAAATGTAATCCACTAGTTTATAGCTAAAAATAGTGTATTTTATTTACTAAATGGCAGAGGATAAGATGGTTGGATGGCATCATCGACTCTATGGACATGAGCTCTGGGAGTTGGTGATGGACAGGGAAGCCTGGCATGCTGCAGTCCATGGGGTTGCAAAGAGTCAGACACGACTGATCAACTGAACTGATTTAGTAACTTGAACACAGTTTATGGTTCAGTCTTTGAGGATATAATCAGAGCCAGTCCAGTGGATTAGGTTGAATGGATCAGATTCCAAGGATGACCAAAAGTCTTAGACTCACTTGTTAGCCCAGACCCCACAGTTACAAATTCCATTCGGTAATGAGAGAAACATTTATTTTGCCTTTCTCGTCTCTCTTCTATCTCCCTTCCTTCTTTCCTCTATTGCTAGAGCTATGCCTCTCTATCTCTACCTCTGTGTTGCTTTCTATCTCTATTATTGCCTGACTCTTAAAAAATAATAGTTAATAGCTAATCTTTACTGAGTATTTGAAATGTTCCAGTTATAAATCTACATGAATTTTATTTAGATTTGAAGGGATGATAAAATGGAAAACAAAGCAATTGTTTTACATTGAAAAGTTATGAAAAATAAACTTCACTATGCATTTTAAACTGTTAATAATTCATGAGAGGAATACCCACTAAGGATATTCATGAGAGAAATGACCACTAAGATTATATGTCTGATGAAACTAACTGGTCAGAATATCTTTTGCTTCAGTTCAGTTTAGTCGCTCAGTCCTGTCTGACTCTTTGCCACCCCATGAATCAGCACGCCAGGCCTCCCTGTCCATCACCAACTCCCGGAGTTCACTCAAACTTATATCCATCGAGTCAGTGATGCCATCCAGCCATCTCATCCTCGGTCATCCCCTTCTCCTCCTGCCCCCAATCCCTCCCAGCATCAGAATCTTTTCCAATGAGTCAACTCTTTGCATCAAGTGGCCAAAGTACTGGAGTTTCAGCTTCAGCATCAGTTCTTCCAAAGAACACCCAGGACTTATCTCCTTTAGAATGGACTGGTTGGATCTCCTTGCAGTCCAAGGAACTCTCAAGAGTCTTCTCCAACATCACAGTTCAAAAGCGTCAATTCTTTGGTGCTCAGCTTTCTTCACAGTCCAATTCTCAAATCCATACATGACTACTGGAAAAACCATAGCCTTGACTAGACAGACCTTTGTTGGTAATGTCTCTGCTTTTGAATTTGCTTAGTTTTAATTTTCCGTCCTCTCTTCATTCATCAAACATATCTTAGGTGCTTACTATTAGTATAACAAGATTTATGCTAATGAGTGTAGCTACAGAACAAAGGAAACTTAGTTTTCATCCACCACAACCTATGTCCTATAGTGGGTTTTGCATTTCCTTGCTGGAACTCTGTCTCAGAGATCTCTGTTCTGACACCAGTATATCTAAAACCACAGTGACATCTGACAACACAGACTTTCATATGCTACAACATTATTGACTCCAGTCATCAACATTCACAGATCCCCGTAATTTTGAGCTATGGCAAATGTGGCAGACTGCCATGTCCATGTCTGGCAGAAACTGTTTTATTGGTTATTACAGGGCGGACTTCTCATTTAATTGAGATGCATTAGGTAAATAGTATGCAAGTGGCTTCATTAGTTGAGTTTTATAGAATGCAGTCAGCCACAGCCCTCTGAAATTGTAGAAACTCATGGGCCAGCAGTAGTAGCACAAAATAATAATTGAGTTGAACATTTAACCCCGCCTTCACCCCATCAAGGGTCATCTTCAAAACAAGTGACAAGTGTCTCTTAGAATATATCAAATGTCTTCTGTTTCTTAGAGGTCAGAATATGTGTTAATTTATAGCATGGATAGAAATAAATTAGATGAAACAAAGTTTAGGCAGCTCTTTTTTCTCTAAAGTATAAATAATGTAGTAACACCTGTGCCATATTTCTAGTATCAAGGCCAGATGGCTCATCCTCATTCTCTTTCTCTCATTCTAGTTTTCTTTTAACTGTTTAAAATCATGATATACTTGTTTCATGTTCTAATATTCAATGTTTTGCTTTCACTTTTCCCTGCATTTTTTATTGCCTTTATTTTTTTGCTGATTCATAGGAAAAGCATATTCCTTTATTCTTCAAAATTGTTTGTTTTTTTAATTATATAGGCAATTCTCTTTCCTCCCAGTGAGATCTCTCCCATAGTCCTGATCTACTGCTTTACAGTGAGTTGTTTGATTTTTTTAGGCATACTTCATAGTTGTCATTATGGGATTTCTTTTAGGTGTACTTCTGTGTTACAGACATTGCTTTCTGAAATATTATACCTTCTTGTATATTATTTAGCTCTCACTTTGCTAGGAAAAAAAAATATAACATATACACACATACACACACTCAGGTTAGTTTCTTAAAACTATGATGTAAAGAGTAAAGAAGTAAAAGATAGTTTCATGTCAGAAAGTGTTATTATGTTACCTTTATTAATAACTTGGACATAAAATTACAAATACAAAAGCATTTTCTTTAAAAATTTTAACATCTCATTTTAGTGTTATCTAACTTGCTTAATATATCCTTCCCCTACCCTTTTCTCCTTTCATAAAATTAAGTTTGTTTTCTATGTCTGTGAATCTGCTTCTGTTTTATAAATGAATTCATTTGTGTCCTATTTTAGATTCCACATGCAAGTGATATCATGTGGTCTTTGTCTTTTTCTTTCTGACTTGCTTCACTTAGTGTGATAATCTCTAAGTCCTTCTGTGTTGCTGCAAATGGCATTAGTTCACTCTTTTCAATGGCTGAGTAGTATTCCTTTGTGCAAATATGTACCACATCTTCTTTATCCATTCATCTGTCATTGGCCAATTAGGTTGCTTCCATGTCTTGGCTATTGTAAATGGTGCTTCACTACACATGTGGTGCATGTATCTTTTCA
This sequence comes from Neotragus pygmaeus, assembly GCA_006410875.1. Taxonomy (NCBI): domain Eukaryota; kingdom Metazoa; phylum Chordata; class Mammalia; order Artiodactyla; family Bovidae; genus Neotragus; species Neotragus pygmaeus. Next base: position 6,358 of record SJYV01013811.1, read on the forward strand.
AAATATGGTTTTCCCTGAATTTGCTAGGGAGTGAGATTGTTGGATCATGTAACAACTCTAGATTTTTTAGGAATACCTCCATACTGTTTTCAGTAGTGGCTGTACCAATTTACATTATCACCAACAGTGTAGGAGGGTTCACTTTTACCTACATTTTCTCCAGTGTTTGTTACTTGTAAACTCTTTGGTGATGGTTATTCCTACCATCATGAGGTGATAACTTTGATTTGCATTTCTCTAATAGTAATGATGAGCATGTTTTCATGTACCTACCTATTGGCCATCTGTATGTCTTTGGAGAAATGTTTGTTCAGGTCTTCTGCCTATTTTTTATTGGGTTGTTTTGTTTTTTGTTATTGATATACGTGAGCTATTTCTGTATTTTGGAAATTAAGCCCTTGTTGGTCACATGGTTTGTAAATATTTTCTACCAGTCTGTAGGTGGTGTTTTTATATTGTTGATGGTTTCCTTTGCAAAAGTTTTAATTTGGATTAGATCTCATTTGTCTATGTTTGCTTTCGGGACACTAGCCTTAGAAAACATTGGTATTTATGTCATGAAATATTTTGCTTATGTTTTTCTTCTGGGAGTTGTGGTTTCATGTCTTATATTTAAGTCTTTAAATCATTTTTGAATTTACTATTCTGTGTAGTATAAGTGAGTGTTGTAGCTTCATTGATTTACATGCAGCTGTCCAGCTTTCCCAGCACCACTTGCTGAAGAAACTGTCTTTTCTCCATTGTATATTCTTGTCTCCATTGTTGAAGATCAATTGACTGTAGTGTGGGAGTTTATTCTGGCTCTCTATTCTGTTCCGTTGACCCATGTGTCTATGTTCACGCCAATATCATGCTGTTTGATGTTTTGATTACTGTAGCTTTATAGTATTATCTGACTCTGAGAGGGTTAGTTATATCATCTTTGTTCTCTTTCCTTATGATCACTTTGGCAATTCTGGGTCTTTTATGGTTCCATATAAAGTTTAAGATTGTTTGTTCCAGTTCTGTAAAAAATGTCATAGGTAATTTGATAGGAATAGTGTTAAATCTGTTGATTGCTTTGGGTAGTATGCCCATTAAACAAAATTCATTCTTCCAGTCCAAGAGAATGGGATATCTTTCCATTTCTTTCAATTTTCTTTAATTTCTTTATCAATGTTTTATAGTTCTTAGCAAATAAGTCTTTCAGCTTGATCATGTTTATTCCTAAATATTATTTTTACTTATTTTGATATGATTTTAAGAGGGTTTTTTTTTTTAACTTTTCCTTTCTGATATTTCACTGTTGGTATAAAGAAACGCAACAGGTTTCTAGGATTTTTCAGTGGCACAAGGTGGGGGACAGCTGTGGGTTCCTGAACCCTGAATATACCCTAGAGATACATAATTTTCAGAAAGTTGTTGTAAGCTCATTCACTGAAGATCGCCCTCTCAGTTTTCTTTCCATCACTAATGCATATTTATACTCTTCCTTGTACACATTTTCTGTCAATTTAGTGGGATTTGGAAAGGGTTAGAGGGAAAAAATTCTGTAGCAATTTGGCCATCTTGAACCGAACAGGATACACATTTTCAATAGCTTAACTAGATGAAGACCCAACTAGAATACCTGGCTTTTTGTAAGAAATCTATCCAAAAAAATCACTGTCACAGATAGGAAATAGAGACTACAACCTAAACTTCACAGAACTGAATTAAATAGGAATTTCAATAACTGGAACTTCTAGCAGACTTGCTGGTGATTAATACAGGGTGAAATTTTATTTTGCTTCTCTCTACTTTTTTAGTTCCCTTTTTTTCATGCACATATATGTAATCAATTTGAGTAGGCAGATCTCATAGGATATATTTAGATATCATCAATGTTTCTGTCTTCCACTCTTTCTTTAAATCTGCTAGGTGAGTGAATTTATGTTCTTGCCATTGGAACAGTCTTGGCTGAACCAAAAGTCACTTTAAATTACCAAAATAATCTTGATTAAATAATTACAACTATTTGGTCCCAGATAGTATTTAATATTTTTAAACTTTATGTAAGATTAGTCTGCCATCCTTTCTTGTTCCTCTGTTCTCAGCAAGATGGTATCAATTTGATTGATCTTCAGTTTGATACTTTCAATTGATTTATCAACAACTGAAGTTTGAAGAAAGCAAGGGAAGGATGTTTATGTGTTTTCTAAGCTTAACCAGTGTTTGAAACTGGCTCTCTCATGGGGACTTTTGTGAATTCTGTGAATAATTTTGTAGTGGGTTTTCTCTCTGCAGCTCCCTTGAGGTGGACATCGCCCCTTCTTGGCCCAGCTTCTCCTGAGCTCCCAGCTTCAGTCTCCACTGTGGCATCCACAGACTTTGATAATCGGGGCCCTCTTGTCTTGGCAGGCTGTCTTCTTTGGCAAGATCCTTTTGAGAAGGATCTTTTCACTAATCCACTGTGTCCACAACTGCAGGGGATACGCATCAATTTCTATGAGTGCTCTTAGAATTATTGGTTACTTTTGCTTGGAGTTAGAGTGTGGCCCCCTCCTTGCCCCTTCTGCCTCAGGGAAATGACTCCCAGACCTGTTCTCTTCAAAAGAATCCTCCTCCCTAATTTTAGCCGGCATGGGGCGCTTACTACTCTCAAAATTCTCCTTGGCCAACATCACCTATGGCCTTCACACCTTAACTAAAACTGAGAAAGGAAAACGCATGTCTTAAAACCCTGTTGCTGCTTCTGCTGCTGCTAAGTCGCTTCAGTCGTGTCCGACTCTGTGCGACCCCATAGACGGCAGCCCACCAGGCTCCCCCGTCCCTGGGATTCTCCAGGCAAGAACACTGTGGAGTGGGTTGCCATTTCCTTCTCCAGTGCATGAAAGTGAAAAGTCAAAGTGAAGTCGCTCAGTCGTGTCTGACTCTTTGCGATCCCATGGACTGCAGCCTACCAGGCTCCTCCGTCTATGGGAGGCACAGGTTAATTGAACACAGCATTGACTAAAAAGTTTGAATGATTTTTTAAAACTCTGTGAACTTTGGGCTTGAATTCTGCAACTGGAGTAAAATCTCATAAAAAGCAAGAATTTCAGTGGAAATAAATGAGTTGTTACCAACAAATGATTTGAGATGTCACTAATTTGGAAATAGAAGGTTCTTGGTCAAAGCTGAAACTGGACTGACTTTTAAGAAATTCAGACAGCATATATTTGAGTAAGATGTGGCTCAAAGTTTAATTACATGATGAAAATATAAACAATTTCATTAGAGATAAATGGAAGGAATTGTTAAAATATCTACTAATTAATTTTTTCACTAATATAATTTTAATTTCTAGAAAAAATTATGAACTATGCTTGATTACCACATTTATGAATGATGAAATATTAACCTAAATAATTCAGAAGTTTTATAATTCTGAATTTAGTAACTACAACAAATTTCTATTGATTGTGGTGCGGGAACAGACTCTTGAGAGTCCCATGGAGAGCAAGGAAATCAAGCCAGCCAATCCTAAAGGAAATCCTGGGTGTTCATTGGAAGGACTGAATGTGAAACTGAAACTCCAATACTTTAGCTACTTCATGTGAAGAGCTGACTCATTGGAAAAGATCCTGATACTGGGAAAAATTGAGGGCAAGTGGAGAAGGGGGCTACAGAGGATGAGATGGTTGGATGGCATCACCGACTCAATGGACATGAGTTTGAGCAAACTCTGGGAGATAGTGAAGGACAGGGAAGCATGGTGTGTTGCAGTTTATGGGGTGGCAGAAAGTCAGACACAACCTGGCAACTGAACAACAATAGCCTACTTTCAAAATAAAATGTCAAAAAACAAACCAGATGGAACCTGGAAATATGCATCTAGGCAAAGTCATTGATAAGCATTACATATTCTGAAAAATCCACTATCTGAAGGAATGTGTAACTGGACCTACTAGATGCTTTCTTAGTAACTAATATATTTTAATTAAATGAAAGCTCATAAGTAAAACCTACATCAGTTCTATTGTGTCAATATGGCTTCAAGAACACAAAACTTGAATTATGGATCAAGACATCTAGTGGCAGGACTCTTAATCATTGTGCTGCTGGAAGTGACCAGACCCTTGTGAACTGTTAAAAGTTTTTATGATATTTGAGTTGGCAGTTCAGGAACAGGGGGAAAAAAACAGAATGGGCAGACATAAGCCTGATTTCTTGGTATTTTCATGATATTTGAGTTGGGTTCATTGAGTTGGATTTCTGAAGTCCCAGAGTTAGTCATATTTCCATGGCATGAGATTTTGGAAGATGACTGAAAGGTATTGGGAAGCACTTAGCAGTGCAGTTCTAGTGGTATAATTTAAATTAAATTTTTTTTCTAATAAGCCCAATATGGAATAATGGCAAGACCTCCCACCCATTGCATTTGCCTGTAAGTAATGAGTGAGATTTGGTTAAATAGGAAAAAAAAATTTAGAAGACTCGTGCACAGTTATGGCTTTGGTTGAGTCAGGCCAGAGAGTTATGTGATCAGTATTATGATGTGGCCAGTGAACTTCTGATAATGAATGTAGGAAGAGTGGGACCAGGGATAGATACTCCACCACACCTATGTGGAATGACCAGGCTAGAACACTGCACACAATTATGGACAAACCAAACATGTTCATGAGGGAGACAGCTCAGTGTATAATAAAGAGTATTAGAAGCCAGGTTGATGGAGAACAGTTGCCTATTACCTTGGAAAGAAGAGAGAACATGAGATTTTTGTTAGTTTGTTTTTATAAATGTAAAGCTTAACTTTTATTAATGAAAAGTGATTAGATTTTATTTTCTGCTTCGTCCCAAGAGGTAAGGAGAGATGGATAGAAAGAGAAGGTGTGAGGATAATATAAAGAAGTACTTTGTCAGAGTTGAGAAAAGACAGACTACTTTGAGATTGTGCTATGCTATGCTAAGTCACTTCAGTCGTGTCCGCCTCTTTGCGACCATATGGACTGTGACCCGCTAGGCTTCTCTGTCGATGGGATTCTCCAGGCAAGAACACTGGAGTGGGTTGCCATGCCCTCCCCAGGGGTTCTTCCTGACCCAGGTATATAACCCACATCTCTTATCTCCTGCATTGGCAGGGGGGTTCTTGACAACTAGCTCCACCTGGGAAACCCGACTTTGAGATTAGCGATTGTTCAACTATTAAACTGGAGAAATTTCAGTTAATTAGCAGGTTGTTTGGTTTTATTGTTTTGTTTCTTCTCTGTTCAATACAACTTGTTTGCCCTGTGTTTTTTGGCTGGATGCTTTTGGCCAATATGCTGATCTTGAATAATTTTGAAATTGTGAAAATGCATTAAATCCTTTATCAACATGTTCACTGTAATGGAAGTCCTCTTTTCGCAGTGAAAATTGATGTCGGGTGGCATACTCATTGTTCACTCACTGCAGTTTGCTCAAAGACCTCGCCATTAACCAGGAATGTCTTACCAAAATGCTGTGGTGACTTGTACTGTGCTTAAAGAAAGCACATCCTGGCCTGAAAATAAACAAATGCCTCCTGACACTCAGTTCATGTATTCCTCAGAGTTTATGATAATTAGGATGCATGTTTAATTGCTGTCCTTTTATTTCCACTGCATTGTGGCAGGTAAAAAGCAGATTTCAAACCATGTGTGTTAAATGCACAGGTAATTTATAAACTCATTTTTGCTGTTACGGGCTCATGTAAATCATCCTGAATGTCAATAAGTCACTCTTTTATTAATTTTGTGCCAACTGTTACTAAAGGTACATTTGGCCCTCTCCTTAGAAAGGATTCCTTTGAGTGACGGCATTTCATGAATGTGTCCCTTTGACCATGATAAGTAAGCTTTCTACCACTATAATAATTTTTATAGAGTAAGAGCTCTTGGGATGTATTATGGGTGCAACCAACTTTCAAATGCAAATATGAAAATATCTGTAAGTTATAAAGTAGCTTTCAACTACATCAGGGGCAGATATTTTATCCTATTCAGTATTACTAAATAATTATTATCACATAAAAGGATTGTAATTTAATAATTCCTTTACTGATCTGAAATATAGCCAATTTATTACATTAGGAATGCTTAGAGGATGTTGAATTTCTGAGAGTCGTTAATGTTAACTATCACAATGCAGTAATTATTTTCCAAATTCTATTATTAAGCAATAATTTTTAAAATTATAATAAGCCCAATTTCTTGGGATGTTACTGTTGGGTCAGAAAGGGTCAGAAGCTGAGGTGTTTGTTGTTATTCCTTATAAGGAAATCATTTAAAAGTTCATGTGAAAGGCAAGATGAGCTCTTACCAGATAATCTTTACTGAATTTGTTATTAAAGGATTTACTTCACAACAATACAGTTACAGGAATACTTAATTATTAGATTCTTTGTGCTTTCCCTTTTTATGTAAAATGTATAATATTATATATATTACATAGTTCGATTCAGTCTCTTTTATTTTAAACCTTATTTTAAATGTGATTTAAATGGAACTTCCCCATGAAGAATTATGAACTGAATCTCTTTTCCAGAAAAATTCTAGAAATCTATAGTGAATTAAATATTCTAATGCCCAAAGGGTAGTATCATACAGGCATACCTTAGAGATATTGCAGGTTCCTTTCCAAACCACCCAGTGAAGGGACTGTCACAATAAAATGAGTCATACAGATTTACAAATACAACAGAAAGTGAATCATCTTCAATTTGTAAAATGCACAGAACAAAACACAATAAAACAAGTTATGCCTGTATTCAAAAATTATTGTTGAATAAATGAAGTATGTAAACATGTTTGGTTAAGTATGGTCAGCAGATTTCACATCCACAGTTTCAGCCAGGCTCAGGTCAAAAATATTTGGGGAAAAAAATTGTGAAAACTGCCAAAAAGTAAAACTTGAGTTTGGTGCAGAGGCAATCATTTACATAGCATTTATATTATAATTAGAATATCATTTACATTGTATTAAGTATTGTAAGTAATCTAGAGATGATTTAAATATACAAGAGGATGTACATAGATTGTATGCAAATATCAATACTACACCAGTTTATTTCAGACACATGAGCACACTTTGATTTTTCTGATCTGATGGGGACTTGGCGCCAATCCCTGTGAATACCAAGGGGAATGACTATACAAGAAAGAAAGGAAAAGAATAGAAGAAAACATTGGGAAATAAAATAGCTGTTGAGCAAGAAATGATGGTATTGGGGGAAATCTTTTTTGTTAAGCATGAGCATAATTTAAATATTTGAAAATAATCACCGAGAGCACCTGGTGCAATTTCTTGCCCTTAAGCAGGGTGGCATAAAAGTATTCAAGAGGGAAGAAAGAACTAGAACTAGAAGAAAAGATCTAGCAGGGACTTTGGATCCAAAAAAGTATACATTTGGCTGATGAGAATGATATGCAGAAATTGAGTTGCTTCCATTTGACAGCTGTGGTAGATTACAGATCGCCTGATTACAGTCCCACACAGTACAGCAGGTCATTGTTTAAAGAATACTGAAGTTTAAAAAATCATTTCTAGGTTTCATCTATGTTTTTATTTTATATTGGTGGCACCATGCAATATTTACTTTGTAACTGAAGGTAATACCTAACGCTATACACCAACCTCAGAAAATTTAAGTTACAAAAAAGAGGTGAATTGACTCCAGATGGATTTTAGAAATAAATATGAAAGGCAAAACAGTAAGGCTTTTAAAAAGAAAGCATAGAGGAAACTTTTCATGACATGTTATTGGCACAGGTTACTTAAATAGCATATAAAAAGCACTAACTGTTTAGAAAAAATGAAAAAGAAGTAAACTGAATTACATTTTAACTACAAGGTTTTGTTTATCAAATGGCATCTAAGTGGTTAAAAAAAACCTACTCATAGAATTGCAAAACATATTTGCAATATCTTTTAACTAGTTAGGGATTTATGTCCAGAATATGTGATGAATTTCTACAAATTAATACTCAAAACACAGACAATCAAATATAGAAGTGGGCAAATGTCTTAAACAAGCACTTTGCAAAAAATAAATCCAAGTAAGCAATATTTTAAATATATATTCAACTAATAAATTGATAACAAAAAAATTTAATTTGCAACAGAATACTATGCATACTTACCAAATGACTCCTGTAAAAGGAAAAACCATACTAAGTGTTGGCAAGACTGTGAAGCAAATGAAACCCTCATACATCAGAAAGAGTATATGAACTGGTATAAGCACTTTGGGAAATTGTTTAGAATTATTTACTTAAGTTTACCATCTCTCGTTGTTTAGTTGCTAAGTTGTGTCTGACTCTGTGTGACCCTGTTGACTGTATTCCACCAGGCTCCTCTGTCCATGTGATTTCCCAGGCAAGAGTACTGGAATGGGTTGCCATTTTCTTCTCCATAATTTTATCATCCCTTGTTGCTGCTGTTGATCAGTTGCTCAGTCTTGTCCAACTCTTTATGACCTTATGGACTGCAGCATGCTAAGCTTCCCTGTCCCTCGCTCTCTCCTGGAGTTTACTCAAACTCATGTCTATTGACTTGGTGATGCCATCCAACCATCTCATCCTCTGTCTCCCCCTTCTCCTGCGCTCAATCTTCCCCAGTATCAGGATGTTTTCCAGTGAGTCAGCTCTTCATAACAGGCGGCCACAGCATTGGAGTTGCAGCTTCAGCAACGCCAGTGAATATTTAGGGTTGATTTCCTTTAGGATTGACTGGTTTGATCTCCATGCTGTCCAAGGAACTCTAGAGTCTTCTCCAACACCACAGTTCGAAAGCATCAATTCTTTGGCACTCAGCCTTCTTTATGGAACTCTCACATCTGTATGTGACTATTGGAAAAACTATAGCTTTGACTATATAGACCTTTGTCAGCAAAGTGATGTCTGTGTTTTTTAATATGCTCCATAGGTTTGTCATAGATTTCAAGCTCTTCAAGGAGCAAGAGTCTTTTCATTTCATGGCTCCAGTCACCATCCACAGTGATTTTGGAGCCCAAGAAAATAAAATCTCTCACTGCTTTGACTTTTTCCCAATCTATTTTCCATGAGGTGATGGGACTGGATGCCACGATGTTAATCTTTTGGATGTTGAGTTTTAAGCCATTCTTTTCACTCTCCTCTTTCACCCTTATCAAGATGCTCTTTAGTTCCTCTTTGCTTTCTGCCATTAGAGGTGTCCCTCATAACCCAGCAATAACATTCCTAGTATATAGCCAAAGAAAATGTGTACATCTCCTCACCAAAAGGTATGTATACTTTGTGTAACATTGGATCTGAAAACTGCTATAAACAACTCAAATGCCCATTAATATATTGTGGTATATTGAAGTACTTTTCAAATATGAGAAGAAAATGAAAGGAAAAAATGAGAACACTACAAACTGGATGGGTCTTCTAGGATAATATTGAGCAAAACACATCATACGAAAAAGTACATATTATATGACTCATCTATTGTATGAGAAATCAGAATATTCTTCACAGAAGGGTAACATCTAGAAACGGACAAGAAAAAAGGGCTTCTTGGATTCTGGTAATATTCTATTTCTTGTTTGGAAGACTGGTTACACTATTTGTTCATTTTTTGGACATTAATTGAGTATACAGTTATGATTTGTCTTCTTTTCTGTATGTAGATTTTGCCACAACAAAACTTACAGATGGAATGAGTATAATAGGGCTGGAGGGACAGAGAGAGAGAGAGAGAGAAGGAATAAAAGAAAATGGAAAAAAAAATTGGAGAATACTACCAACTTTATGTGTTTTAATAGGTTGTGCATTCTGATTTGACAGAATTTCATATATGTCTTCTGGCTAAACTAGCAATGGCTGCAAAGCTATTTGAGGTTGTCCGTATCACTGGATTTTTTTTTTTTTTTTTTTGGCATGACATACATTTTCTGAGAGCAGCATGATAAAATTTTCAATCCAGATTTTTTTATTTATCACTGTATTTTTTGTTTTACTAGTCTTTTGTATTTTGAAGTTGTATTGTTAGATGCATATGTATTTGTGATGAATGCATCTTATTTATCTGTTGCTCATTTTTAAAGTACATAGCATGTTTGTACTGTATTTTTGCCTTAAATTCTGTATTTTCAAATATTAATATTACTGGAGATTTGGGGGAGTTTTATATTTGACATATCTTTTTGATTCTTAATAGAATATGTTATTAATATGTTATACTTCCTATGTCTTTTTGTTTTATGTCATTTATATGTAAGTTGCTGTTTTATTAGGACTTTGCTTTGTCTTATTGTCCACATCAACTTTCTGTAGTATTATTGTGTTTTGTTTTAATATATTTTTGCTTTCTTAGAACAGCTAAAGTTGTTGGTTTTTTTCAATAACTCATTCTAATTTCATTTATTTTTGTATTTGATTCAACTGAAGAACCATATTCAGTTTATTTACCCTTATTGTTGCATTTAACATAGTACTGTCTCTCCTTAATAAGAACAGCACTTCAGTAGTTAAGGGAAGTATTCTTTGATGATTTAATATTGACATATGTGTGTATTGGATCTAAATGTGAGATGTATTTCTTTTGTGGCTGACACTCAGAAACGTTGAAAGCTGTGAGTCTCTTCTGTAGACCTTTTTTTAAAAGGTCAGCATGTTTCTTTTGGGTCTTCAGTTTATTTCTCTGTCCCAGCACATTACCAAAATCATTTTTATTCAGGTATTTACTGCAGCACACATCCAGCAGGGAGTTCTCAGAATGATTAAAGAGCATTCAGGTATAAAACTTATAATAGGAATGTCTCAATCATCAATCTGCTGTATTTCTTTAACTGTGCTCTAGACATTCCAAGCATAATGACAAGTTATTTTAATCTTGGGAAATGTTTTCAAAAGAGACAGAAAAGGAAGAGTTATTAAAAATTAAAATAGTTTTACTTCTTATGTTTCTTTTGAGAAAAAAGAGTCTCTCTGTATTAATGATCTGATAGAGTGGGAAAGATATAGCCAACCTCTTCCTCAATCAGTAATTGTTAATGGAAATAAGACACCATTCAGGTTAGGGGAGAATTTCTATGAAAGAGGAATGAGAAAAACTTACTTTTGATGCCTGAGCATTATGCTTACACTGATTTTTCATTTTGTAATATGATTTTAAAATCTTATCTTTATCTGCATAGCAGGTTTTGCACTACGTGTAATTCACTGACTTTAGGAATTGGTAGCACTAATTAAAAATTAGAACAAGTGAAGTTTTTATTGAAGGTAATCTTGTTCACTCTAGTGCTTAATTATGTACTCCCAATATCTGTTTTGAAACATGAATATTTCTGTTGTACATGTTTTTAGGTATCTTTATTAACATGAATGTTTCCAAGTTGGCTTTACAGATTAATTTCACAATACCACCTCATACAGGTTAAATTATAAAACCCTTTTACTAAATAAAGGAACTGAAGAAAAAGAGAAAGATTCAAGTTTTCAAAGAACAGCCTTGCTTTTCTTATAGATAATGCAAACAGTGAAGACAATTTCTTTTTGTCTAGTCTTGGGTCATTAAGTTCTAGCAATTTCCATGAAAACCCAGAATACCTCGTTTTCTTCTTATTACATCTTGAGAGAACAGCAAATATATTGAATATTAACTTCGAATCTAGAAGACTTAAGCTTAAATTTTGACTTGCCAATTGACTGACCATGTAATTCTGGCCAGGCAACATAAGTGTTCTGAGATGCAAAAGTTTCTTTTTGCTAATTAGCTCTAATTTCTAAGGTCCAAGGAACCAATTAGATTATAATGTTTCCTTTATGGAAGTCATTTTTGTTCCTTGTGTGTTACATTTCTTTTCAAGTGGCACATAATTAACCATGTGTCCTCTTCTTGGTTCAGTGCTTTTTATAAGAACCACAGTAAATTAAAGATGCCAAATCATAGATGTCAGTGCGGAAAAGCAAAGTGGTCTTTCTCAGTAAAAGCCATTTATATGAACTGTGGAATCTTAAGATAAGTTATGTTAAAGATCTATTACATTTGAATGAATGCATACTCACTCTTAGGAACTTCAGGTAATGCCCACTGTAAACACTGTTGGAAACCATCAATCAGAAACTCATTTTAATGCCACTAGGTTAACAGTGCTATGGATTCATTCAAATATGCTTTCATCTCTCACCAGGCTTTCACAAATATTGTATTAACAATCTTGGCAGCCACAGGTGTGAGGAGTGTGAGGTATATTCCCTTAATCCATGGCCCAAACTACTGTGACATTTTTCAAGGTAATATACATTTAATGCTTTTCAAGTGAGAAGGAAATCCACACTCCCTGAGTGTTCATTACATGTCTTACGTGAATTATCTTATTTAATTTTGTAGCAACCCAGTGAGATATATTTTACACTCCCACCGCCCCCCATCCCATACCTTTTACAGATTAGAAACTGCATCTGAGAGTGGTTACATCATGTGGTCAGATTTACATGGTCAATCAACTGCGAAGTCAGCGTCTGTGCTCTCTTAAGAAGTAATTAAAGGAAAATAGTGTTATTTAGGGTTTTCCTTGAAATTTCTAGAACTCATTGGCCCACCATTGAAGGATGGCATCAAGAATAATGATTAGTCTGACCATTGTTAGTCTAATCATGGTGAATAGCTACATGATTTTACTGAACCCGTTAGGCCCAATGAATCACAAAAATTCATGGTCATGATTATTCAGAGCATTAACTGCTAAAACAAATGCTAAGTTCTCTGGCAAAATGACGGTTTTCCTATTGCAGTGGTGACTCAGTGCTCTAATGAACATTGTGCAGACCTTGGTCTAATAAAGTGTAAGATATGAATTTCATGGCATGATCAGTATATTGCAGTAGCAGCTTCTGACACTTTTGATGGTAAACACTATTTATTGTGGTTACAAAAGTCCGTGTGTTTTGCCGTTTAGCAGAAGAGTTTTTAGCTCCTGAAAATGGCAGATTTGGGTCATAGTTTAGTATTCATTTAGAATTTGTGTACGAGTTATTTCCATTTTGGACCTCCACCTCGTGGCCACTGTGCTGTTTTGATTAAAGACATTTTCAGGAATCACATTTGTCTCCATCATGCCCTTGATGCTGTAAGTGGCACACAGCTCTGAGGCCCTGTGCTTTTCAAGTGCTTCGGGAAAGTTCAGATCTCTAGAAATCTGTGAATTAGCTGACTCCTCCTACTTTCTTTTACTTTCTCTCCTTCAGTGTAGGTATGGAAGCCGTGACTGAAAAGGAAAACAGCTTGATGCAAAGTCCAAGGCTGTCTTTAAAACCTTGAGGGCAGCAAGAGGTAGAGATGTGAGGCTCAAGTGAAGGGAAAGAATGATGAAAAAGAAGAACAAATGTCTTTTCTATGGTGGTTAAAGAGAACTGAGCAGAGGAGAAGCTAGTCACTTCAGTGCCAGAGAAAACCTATTTTCCATTGCCTTAAGTGATACTGCTGAGCTTCCATACAGCCCAGGGACCTCAAAGTGAGTTGTAGAATGGAATTGTCCTTGGTAGTGGCTCCTGACTTTCTCACATAAACAAAGTTGTGGCTTTACTTTCCCACTTTTTCTTCCTCCTCCTCTCTTTTCTGCCCATCTGAGCTGGGAAATGCAGGTTATTTGATTGAAAAGTACAATTGCCATGGTGGCTGTTACTCCATTGGTGAGCATTTTGTGTTTGCTTTTGGTGAGTGGCAGATACCACCCAGCCCCTGGGTGCTGTGGTTGCTTCTGTCAGTGTCCTACTGCAGGAGTGAGATGATTCTATGTGTTAAATGGTTTTCTTACTTTTCCAGGGGGGGGAAAAAAAATCATTAGGAAAGTGACTCAGTGGACTCTGGTTTCAAAATAATAGAATGAAAAAAAAAAAAAGCTTAACCACAGCTCAGGGCAATATATCTAAATGAAAAGGAGTTCTATAATCTTATCAATCAAAGAGCTAAATAAGACCCAGAATATAATGTATTAGGAGCTCCTTGCTTTCAAATATGATCACAAAAAAAAACTGGGAAAATTATTTAAAGCATGGAGCACCTACTTGATGTTAGTGCTTAGTCTTTGCCTGCAAAAGACAATATTTAAATCTAGTTTCTTCTTCCCAAGAATGTTCGGTATTGTACATACTACTGATAAGCAGGTATTTACTAGATGCCTTCTAGTTGTCTAACATGAAACTAGGCACCAAGAAAAATACAGAAAATGTATGAGACACATTCCTCTGCCCATAAGCAGAGTCTGTGTGTGAGTTAATAATAGATATCATTGAATTGCTAAAATGTGTAATAGAAGCAAGTACCATAGGAATTTAGAAAATGTGGAGGACTGATATGAGGTGAAACATCTGGGATGATCAGCAGGGGGATGTTGGGACAGAATACCTTTATTCATATTATCATTCACACTCAAAGAATGAAAAATTTTAAATCATACCTGAATTAATCTGTTGTAATGCACCAAGCTCTATCTGATAGTCTTTTCAGCTCTGGAAACACACAATGAGGATCGTACTTCCTGTTTTCACTGACTGTTGACCTTGTTCACCACCTTTAATTGGAAACAGTCCCATGGGCCTGACTGTCAAAACCAATGAGTCTGTTATTTCCCAGCAGATTCCAACAATGCTACATACATCACCTGAGATTATCAGAGTGATAATCTAAAACAATTCTAAAACCATAGTAGTTAAACAAAATATATTGATTTTTGTTTTCCTGTGGGATTTGTTCTGAGGATTTAAAGTGAAAGTGAAGTCACTCAGTTGTGTCGGACTCTGCAGCCCCAGGTACTGCAGGCTCCAGTCCATGGAATTTTCCAGGCAAGAGTACTGGAGTGGGTTGCCATTTCTTTCTCCAGGGAATCTTCCTGACCCAGGGATTGAACCTGGGTCTCCATCGTTTCAGGCAGACACTTTTACCATCTGAGCCACCAGGGAAGCCCTAATAGAATACCTCCTATAAGATTGTTCCCAGCAAACTGATACCTGGGTTTTATCTGTCCCTTAGAACATAACTCCAAGTGAAACTCTAGAGCAAACTGAAGGTTTTTGTAGCAGTGTAAATACACACACACACACACACACACACACACACACACACATACATATACATATATACATATATATTTCTTGCCTGGAGAATCCCAGGGATGGCGGAGCCTGGCAGGCTGCCATCTATGGGGTCGCACAGAGTCGGACACTACTGAAGCGACTTAGCAGCAGCAGCAGCATGAATGTATGTATTTATATATACATACATAAATATATATATATAACAGATTGAGAATTGATCCAGAATTCACGTAAGTGTTCTAGGAATCAGCATCAGCATTACTTATGTGCTCTCCATTGTTTGAAATGACAGAATTAGTATCTAATGAAATCCTGGAATGTGCCTTTAGCATATTCACTAAAGGTCAGTTTCAATGATTTTCCACTTAAACTGGTGAATAATGGATAGATGGTTTGGCCAACTAATGAATGGTAACCGCAAAAATTAACAAAAGAGCAGAAATACTGTAAATTTACTAGATGAACTGAAAGTAATGTGGGGCTAATAGTAAAGTTCAGGAACATCTAGTTCAACCTAGAGTTATCAGAGATAGTACAAGTTGTTTGTATGAATACATTATGTATTTTTAAAAAACAAGGATAGATCCAAATACTAGAAAAAACTCACTACACTCTGGGGTTAGCCCCAGTGAAGACTAGTGAGTGCTGCCTAACTCAGATATGTCCTTTGCATCTCTAAAGTATTTTGATATACATGTAAATTACCTCATGCCCAGCATGGCCATTGCAGTCCATATCTTCTGTGATGACTGGCTTTGCAAATCACATGAACTGTCTTACCTGGGTCCATTTTAGTAGTTATACATAGACTCAGTCTCAGAATACATGTAGTCATTGCTCTAAAGCTTCTTTGAAGGACAAATGATGCGCACTGTGTTAAGTCCTAGCTTCCACAGCTACTTTCTTGCATAAAGTAGAAGAAGGGCATAGGCAGAGTTATGGTAGGAAATCGAAAGGGATGTCACTTGGTGTTAGAATATTATCAAAAATGACTTCTAGTAGTATCACCTACTAGACATAGTTAAGTGCTAATCTTTGATAATGTGAAAATGAGTCATTCAGTACTTGTTGAGTAGAATGATATAATGGACTACAAGTAGAGTGTCATTCTGGGTACTGTTGTACACAGGAAAAGAATTAGAGATGGAGCTTCCAATGGCGTGGCACTGCACTGTCTGGTAGGTGGGTACCAAGCACAGTTGGTAGAAGCCGGTATGTGGTTCTAAACCGGGAGCTCTGCTTCTGGGATGGTCTCCCCTTCCAGTGAATGGCAGGGCAAAAATATGCTTTCCCCATGAGCCTGATGTGGACGCTACAGAAGAGAGCCAGGTTTAGGTCCTCTTGAAGTGGACCGCACCCAAGAGTTTAGGGGTGAGGTATACTGAGAAAGTGATGTGGATAAATTATTGCAAGATGGGCCCAAGGAAAAGCACAGAAGCATAAACCAGAGGAGACAACTTATGTCAGAGAATTGTAGCTGGAAAAACCCCACCAACAGCCATCTAAAAATCCCAAAAGCATTCTAGAAGAGGAAAGGCAGCATTCAGACATCAAAATCTGATATTAGGTTATTTATCTATCAGTCAAGTGAAATCTATTGGATTTTTGCTTCTTTGTTTTTCTACTCCAACCTGAGGGATCCAGAGGCAGCTCTGTTTAATGGGTAAAAAGCCCAGAAGAGCCAAGGGTGGGAAGTAAGGAAGTTGATGGCATCCCTGTTCACAAGGGGGTGTTGAGTCCAAGCTTCAGCTGAACAAAAGAGAGAAATTTTTAACTGAATGAGAGATTACATTAAACCAAACTGATCTCTGCAATACCAGAAAGCAACCAGAAAAGAAGGACGATATATAGAGATTTATGAAGGGGACTTGGTGCAAAATAATTTTCTTTCTGCTTTCAACCAGTTGAGACTAGTTTGTGCATTAAACCAAATACAAATAAGAAAAGTATTTCTCTCCAGTAAAATGAATCATTTAAAATTTTTGTAAAGAGCCTTTAAAAGTGTACATTGTTAAGCACAGTCTGAAGGTTTCCTTTCAGATAAACAAACTGAATATTTCTGCCCAAGGCTTGTGACTGTTATTCTTTGCAGCAATTAGTACCAATTCAGAGAGGATTATGAGTAACCTGTGAACCACAAACAGGACCCCAAAAACTTGATTACTAGTTATATCCCTGCAGCTGCTTCCTTGGACCTTTCATTCTTGGCACTGCTGTTTCCACATTTGCAGATTGGCAGTGATAATGGCTAGAATATAAACCCCCTCCCTTAAAATAGGAGCATCTAATTTGTTTCTCTCTGTGTTCCTAGTGCCAAGAACAGTGCCTGGCACATAAGAGATAATAAACATTGAATGAGTGGCTTTCCTGCCAAACTCAAGAGAATACTGTGAAGATCAGATGAGATGGTAGACATGACAACATGTTTCAAGCAAGACAGAAGCCAAAGGTATACACCAAGTATCAGTGTGTAGGATGGAAATGGTTTGCAATATCCAGAGGTCACCTTTTCCCAGGTACATTTGGCATCTCTAATCATTCAGTGACATTTATTGAGTGTCTAACATCTTTAGTTTTTTGCTTTGGTGTGTCTATTCCTATCTGTCTTGAGTACCACACATGCTATAAGTGAGAGGATCTTAAGTGGAATCAAATAGGAAAAGAAAAAAATTTTGGAACAGACTTTCCTATTTTGTTCCCTAAGAATAAGATATAAGAGAATTTGGGATAATGCTCATGCTACAAAATGAATAAATGTGCCAGAAGACCTGGTTTTCATAGGCATCTAAAAATGATGGTGACAATAATGTAATTCTAGATCAGTGGACTGGCCGACTAGCAGAATATACAGGGAAGCCCAGATGCCAGAGATTCATTGATCACTGAAATGCCACCTGCTAAAATGCCAGAAGGAAGACATAATTAAAATTATGTAATCCGAGAAAGAGTCTTTTTTTCCAACTTGAAACTTTCAAAAGTGTTGTCTACAGAATGTGTGTGTGTGTGTGTGTGTGTAGTGATTTCCAAAATGATGAAGCAAAAATATTTTGCAAGCCATATTTAGATTGAGACAAGCAAGTCTGGAAGCACTAGGGCTCTTTTCATCCCCTGCTCATTTTTCTATAGCTGACAATGAAAATATGCACTTTTGTAACAGCCAGTCCCTTTTATAGCCAAGAGTGTCTTTGTGAAGGATAGTGGACTTATGAGTGGTAACAGAAGACTTACATATACTACGCCTAGTTTCCAACAGCAGATAGACAATGAAATTTGAACGTATCCTGTTAAAAATCTGTGTCTTGGGGTGAGCAGAGAAGGAAGAGAATTCTTTACCCATCATTTTGAAGTCAACGTTGCATTTTCACCAAATGCACACACATATGCCTGCACTTCTTTACCCAGCTGCTCCTTCTGGTTAATTTGTGTACTTCTGAAAGCTACATCTTGCCAGTGGTTTTATCAGCCTCTCCTGCTACGATAAATCTACCCTATTACTTAATATGCTGCAGTAAATAATTTGTATTTGTGACTGTAAACAGGGCTGGCAACCTCTGTGGATGATAGGCACTTGACAAAGCCTGCAGAGTCTTTATTTGTCCCTGGCAGACAGAACACTGCTGTTTGTGTCCTGTACTGAGTGCAGATCCAAAACTGGGAGCTTTATACATTCTGTTGGCAGTTGCCATTTACCACTTTCAACTAAATTTGAAGGCAGCAACTGGTTTAGTTGTTATTTTGTATGTGATTCAGACTTTTTTCTTTTTTTTTCTTGATGTAATGCAACGATGAGTTACACAGAATAACCAAGAGAGTCTGCCCAGGTATAAAGGCCCACCATGGTCTATTAGACGAATCCCACCAAAGGGTAAAAAGCCACCTATTTAAAGGAAGCATTCATCTCAGATAATATGAATTTTAAAGGATTAAGAACAATGTAGTAATATGGTTGAAAAAAAGTAGTAATATGGTTGAAAAAAATGTAGTAATGTAGTTATATGGTTGAAAAAAATCACTTTTTCAAACATCTGAAGATGATATATAATTTTCCAATTGCATGCTGTGCAGACTACTGCCAGGAGTGGGTTATCAGAATTAACTCCTCTGGCAAATTAGTGTGGGAATAAGAGAATTTGCTCTGCTGCATGGTCTTTTACTTGATATTCAGCACCAGATTTTCTTTGGTTCTTTTTCATTTTTCATTCTGCATTTATTCACACAAATGTATATTTGTATCTGAGTACCAAAGCTATAGTGATTCCGTGCTTTTGTACATGACTTATATGCACTAATTTTGTAATTATGTGCACAAATTAGATGCATGTGTAAAAACAGAAGCACTCAGAAAAGTGTGTCCATTGAATTTAAATGAAATCAGAATTAAAGACTACTTAAAAACTGAACTGATTAAATACTATTCTGACATGAAGTGTAATATACCATTTGTTGCTGTTTTGAGGTACCTTTTATTCATTTGATTGATGATTTGTCAGGGTAAGACATGCAACCTGGGATGGGACCAGATGCCATAATCTTCGTGTTTTGAATGTTCAGTTTTAAACCAGCTTTTCACTCTCCTCTTTCACCTTCACCCTGCAAAGCAACTATCTAGGAGTGGTTTCCTGTGACATGAAAGAAGCATATTATTCCTCATATAATATGTACACCCAAATCAACAGAATCAGAAGTGAAGCAGTGTGAATCGGTGCTGTTATTGTCAGTTGCTAAGCTGAGTCTGACTCTACAACCCTGTGGACTGCAGCACAGGCTTCCCTGTCTTTCAGTGTTTCCTAGAGTTTGCTCAAATTCATGTCTGTTGAGTTGGTCATGTTATCTCACCATTTCATCTTCTGCTGCCTTCTTTTCCTTTTGCCTTCAATCTTTCCCAGAATGAGGGTCTTTTCCAGTGACTCGGCCCTTTGCATCAGCTGGCCAAAGTACTGGAGCTTCAGTATCAGTCCTTCCAATGAATAGTTAGGATTGATTTCCTTTAGGATTGACTGGTTTGATATCCTTGCTGTCCAAGGGACTCTCAAGTGTCTTCTTCAGCACCACAGTTCTAAAGCATCAATTCTTCAGTGCTCAGCCTTCTTTATGGTCCAACTCTCACCTGCATACACGATTCCTGAAAATAGCCATAGCTTTGACTATATGGACCTTTGTTGGCAAAGTAATGTCTCTGATTTTCAATATGCTGTCTAAGTTTGCCATAGCTTTCCTTCCAAGGAGCAAGCATCTTTTAATTTCATGGCTGCAGTAACCATCCACAGTGATTTTGGAGCCCAAGAAAGTAAAATCCCTCACTGTTTCTACTTTTTTTCCTTTCTATTTGCCATGAAGTGATGGGACTGGATGCCATGAATGTTGAGTTTTAAACCAGCTTTTTACTCTCCTCTTTCACCTTCATCAAGAGGCTATTTAGTTCCTTTTCAATTTCTGCCATTAGGGTGGTATCATCTGTATATCTGAGGTTGTTGATATTTCTCCAGGCTGAGTATGATGGCAATCATGACCATGTTGATGCCTTAGATTCTTTACCTCTGCAATAAGATTGTTTCCTGAAAAATCATATTCTGAGTTAATAGGCCAGCCAGAGTACTGATCGAAATTTAAATCCTGATGTGCATGTTTATCATTATTTCAGTTTATAATGGACACAGTAAAAGAGTGTCTGTTGTATTCACCTTTCTATTCCTTGTTCCTAGCAAACTGGGGCATCAGTTCTGTTCAGTCACATAGTCGTGTCCGACTCTTTGTGACCCCATGAATCGCAGCACGCCAGGCCTCCCTGTCCATCACCATCTCCCGGAGTTCACTCAGACTCAGGTCCATCGAGTCTGTGATGCCATCCAGCCATCTCGTCCTCTGTCCTCCCCTTCTCCTCCTGCCCCCAATCCCTTCCAGCATCAGAGTCTTTTCCAATGAGTCAACTCTTCACATGAGGTGGCCAAAGTACTGGAGTTTCAGCTTTAGCATCATTCCTTCCAAAGAAATCCCAGGGTTGATCTCCTTCAGAATGGACTGGTTGAATCTCCTTGCAGTCCAAGGGACTCTCAAGGGTCTTCTCTAACACGACAGTTCAAAAGCATCAATTCTTTGGTGCTCANGCATCATTCCTTCCAAAGAAATCCCAGGGTTGATATCCTTCAGAATGGACTGGTTGGATCTCCTTGCAACATCTGTTGGATAATCAAAAAAGCGAGAGAGTTCCAAAAAAACATTTACTTCTGCTTTATTGACTACCAAAGCTTTTGACTGTGTGGATCTACTTCTGCTTTATTGACTACACCAAAACCTTAGACTGTGTGGATCACAACAAATTGTGGAAAATTCTTCAAGAGATAGGAATACCAGACTACCTGACCTGCCTCTTGAGAATCTGCATGCAGGTCAAGAAGCAACAGTTAGAATTGGACATGGAACAACAAACTGATTCCAAATTGGGAAAAGACTACATCAAGGTTGTATATTGTCACCCTGCTTATTTAACTATAAGTTAATGCATAGTATAATACTATGCATATAATGCATAGTATATCATGTGAAATGCTGGGCTGGATGAAGCACAAGCTGGGATCAAGATTGCTGGGAGAAATATCAATAACCTCAGATATGAAGATGACACCACCCTTATGGCAGAAAGTGAAGAGGAACTAAAGGGCCTCTTGGTGAAAGCGAAAGAGAAGAGTGAAAAACTTGACTTAAAGCTCANTGACTTAGCAGCAGCAGCAACAGATGCACCTTGAAGGCATTATGCTAAGTAAAAAAAAAAACAGACAAAGACACATACTGTCTCACTTATATGGGGAATCTAAAAAAAAGGGAAACCTTCCAAATTCGTAGGAAAAAAATCAGACTTGTGGTTACTACAGGATGGAGTGAGGGAGAGTTGGAAAAATGTGGTCAAGAGGTATAAGTAGTTGGGTTGTAACTGTAGCCAACACTGCCATTTTATATATAGGAAAAGTTTTAAGAGAGTAAATCCGAGGAATTCTCATCACAAGAAAAAATTGTGTTCCCCCCCCACTTTTTCCCCTTTCTTTTCTTTTTATTGTATTTATGTGGGAAGATGATCTTTGTTTGAGCCTGTTGCATTCATTTCAATACATGTGTAAATCAACAGTCATGCTGTGTATCTTAAAATTATACAGTGATGCATATCAATTATTTCCCAATAAAGCTAAAAAGATTATTGGTTGTTCCTACATTAAAATATATAACAAAACTGTAGATCTTGTAGGAAAGAGAAATTTGACAGAACAGATTTTAATTCAGCCTTCAGGGTACTAACAGCCAGATCATTTAAATATCATTTAAAGATTATACTTCAAACTTTGAACATGATATCATTAGAACTCCAAATTCTTTTTTCTATAATTCATATCACTTTATTTGCATGCTTTCTTCTTGGTTTATGTATTTATTTGTCATTGGGTTGATTGATTAGTTCGACTGTGCCTCATTCCAAAAGGAAGTTGAAGTAGCTTATGTTTAGGTCCACAAACTAAGGTTTGCAAAGATGTCACTTTAAAAAAATTTATTTTCTCTCACTTAACACAGTTTCTGACCCCAGACCCTCAGGATCTGGTGGAAAATTTAGCCTCTATGCTTCCAGCATTCTTACTTTCCCTAGGATGGTTACACAGCTCTGTTATCTTTCAGAGTGCTGTGGCCATTCTTTTCCAGATCATTGTCTAAATAAATGGCTTTGGGGAAACTCCATTGCCCCTGCTGCATAATCCCTCGATTTTTCACCACTTACGGGCAAACCTGGGGACCCTGGTGTTCTTTCTGCAGCTGCCTAAGATCTAGCCTATGGATGCTCCCCATAGCCTCACAAGGGCTACTTTTCAGAGTTGCTAACAGAGGTAGGGTCCATCTCTGCTGTTCTGGGTCTCTCTGGTTTCCCCCATCCTCTCCTCTCCATCCACAAAAGCCTCCTCCCTTTCTTTGCTGTCTTCCACAGACACCTTTATCTTCTTTTATGGATATGTTTGTTGTTGTTTATTTGTTGTTTAGTTGCTAAGTCATGTCTGACTCTTTTGTGACCTCATGGACTGTAACCCACCAGGCTCCGCTATCCATGGGATTTGCTAGGCAAGAATACTGGAGTAGGTTGCTGTTTCCTTCTTCTGGGGATCTTCCCAACCCAGAACACAACTCTTTGATTTGATTTCTAAATAGATATATATATATCTTCATGGCATTTCATCCTAAAGGGTATATGGGATGTTTACATACATACCATACACAACAAAGGTAAAATACATAATAAGGGAAATTGAAACATGTTTGGGAATGAGGACTTTTGGGAAGGTAATATAAAGCCATGGTTAAGATTAGCACCAACATTACATGGTAAAACTTAGCCTATATTTTCTTTCTGAGTTTCCTAATGAACAACCCAGATGGAAACACAAACATTTACATAATTAATAGTGTCCAAAAGATAAAAATGAGCCAAGTATCTTGAGGAACATAGCTTGTCTGTTCTTGAGAACTGAGAGAAATTTCTTCTATTGATATACATTAAGGAGAAACTTTCTCAAAGTAATGAACAGTATGCTCTGCTTAAAACACACACACAAGTATCAAATGAGTTTCCAATGAAAGCAAGTACAATGTTGTGATTTGAAAGTGAGACTTAAATGACAAAGACACTGGGTTTGGCTTTCAGCTCTGCCATTGACACCTATGTGACCTCAGTTAAATTTTTCCTGTGGAGGACCTCAGTTTCCTCCCATGGAGGGAAAAATCACTGACTTCATAAAATTGTGAACATAACTAATTCCTATAAAGATGATGCCTGGCCAATACAAAAAGGCAATTGATATTAGCCTGTAATCTTTTATTTTCATAATAATTTATCATATGTGTTGAAGCATTGTCTTTATTTAATGCTTGCTATTTAAAAGGTACTATTGTAAACAATGGAGATGCAGATAAAAATCCCTGCCTTCAGAGAGCTTGAATTACACCAGGAGGAGGCAGGCAATGATAAAGTATTTAAATAAAATGAATAGTATGATATGAAACCATAAATCTGTGGATAAAATAGGAATGAGGTTAAATAATGCCAACAGTGAGTGTAGGTTGTTCTAAATAATATAGTTGGAGTGACCTCCCTGGAAGAGTTGGAGAGAAGGCATGAGTGTATCTGGGGGAGGGCAGGCCAGGCAGGGAAAGCAGATGGCTGTTCATGAGTGTTTGAGGAACAAGGAAACCAGTTGGGAGAAACAAGGTAATGAGGAGAAGATACATTCCGGGAGATGGTAAAGGATAGGGAAGCCTGGTGTGCTGCAGTCCATGGGGTCACGAAGAGTTGGACACGACTGAGTGATTGAAAAACAATGACAAGAGTCAGGGAGCTTATGCGGGACCAATGTCACTGGGACCTTGCGACCCCTGTTGCCTTCTGAATGTGATGAGGCTACTGGAGAATCCAGATGGAAGATGGATATAATCTAACTTACATTTGAAAAGAGTCATCTGATTCCTCTGTCGGAAGACTTTTGGACTTAGCCAGGTGAGGGAGTAGCAACAGATGGAAGGATGGGAGGATCAAGATGGGAGCAGTGGAGGTGGTGAAAAGTAGAGACATCTGTAACCTTTTGAAGTGAGAGGCAACAAGATGTGAAGGATTGCAGGTGGCATATCAGAGGGAAAGAGGAGACAGTGAAGGCTTCAAAGCTTTTGGTCTGAGCCAATGAAAGGATGGAATTGACATTAACTGGCTGTCAGAAAGGTATTGAGGGAAGATTATGGGAATAGCCAGCTTCAGGAAGAATAATACCAGTATCAACATTATCATTGTTACTTTTAATAGTATTACTCTTTTCTTCAGAGCAAAGTGATGACATGTCACCAGATTATAATTCAGAGGAGGCACTTAAGTGGGGATCTAAAGGAAAGTTGAGTAAACGTGCAGCTTTTTGAAGATCTAACTAAAGCAAGGATAACATTTAGGGTATTAGAGGGCTTAATGCATTGCTTATCCTTCAGACATCCTGCCATTGTCATTTCTGACAACTGAAATGCTGATAATATTTGGACAACAGAGAAGTCTTTCATATGAAACTGTCATGCCTGGAGAAAATCCATGTGCTTTGATGGTCAATTGAGTGGCTAGCATAATTAATTATCTAAAATGAGATGGAAAGAGTTACAGTTGAAGAGAGAATCATCTCCCCTTCACATAGCAGAAATTGAGGGAGAAAGTGGTCAGGGATAAATACTTTCCTCAGAGAACAGCACTTAGAAAATAAAGCCCCCAGTCCTTGATTCTTTTCCATGGAGCATCTCTCTAATAACTGTAACCTAGTAAAATTTCATCATGATATTACCTAACACTTACCGTAGAAATTTCATTAATGGACCCTTGAGAGTTTTTATTTTAAAATAATATAACTTTTTGATGAATTCAACAGGACTAATTAAGTTGCAAAAATGCATCTCTGAGCAGCTAAGTGGGTTAGCCTGTAAGATGTTACGATTGCAGAGCAATTGTTTCTGAATATCTCCTTCATAGAAACTTTTGCTTGTAGGATATGAGTCCTTAAATCATTTGTCTTGACAGTAGTTGGACCTCATATTCTGTTGTTTATTGAGACTTCTCTTATTTGAGGTGATAAAAATACATCACTGACAACTTTCTGTTTACTGTGTTAGAGGTAAAAGTGAAAGTCACTTAGTTGTGTCTCTTTGCGACCCCATAGACTGCAGCTCACCTGGCTCCTCTGTCCGTGGGGCTTCCCAGGCAAGAGTACTGGAGTGGGTTGCCATGCCCTTCTCCAAGGGATCTTCCCAAAGCAGGGATCAAACTCAGGTCTCCCACATTGCAGGTGGATTCTTTACCAGCTCAGCCACCAGGGAAGCCCATGGTGGATGTAAGGGTCTCCAGATCAACCAGAAGCAGTTTAAAGTCATTAGGACACCGTTGAGAAAAGACAGACAAAGCACACTGCTGTTTCAGGCAATTCAGAATTATCATCTGAAATTTGGTCAATCTCTCCAGAAAAGATGATGGCTAGAGATTTTTTAGGAAAAGAGTAATTCATGTACTAAGAAAAATTTCTAGGAAATATAATAATAGGAGGAAATCTGCAACAACAATGGAAACTAGAGAATAAGCTGTAAGTCTTCCACTGACTTGAAATACTTTCTGCTGGAATGACAGTAAATGCGGCATGAATAAAGAAGGAATTACTTATAAGTCACTGGCCCAGAAGAGATGGATTGTCATATAGGAAGTATGCAGATATAGGCCCTGAGAGACTGATCTAGCAACTCCCAGAGGGCTTCATGAGTCATACTGTGTGTCGGTGTGCTCAGTTGTGTCAGATCTTTGCAACCCCATGGACTGTCGTATGGATCAGCAGAAATCCTGTACGTTGTAGTGATGCGAGACCTGGGAATTCAGAAAAGTAAAGGGAACAGAAAATGTGCAGTAATGATGACAGCTATGATTTTGGCTCAGCACTTTAGTGACTTCCATGATGAAACTGAATTGGGATGCCCAGAACCGTGGATCTGGAATCATAATATCTTGATACTGAGTGGGAGGTTCTGTTGACTGGGAAGTTAGTGAGATTGGTCCAAAGAAAAGACAACTGTTGCTGCACCTGGAAGAAAGCTGGGTATCACTCAATCTAACTACTGACCCAGAAGCTTCTGCAAACAGAGAGGAAAGCAGGCAGAGGTAAAATTGGTCTGCTGGGATCATTCACAGCCTCAGTGGCCCCACTACTCTTACACATGGATGTCTGCGTATGAGCAGTAAGCCCTCTGGACTGAGCTTTAAAAGAATTTCTCTTACAGTATGCAAGTGGAAAATGAGAAAGCCTGTGGCTTTGTGGGGAAATACCAGGCATAGAGAGCCTTGCCACTTTTGAAGAATGAAAAAAAAAAA
The DNA here is from genome assembly GCA_006410875.1 of Neotragus pygmaeus. Taxonomy (NCBI): domain Eukaryota; kingdom Metazoa; phylum Chordata; class Mammalia; order Artiodactyla; family Bovidae; genus Neotragus; species Neotragus pygmaeus. Next base: position 33,286 of record SJYV01013811.1, read on the forward strand.
TTCAAAAGGGCTTATGAAAATATGATATAATAAAGTGAAGTATTCAAGAGGCAGAGGGAAGTCATTTTTAAGAAATAGACTTTTATTTTTAGAGCAGCAAAATTGAGAAGAAGGTGAAGATTTCCCATAGTTGCCCTGCCCTTCCACATACATAAACTCCCCCATTATCAACACCCTGCTCCAGAGTCATTGCTCTCAACCCAGGAGCCTATACTTACACATTGCGGATGTGCGCTCAGTCCTGTTCAACTCTTTGCGACCCCCATGGACTGTTTCCCATCAGGCTCCTCTGTCCATGAAATTTTTCAGGCAAGAATACTGGAGTGGGTTGCCATTCCTTCCCCAGGGGATCTTCCCAACTCAGGGATTGAACCAGCCATCCCTTTTGTCTCCTGCATTGACACAAAAGGATTCTTTACCACTAGCGCCACCTGGGAAGCCCTACACTTACACAATATTATCACCCAAAGTATGTAGTTGATTAAGACATCCCAGTTCACTCTTGATGTTGGGCATTCTGTGAGTTTGGAGAAATGTATGACATGCACCAGAGGATTTTAACTACCTTAAAATTCCTCCACTTCCTGCCTATTCATCCTCCCCCTCTTCTTCAACCTCTGGCAATCATTGATCTTTTTCATTATTTTCATAGTTTTGCCTTTTCAAGTTGGAATCACATAGTTTGTAGCCCTTTTAGATTGGCTTTTCCACTTACTAATACGTGTTTAAGTTTTCTCCGTGTCTTTTTGTGACTTGATAGCTCATTTTCTTTTAGTGCTGAATAATATCTCATGGTCTGGATGTACCACAGATTAATCCATTCACCTGCTGAAGTTCATCTTGTTTGCTTCCAAGTTCTGGCAGTTATAAATAAAGATCCCCAAAGCATCCAAAACCATATTCTTTCAGTTATTGTTAATCTGCTGACTTAATTTTTTTTAACTTTTGTTGAGGTATAGTTGATTTACAGTGTTGTGTTGATTTCTGCTACATGATAGAGTGATTCAGTTAAAATATGTATCAGTTTATTTTTCATATTCTTTTCCAGTGTGGCTTAAGTCACATTAACTATGAACATTGATATCAAATATGGTTCCCTATGCTATACAGTAGGATCCTGTGGTTTATCCATCCTATATATAATAATTTGCGTCTACTAGTGCCAACTCCCAATCCCCACCTCACTCGCCGATTGGCGGTGTCTGTGAGTCTGCTTAAGTTTAGTAGATATGTTCATTTGTGTTGTTATTTAGATTCCACATATAACTGATATCATATGGTTATTTGTCTTTCTGTTTCTTATTTACTTAGTGTGATAATCTCTATATCCATCCATGTTGCTGAAAGTAGCATTGTTTCATTTGTTTTTAAGACTGAGTACTTATTCATTGTACTTTAATTAATTGTATATTANATATAACTGATATCATATGGTTATTTGTCTTTCTGTTTCTTATTTACTTAGTGTGATAATCTCTATATCCATCCATGTTGCTGAAAGTAGCATTGTTTCATTTGTTTTTAAGACTGAGTACTTATTCATTGTACTTTAATTAATTGTATATTAATCTATACCACATCTTCTTTATCGATCTGTTGATGGACACTTAGGTTGCTTCTATGCCTTGGCTGTTGCTGTTATGAGCATAGTGGTGTGTATATCTTTTTGAATTATAGTTTTGTCTGGATATGTGCCTAGGAGTGAGATTGCTGGATCATATGGTAACTCTTTTTAGTGCTTTGGGGACCCTCCATAATATTTTCCGTAGTGGCTGCACCGGTTTACATTCCCAATGGTGTAAGAGGGATCTCTTTTTTCCACATCCTCTCCAGAGTTTATCATTTGTCAACTTTTTAATGATGGCCTTTCTGACTGGTGTGAAGTGGTATTTCATTGTGGTTTTGATTTGCATTTCTCTAATAATTAGCACTGATGAGCATCTTTTCAAATGCCTATTGGACATCAGTACAAATATATTTTCTTAAAAAATATTTTATATATGCAGCAGGAAATTTCAGATTCTATTTACTCTGTCCTTTTTGACAGAAGAGGAAATCATAGACTATATAAGAAGAGAGATAAAAAGTAAAAGAAAAGAGGTTATAAAAAATGGAGCTATCCAAGTGGCAAATCGAATTTTGAAGAGAGATCAGTAATAAATGAATGTAAAGGAATAAAAAGCAGAGACATTACTTTGCCAACAAAGGTCCATCTAGTCAAGGCTATGATTTTTTCCAGTGGTCATGTGTGGATGTGAAAGTTGGACTGTGAAGAAAGCATCAAAGAATTGATGCTTTTGAACTGTGGTGTTGGAGAAGACTCTTGAGAGTCCCTTGAAATGCAAGGAGATCCAACCAGTCCATTCTGAAGGAGATCAGTCCTGGGTATTCTTTGGAGGGACTGATGCTGAAGCTGAAACTCCAGTACTTTGGCCACCTCATGCGAAGAGTTGATTCATTGGAAAAGACTCTGATGCTGGGAGGGATTGGGAGCAGGAGGAGAAGGGGAGGACAGAGGATGCGATAGCTGGAAGGCATCACCGACTCAATGGACGTGAGTCTGGGTGAACTCCAGGAGTTGGTGATAGACAGGGAGGCCTGGTGTCCTGCAGTCCATGGGGTCGCAAAGAGTCGGGCATGACTGAGTGACTGAACTGAACTGAAAGTTATGGAAAATTTTTTTAATGTTTTAAAACCAATTAAGAGCAGAAAGTATGCAAGAGGAAACTGAACTAATGTTATAGAGCTCAGCATGCAATAATAACAAACATATAACTGAGCAGAAAAAAAGATAAATGATGTGGAAAGCAACATAGAATTGGTAGAGAAATAAAAACATATTAAAATGATGTTAAAACACATAGAAGAAGAAACCATTTCATAGGTAAAGATATAATTTGATATTTAACAAAATTCATAGAGTTAATTTTAACAGATAAAGATGTGGAAATAGTAAGGATATTGGAATTTAAGGAAAAGATTCTGGCTGAAAATAGTAAATAAAAAACACCTTTCTTAACAAAGAAACTGTATTTTTAGATCTTTATTCCACAGCTATAGAAAAGAATAAATTATAATTAGCCCTTTCCCCATTCTTGTTCTATTATGGAAACTTTCAACACATACAAAACTAGAGAAAATTTGTATAATAAACCCACATGAACCCATTCCCCAGCTCAATATTTATCAACTCATTGCCAACCTGGTTTCATTCATATCTCTAGCCACCATCCCTCTGAGCTTAGAAGCAGTTCTAAGATATCATATCACTTCTTTCATAAATATTTCAATCATTNCCACATGAACCCATTCCCCAGCTCAATATTTATCAACTCATTGCCAACCTGGTTTCATTCATATCTCTAGCCACCATCCCTCTGAGCTTAGAAGCAGTTCTAAGATATCATATCACTTCTTTCATAAATATTTCAATCATTTCAGTTCAGTCGCTCAGTTGTGTCCGACTCTTTGCGACCCCATGAATCACAGCACTCCAGGCCTCCCTGTCCATCACCAACTCCCAGAGTTCACTCAGACTCATGTCCATCCAGTCAGTGATGCCATCCAGCCATCTCATCCTCTGTCGTCCCCTTCTCCTCCTGCCCCCAATCCCTCCCAGCATCAAAGTATTTTCCAATGAGTCAACTCTTCGCATGAGGTGGCCAAACAGGAGACTTTGTATTTTAGAGACATAAAATCTCTTTTTTGAAAGCTTAACTACAGTCCATTACTCTACCTAAAAAATTGTATTTCTGTAATATCATTCAGTAGCCAATCAGTGTATCAGTCTTCCCCAACTTTATACATTTGATTTATTCAAATCAGGATCCTATTTGGAATAGGATTTGCATTTACAAATTGTTTGGTTAATCTTTAAAATGTAATTTAATCTGTAATATCTCCTCCCATTCTTTCTCCTTATACTTAATTCATTGAAGCAATGTTTATTTTTCTATTCTACAGAGTTTGAGGGAAAACACTGTGATTCTACATTCTAATTAAGTTCTAAATTTATTCAACTGTCGCTTATTTGTCTATGAGATTAAAAAACGTTTCATCCTTGTACCTTTCCTTAAATGTAAGCAAACATCAAAATCTGTGAAAGTAAAGACTCTTAAAATGGAAATGTTGTGATATAGAAATGGTAATGAAAATAGGAGTAAGTCTTAAAATTACAAGTCTACATTATAAAATAGAAGGAAAACATGGTGACTAATTCTTAAAAGCAAAGATACATAATGTATGAGTCTTTACTCTTAGATGATTTCAATAAAACCATTTTAAATTAATTTTTACTTTGATAGTGGGTGAGCAACACACTTCTTTAATGCTTTAAGTATAATAGAAAAGCAAAATTTAAGAAACTGAAAACAAGTTTGTAGACAGATATACTTTCCTTTTAGTTCTTTCAACAGCTTTTTCTTTTTAATTTTTAAAAATTTTTTATTTTTACTTTATTTTACTTTACAATACTCTATTGGCTTTGCCATACATCGACGTGAATCCACCACAGGTGTACACGAGCTTTTTCTTAATTTTAATTGCAAATACAAATATACTGAAGAAGATTTATCTAGTTGTTTAGTGCTTGTTGCCAAATTCTGGACTCAACTTTTTTAAGAGTACTATATCTTTATCCTATGTGCATATTTTCTATAATCGCTTATCCAGCAAAAGTCTACTGCTTTTGCTCACTTGGGTGCTAAAGAGTTCTTTTTTGTGTATCTTCCCACTGTGAATATTCTGATATGAACTCCAGCTACACTTTTCTCCTTTTACTTTAGAATTGATATCCCTAATGTGAGATCTTTAATGTTGACTAGGATCTTCCCTAGTGACTCAGTTGGTAAAGAACCCACCTGCAATACAAGAGACCATCTGCAATGCAAGGGATCCGAGTTCGATCCCTGAGTTGGGAAGATCCCCTAGAGAAGGAAGTGGCAACCCACTCCAGTATTCCTGCCTGGAAAATTCCATGGACAGAGGAGCCTGGCAGGCCACAGTCCATGGGGTTGCAAGAGTTGGACACAACTGAGTGACTAAACCACCAACCTCTAAAGGTCAAATGATCATTAAAGACATCCCTTCATTCATGATATACTGTTTTATACCCTTCATTCATGACGTGAGTCCTCACATACTTTACAAGTGTTGCTCTCTGAATACTAGATATTCAACATTTACTTCACTCAGTTGCTTCCCAGCATAAATTACAGGGTGTTCCCTAAGACAGTTCCCTTTCCTGTGGTAAAGAGAACTCACATGGGAGAGAAAGCTGATGTCTGTGAGCAACATGATAGAGCTTTCAATAATTTTTGATCCTTCAAATGCCTAACGTGAATTCATACTGAGGAAAACCATATACGTCTCTATGTGGGAAAGCCTTGACTCATACTCTGCTCCTATCAACATCACAAACTACACTGGAGAGAAACCTTATAAATGACTATGGAAGTGTCATTTCCATAGTGTGTACATGACATCAGAGAATTCATACTAGGAAAAACTAAATATAATGGATGTGGGAAAGATGTCAGTGAGAGAACTAACCTGTATTCACACAGAGGACACATGATTGAAACATTATGTCTGGGAGGCAGTCCTAAGATGGTGGAACAATAGACTGGGGAGGCCACTTTCTCCCTCATAAATTCATCAAAAGAACATTCCAACTCTGAGTGAAACTCCACAAAACAACTTCTGAATGCTGCTGACAGAGGACATCAGGCAACCAGAAAAGCAGATCATTGACTTCAAAACCAGTGAACCTCTCTGCGTGTCCCTCAGTGTGGAGAAACTTTTCATCTTTAACCTAGATGTTTTATCATTGGTGCTGTATAGATGGAGAAGTCTTGAGGCGACTGTAAAAATAAAACTGAAAACCAGAAGCAGGAGGCTTAAGTCCAGATCCTGAGAACATCTGAGAACTCCTGAATCCAGGGAACATTAATCGTTTNCAATTTTATTTATCCTTTCAAAGAACCAGCTTTTGGCTTTGTTGATTTTTGCTATGGTCTCTTTTGCCTACTTTCTTAATATGTGTGTTTCGAAGGGTATGGAATAAAAGTAGATATAAGAAGTGTTAACAAGAAGAAGCAGGAATCTCTTTGCAAAATAATGTGGTTCCCAAGTATTTCATGCCTTTCCAGACTATCTCAGCACCTTCCCAACTCATGAGTCTAATTCAGTGTTTCTCATAAAATCCAGTCTCACTGTAGGCTCTACCCCTTGGGTCCAGTGGATCCAGATCAGTGATTTGTACCCTGCTAAACATTCAGTGACATCCCAAGAGATGTTAGAATAAAATGCAAACCTCTAATCATAGTCTAAAGAATCCTACACAGATTTTCCCCTGTCCACTGAGCCTTCACTGTTGTCTGGGAAGCACTCAGGTAACCTTGCTCTGAACTATCCAAGTTCTTCCTGTTTCAAAGGCTTTGCTTTGTCCTTCCTGTTGCTTGCTGTGCTCTTCCTCACTCTTCATTTTTGTAATGAAAGTATAGTCTTTATTTGGCAGCATCAAAAGAGCAAATCTGTCAGCTGTTAAATGAAATGGTGAAAAATGGCAACAACCTGCAGTGATGTTAAAATTTCAGTATTTTCAGAATTCTTCATGACAANGTGCTCTTCCTCACTCTTCATTTTTGTAATGAAAGTATAGTCTTTATTTGGCAGCATCAAAAGAGCAAATCTGTCAGCTGTTAAATGAAATGGTGAAAAATGGCAACAACCTGCAGTGATGTTAAAATTTCAGTATTTTCAGAATTCTTCATGACAAATGGCCATATATGTATGATCTAAATGTCCTTCATATGTTTTCATGAAAAAAAAAAAAGGGAAAGAATGTTAAATCCTTTTCTATGTGGAACATTAAAGTTGCCAGAAAATAATTTAGCCTGAATTTGGCAACTTAATTATATAATTAATTAAATCTATATTGGGACATTTTATATTTAGAAGGCCATAAGGGTTTTTAAGGCTTTAAAGTGTTCTTTGTAGAAGTTAATTATCCATAAACTCAAATCTTATAAATTCATTTTTTCAAAAATATGGAGCAACTACTATATGCCAATCACTCTAAAAGTTAGTACGCCACATTATCAGTTATCATGTAGGTTGTAAAGAAACATGAACCAAATACATAGACACTTTGGGAGCAAGCAGTAAAAATAGTTCATTTTCTTGCAAGCATGAGAATGTATTCTGTACCTATTATTGTGCTTAGTGCTGAGAATATAAATTCTCTGATTTCAGGATGTATGGACTCTGACAGAAGCAGAGTTTGAAAATAATTCAGTATATTCCATTATAAGTACAGTAACATGAACGTGTTAAAGGTATAGTGGTAGTAAAAAAAAAGAAAAGGAAGATGGGGTAGTCAATCAGTGATGAGAGAAGTGGCAGTGGTCACTAGGGAGGTTTTCTTGGAATATCTGAGAGTATCTGAGTTTGGAAAAGGGAAGAAACATGTATTACCAGCAGAGAGTATCCCCAGCCTTTCCTTTCCACCTGAAGGCAAAGGTAGTTTTCTTAGTTTCCTTCTCTTCACTCTGATTAGTTCTTCAGTTATGCAAGTCAAAGGAAGAAGGGACTATGGGAAAGAACCAGGACTTAGGGAGGAGTTCAGGGATAATTTAGAAGAAACATAAGTAGAGGCTATTGTATGTAAGGAAAAGAAACGGGAAAAAGGTGGATGCTTTGAGACGTTTCCTTTTCTTAGACTATGTAACATATTTATGGGTTCAAGAGTATAATATCCTGGCATAATGCAGGGTAGTGCAAACTAACGGATGCTCAACTCATTATTGTAAGGTCTGGGACTGAACCATATCGGACACAGAATGGGAAGTAGATATTTACTAGGAAGTCAGAGAGGGATGACATTGGATCAGAGAAACTATAATGGACAGAGGCATGTGTCTCTGTTTCTTTCATAAAAACGTGAAATAGCAAAAGTTTTTGGCTCTCGAAAAGCTTGGTACTGAATATTTTAAAAGGAAATGGGAATGTGACAGAATGGGGATTTTAGTACAAAAAGCTACATCTATGGGATATATCTCTGGAATAAGAGAAACCTCTCATCAGTCGGTTGGTTCATACTTCAGTAGCTGTTTTGACTTACTGTTTGCATTAAGTTGCCAAACCAACCACCCATTTGCCTTCTCATTTGACACAGTCTTACTCTGCACAGTGGCTTTCTGAGAAATGCTGACGTGAGGTTCCACTGGAGTGATCTGTCTAACAACATTTGCAGTATCTTTTGTCATCATCGTCTTTCTTTTCTCTTGTGTTTCACTTCTGTTTACTTCAGTTATAATCTAACAAAATTGTGTTGATATAAGCATCACTTCATCCCTATGAAACTGGTTGTATTGCCTCTTGGCTGTGTTGTCAAAGTCTTATCTCCAGACGTGTATATAAAGTATATGTATATATGTATATAAAGTATATGTATATAAAGTGAGGTTAACCAAAGCTAAGCTTCAAGGCCTGTCACTTCTGTGAGTCCATTACATACAAATCTAATTTTGGGAATTGTAGTCTTATCTTCTTTTCTTTTTAATAGGGATCCTAAACTTGCATAAGATTCAGGCTACGTAAAAGCTGGGTCTACTCTTACAGTTATCTCAGATACAAATAATATGACACAGGTTGAAATGGCAGTCAACAGTACTTTAATCGGCTCTTGAAGCTACATTGTAAGTTCTTATGATCAGTATTTGGTAGACTCCTAAAATTTGATGTGGTTTTGACCTAGATGTTAGAATGTAAATTATGCCTCATGTGGTTTGCTCTTCAAAGGGAGTACATAAATGTGATTCTAAAAATTTTGAATTGCCAATTCAGATATAATTACTGCATGATTGAAGATTTTATCTCCCCATAGTAACAAATAAATATACATGCTATGCATTGTAAATGTCACATCAGATTTCATGTCTTCTTACTAAACAGCTGTATTAGTTTGGTAAGGCTGCCGTAAGAAAGTACCATAGTTTGAGTGGCTCAAACAACAGGAATTTATTGTCTCACAATATATGAGAGTCTAGAAGTGTAAGGTCAAGGTGCTGACAGGGTCGGTTTCTTCTGCAGACTGGGAGGAAGAGTCGGTTTGATGCCTTTCTCCTAACTTCTCGGCTTTTGCTGCCATTCTCTGTTGTTCCTGGCTTCTGCTGCATCACCCTGATCTCTGCCTTCCTCTTCACCTGGTGTTCTCCTTGTGTGTGTGCCTGTGTCCAAATTTCCCCATTTTGCAAAGTCCGCAGTCATGTTGGGTTAGGGACCCATCCTACTGCAGTACGACCTCATCTTAATTTCTTACATGGACAATAGCCGTATTCCCAATAAGGTCACGTTCTGAGGTCCTGGGAGGTAAGACTTCAACATATGAATCCTGGGGGACCGGTAACAACACGTGGTAGCAAATAGTGATCAGAAAGAACAGTATGACCTTCATGCAGTTGGCACTGTTGTGGACAGTGCGTAGAATTCAAGTTAGCAGATCTGAGTATTTATCTACAATAAGCACAGCCAGCCAGGACAGCTAAATGTATTGAGCATTTTTCTAACGTCAGTGGACATAGTTATAAGTATTTATTATTGCTATGATCAAGAGTTCAGAAAATATCATATTTTGCATCCTAGGTTGTGGCCTCAAGTTGCATTCAGTTCTGGGGTCGGCAGCTTTAAAGAAACTGATATTGGAAGACACAAAAAGTGATCCTTCTTGTTAAACCTTGACAGCTTTGGGGGGTTTCCTTTAAGAGGGAATACTGTTGACACTTTTGAAATTCTTTTGACCATTTAGGGTCTTAATATCTTAATAAAACATTCTATTCTAAAGGGTACTTCTTCATATAAAAATATAGGTACTGCATTCAAAATAAAAATTTAAAATTTTATCCTCTATACCTCTCACTGAAATAGTGGCTTCCTTAACTTTCTGAGCAAAGTTGAGCGATTGATTTTATCACCTGTGATTCATGTTTAACTTTAGTTGAAAAATGGAATCATTAAAAAGAAATTAAGAGGAGGCAAAGAAGGAAAAAGAGAGAGAGAAATGCAGGTAACCAAATGTGAAGAAAACAAGAAAAAAGACCTTCATCTAACTTTTCAGAAAGTGTTTCTTAAGTAAGTATTGTAGTTTTGTAAATAATTCTGTCTAGAGAAGATAAAAGGAGCAGATTGGCCAATTACCTTCAAGCTGTTTGATCACATCCATGTTTTTGTTAATTATTCAAATTTTAAGAGTCATCAAAGAATCCTAATGCATAACTCAATAGGAGGAGCAAAAGCTAAGACATCGGCAAATTCTTTTTATGTTTGAGATTTTGCCCACTTATGAGCACATATGCTTTTGAGTGTTGGTCTGATTTAAACCCTGTTCATGGAAAGGAGGGTGATAATTTAGCCTTTGGGAAAAGAGGAAGAAGGACATAAAGATGCTTAAAAAGTCAGCAAGTAGAGTAGAGGTGTAGGATGAAATGAAATCCTTGATATTATGTGACCAACTCTGTCTTTCCTCATTGCACCCACATCCTTGGCCCAGCCACACATCTGTTGCTCCAGCCCAAGTGGTAATCAACCATATACAGTGATAGAACCAGAATCTTCAAATAAAAACTAGCTGCCTGAACTGTTTAAGGATTTTAAGAATAAATGAAAGGAGATGATTAGACAAAAGAAGCAGGTTGATACAGTGAGATGCTATAATAATGTGGAAGTGAGTTCCAAAGAAACATTTTTACGAAGCCTGTAATATATTACTTAGTTGCATCCCGATTGTAAGTTATCAGAGCATTTTATGGACACTGTAATGGCACTAGAAGTGAATGTCTAACAAAATAATAGAGTGCATTACCAATTCTTCTATGATGACCACTGCTCAGAAACTATTAGACCCATTTATCAATATACCTTGGTGTCTAATAGTAGTTTTCAAGAATGAGTGATTGTGAAAACTATTCAACATTTTAAAGTTATTATTTCTCCTTATACACATTCCATTGAATCATCAGTTTCGAGTACATCTATTTGTCCACCCATGCCTTTTCAGTAAGCGGATTGAAAAGTAAACAACAAAAACAAACTTTGAAAGGGTAGAAAATACTAACAAATGTGAATGGCATTTGGAAGGTCTATTTACTGTTTCAAACGGAATTGATGTTTGGTTATGTTTTGAGTATTGTGCAGGTTGGCCCAGCACATTACAATAGAATATATACAAAATAGACCTTTCAAATAGCAAAAATCTGCTTTGCAATAAAACAGATTAGAAGTCTGGGATAGTACTTTTCATGCAATTATAAAGAATTTCTTGACAATGGGCAGATGTAACAAGCTCTTTAGAAGCACAGCCTTAGATATTATTTATAGTACTGTAGGCGCCCCTTGGAGATATTGTCCTAGAATCAGAATTGTCTCAGAGTCAAAATTATCTCATCTATGATTGTGTCTCTGTCATCTTTGTTCTTGGTTGTATTTGATGCCTGCCCTATAGACAGGGGTGCTTCCCAGGTGGCTCAGTGGTAAATAGTCTGCCTGCTAAGCAGGAGATACCAGTTCAGTCTTTGGGTCAGGAAGATCCCCTGAGGAAGAAGATGGCAACCCACCCCAGTATTCTTGCCCAGGGAATCCATGGACAGAGGAGCCTGGTGGGCTTCAGTTCCTAGGGTCACAAAAGAACCAGACATGCCTTAGTGCCTCAACAATTGTAGGCATTGACAACATAGAAGTTGTTCTATTGAAACATTAAGTTCTACCCCTGCAGCCCTACGGCCGGGTTTGGCTTTTACTGATTTCATGGTCCTCTGAGATTTAGCAGCAACCTCCGTGTGATCCCTAACTGGAGCTGCCCATCTTGCAAATTTTGTTCTGTTGTGGAATCACCTTGTGCCAAACCCTTTAGGCTCTCTGATTCTTAGCTATTATTATTTCTTAGTTCTACAGTTATGATCTTGAGAATTTCCACTATTTCTTCCACATGTTGTGAGAGGTGAATAAAACTTGGATAGGACAGGTATCCATCTCAGACACATTACCTAGATCTGCCTGGCTAATTTTTCTATCTACTGAAGCTGACTAGTTCGATGAAGGGTAACCAGCAAGGTTATTTTCTTCTCAAGGTCCAGAGTAGATGTAGTTTAAGTCACTAGTACAATATTTACTAAATATTTGGGGAATTTTCTGTCATCCCACTCAAGACTTTCAACCCCAAGGTAGGTTCAGGAAATAGAGCCACCCATACTGTCTGTGCTCTCTTTGTTCTCCTTTTTCNCCTACAAACATCATTGGTTCATTTATTGAATGTCTACTGTATGCTAGGAACTAGGCATGCATTGGAGAAGGAAGTGGCAACCCACTCCAGTGTTCTTGCCTGGAGAATCCCAGGGACAGTGGAGCCTGGTGGGCTGCCATCTATGGGGTTGCACAGAGTCAGACACGAATGAAGTGGTTTAGCAGCAGCAGCAGGGATAAGTAAGCGAACAATTGACATACCCCTAATCTACTAAATGCTGAGAATTTTCCTTAGTCACTGCTGCTGCTAAGTCGCTTCAGTCGTGTCCGACTCTGTGTGACCCCATAGACGGCAGCCCACCAGGCTCCCCCATCCCTGGGATTCTCCAGGCAAGAACAATGGAGTGGGTTGCCATCTCCAATGCATGAAAGTGAAAAGTGAAAGTGAAGTCGCTCAGTCGTGCCCAACTCTGAGCAACGCTATGGACTGCAGCCTTCCAGGCTCCTCGCCAAAAGGATTTTCCAGCAAGAGTACTGGAATGGGGTGCCATTGCCTTCTCCGTCCTTAGTCACTAAGTAAATATAAAAATCCTCAAGCTCCCACCCCATGTAGTCGAACTCCTGAACCCTACCTTTCCAAATGTAAATCCACACTTAGAACTCTGCACTTGTGCTGTCTGGTGGATGAGTTAACTGCATGTTTGGCATTTCGTTCTCCACCTCTCAGGAGAATACTCCGTTAGATCCCCAGAAGTAACTCAGGATATATGACGTTTAAGGGCTTCCCTGGTGGGGGGATGAGTTCTATAAACGGTTAATGAATAATATCAGAGAGAAATGTTTTGTTTTTTAAAAAACTGAAACACACTTCCGGATCATCACAGAGGCCCAGTCTGGGCTCCCTGTTCTCGCATCAACTTCTCACCAGCTGTCCATCTCACACCTGATAGTGTGTGTCTGTGTGTTTTGATGCTGCCCTCTCCATTTGTCTCACCCTCTCCCTCCCCTGCTGTGTTCACAAGTCCATTCTCTACATCTGCATCTCCTTCCCTGCAAATAGGTATGGCCTGGAGCGATAGGATGCAGGAAGGGGAGGGCAGCTAGGAAAGGAGGGGATGTATGTATAATTATGGCTGATTTGCATTGTTGCAAGGCAGAAATGAACATAACATTGTAAAAAAAATTTTTTTTTATTAAATAGAAAAAAAAAATATTTCCTTCCTATCTATAATTTCCTAAGATTTCTTCTGGTTTTTACAAATGATTCCATAGTTTAAACGAAGCATATTTTGTATATTTCCTTTCTTCTTGGGTTTAAAATAGATACAACATAAATCTGCCACTCCTTACAGTCTTTTCTATTAAAATAATCTCAGAGTCTGATTCTAATATTACTAAGCTCAAATCAATAATACATCAAAATCCGAAGAGGTTAACGATAATTTACACCTACACAGGGGAACTTTGAAAGTTTCATTAGGACTAGATTTAAAAAATAATGACATTTATTTTGAGCCTTCTTTATTCTTATAGTATATGATCTGATGGAAAGTCAGGATGAATTAAAAGTTGATCATGAGATTGAAATAATCTCTTTCAGGATACCAGAGCTTTATACTAAGTTTCTACAAATGCAAAATTTGAAACATACATTTTCCACAATGTTGTCGGCCAGTGTTTCTTAAACTTACATAACCTATAAAGTCTTTTTTTTTAATGGAAAAACAAAAAGAAGCACAAAAATCTTCTATGGGAACCCTAGCATTAAATCATTTTGATTACAGTGTTACTTAAAAATATGCAAACATAAAGATGGGCATAAATACCTTATGCTTATACTTCTTACAAAACATAGTTACAAATGAATGGAAACAAATTTCTAAATCTGAGTAATTCAATTTCACAATAGTGTTTTTTAATATAGAGGAATTGTTTTGTGGACATGAAATGTCTGTTCACCATGTGAAGAAGACATGGGCTTGCTAATGTACAGATTTTGTGTTCAATACAGTGTAGTATAGTGACAATTCTCCCTATTTAGTGACAATTCTCCCTACTTTGTGGAAACTCTGTGCAGTGTCATCATTGTCCTTTTTCTCTCTGTGTTCCTATTAGTACTTCTGGATGTCCAAATGATTGTATTTACAGACATGAACGCTAGGTTAATATGAGAGCACATGGTGATGAGATAGTGTGGTCCAGAAAACCCAGAAAGCACTGGGATTATTTCTTTTATTATTATGGAAAATCAATATATTATTAAAAGGTAATGTTTAAAAGCAAAGTCAAGATTTTTTTACAAATATGAAAATAACTTGAAAATTTTATTTGACTCCATTATTAATGAGGAAACCAATAAGATGTTATCAATAGATTCAACAGAGAATTCAGAATACCACAGGTATGTAGTTGAGTCGGGAGTGTTGAAATAAATCTATAGATGGATGCAAAACTGGCATTTTTACATAGAGTTGGTATGAGGAGAGAAATTTTCCCTACAATAGAAGGAATTTGCATATCCTTCCATAAGTGCTGCTTTAACTTCTATGCTGCTGCTGCTGCTAAGTCGCTTCAGTTGTGTCCGACTCTGTGTGACCCCATAGACGGCAGCCCACCAGGCTCCCCTGTCCCTGGGATTCTCCAGGCAAGAACACTGGAGTGGGTTGCCATTTCCTTCTCCAATGCATGAAAGTGAAAAGTGAAAGTGAAGTCACTGAGTCGTGTCCAACTCTCAGCGATCCCATGGACTGCAGCACACCAGGCTCCTCCGTCCATGCAATTTTCCAGCAAGAGTACAGGAGTGGGGTACCATTGCCTTCTCCTTAACTTCTGTGAGTTATCTATAATTTATATCTTTGTAAACTAGTTCAAATTGCCATTTAAAAAATCAGATAACCAAAAAGGATATACTTGGTAAATGCCTCCTTTGCATTAAAGATACCCAGTCTTCTTTTGATTCATTTGAGTCTTTCACAGTTCGTCCATCCAGCATATCTAATACAGATATACAGACCTCATAGAACCTAGCCATGGACCTCTATCGAAAGCTTGAAGTTCTCTTCTGCTTATCTGTCGCTTGAGTACTCCCTCAAGCAGCAGATAGGTGACCCACGTGAGCATTAGTCTTAGAGAAATATACAGCTTTCCCTCAGATATGACACCCAGCAACCTGTTTGAATGAGTTGGATGTCTTCTAGGGGAATGAGAACTGTGATAACTAATCCCAGATCTTTTACACATGAAAGATTTGCCCAAAAGAGTTACAATGATAAGTCAAATTCACAGTAAGAGTGTTTAACATTCCCTCCCTCCCTTCCTTCCTTCACAGTTGTTCCATAACAGGTACTGCACTGAGAATGTTATATATGTTATGTCATAAAATATCATCATAAGCCTATTGGCATATGCATTTTTGAGAAAATTCAGCCTGAATATTATATTCAGCACAAATATTATAAAAGATTTATACATCATAGTCCTTCTACCTCATCTGGGAAATTGAGTGTCCAACCTACTTTTTTTTTTTTTTCTCCCTAGTCCTGTGTTTCCATTTGGCACATGTGTGTGTGTTAGTCACTTAGTCGTATCCAACTCTCTGCAACTCCATGGGCTGTAGTCTACAAGCTTCTCTGTCCATGGAATTCTTCATGGACAAAAATAGGAAAAATAGTAGACTGGGTTGCCATTCTCTTCTCCAGGGGATTTTCGCGACCCTGGGGTCGAACCCCGGTCTCCTGCATTGCAGGCAGATTCTTTACCATCTGAGCACCACCAGGGGAAGCCTAAATGACCCTAACTTATCTTGTAATGTGCTTTTGCCCTCTTGCCTTCCTTGGCTAAGCTACGAGCCTCTTTAGCAAAAGAGCCATGTTTTATTTATGTGTCCTTGGTTCCTTGCACAGAGACAGGCACATACCGGGAGCTGATTACATACTTTGGAGCTTATCTGAAGTACACATACGCAGTAAAGCTAATGCCTAAAATTGAACCTCTGGAAAAATTCTGTCCTGTCACCAGTTCCAAAGATTTTATTTCCTCTCTCAAGATGTTTCACTACTGCTAGATAGATTTTAGGGTTTAATAGATTTGTTAAACGTGGAGCTGTTAAAATTTGCTCTGGGGACACAGGAAAACCTTGTCTTATCATTGGATACAGGCTTGCAGACTAAATGTCATTATGTGACATCCTTGAGAGTGAAGGAAGCTGTGACAATGCAAAACCCGTTAGACATCATCTAGAATTTTGCACCACAATTATGTATCCAATGAATGGAGCATAAGAACATCTTAAATGCGGTATTTTGTTTCCTTCAAACCTCCCATGCTCACATACCACATTTTGCCCTAAAGTATTTCTTAGAGTAAGAGTGAATACCAAAGAACTGCTAAAGAAGTGGGAACACAGAAAGCTGATAATTCCCCCTGGCAAAAACAAGGCATAGAAACCAAAGCTCAAGGGAGATTGGAGACTGAAAATTAGAAAAGTGGAGGGAAAAAACTACACTAAAATGCTAGGAAAAAGCTTCATTGTGTTATCAACTGTTTGATTGAAGAATAAAAATGAAATGTAGGATTTAAATACAGTGTATGACTTGGGCAAAATATATACAGTTCTTAAATATTAAATAGGTTAAAGTTACAGAAACAGGAGCTGTCATTCCTTTTCAGCAGTAGAGCATTTCTTTTCAGTTTATCACTGATGAGAGTAAGGAAGTAATTAAAGTGTCTATCCACAGTTTCGATTGCAATCTGGCAATATTTTCTGAAGATACATGAAATGGCTGTCACGATTGAGATAGTTATCCAGTTTCCCAGTTACTGTAGGGTTTTAATGGTCACTTTTATCAGGGGATCTTCCTGACCCAGGGATCTAGCCTGTGTCTCCTGTTGTCTCCTTGAATTGGCAGGCGCATTCTTTACCACTGAGCCACCTGGGAAGCTTTGTTTTCTCTTAAAGCAATCTTTGAAAAAAAAATCACTGTTGATTTTCTAGACAGTTTCATACAATAAGTAGTATAGCCTCCTTAGAAGCTTAGAAATTAAGTAACTTATATGGTTCATGTTTTTTTTCTTTTTTTCACTTTTTAATTGTATCTTTTCATCTTATAAATAGCTCCTCCCATTTTGAAAACAATTTGGGATAAACAGGTTAGAAAACCTTTAATAAAAAGGAACAAGGTGATTTTTTTATACCAGTTAGGCTAAAGAAAATTTTTGTATGTTTCAAAAATTGGATTGCCCATAGAGGGACTTCATTTAAAATTGTTTGGGGAGGAAGCTGTGTTGACCTGATATCATTTTATATTGGAATGCTGATCTATTCTTGGTTGTACTTTGTATATCAAGTACCACACCAGTCACAAGCTTGGGTTTCGTGTGAATATGCATAACACTCCTTGTTAGGAGAGCTTGTAAATCCTTCACTGGCAATAGTCACCAGAAGTAGATGCACCTGTCTTCCCAGCTGGGATTTGCTCATGGGAAAGAGAGTTATTTAACACCATGTTATCCTCATGGACAGCTGTATATATAAGATGCCCTAGGGTGTACAAGACCTAAATTTTGTTTGTTAAAATAAAGTAAAATAATAATAATAATAATAATTTATGCTATTTTCAAGTTGAAATGATAGTATTTGGAAAAAAAAATTGAATGTCAAAATGAAATTTGACATGAAAAGTGTTTTGATGTTTTGATTCAGTAGCTTTAAGAATGTATAGAGTTGGATTAATAGAAAAAAATGTTCGTTTGCTTTGGTCTGATTGCTCTAACTGCTTTTAATGACTCAGCGAACACCAATATTCTCAGCTCAGATTAGTTTGGGATTTAGCATAAAATACTTCATTCTGTTTTGATGCAAGTCCTTTGGTAAAATGTGGGGCTTGCCCTCAATGCTACAGCCATAACTCCTTGTCTTTGAATTTTCTGTTTTCCCATGACAGACTCTTAAACTCCAAAATAGAAGTAATGTCTATTTTGCTAGCCATTCTTTTCTCTAACTCACTGCCATTGTGTTAGCTCTGGATATATTTGTGCTTAATACATCTTTGTTGAGTGAATGCTTAAATGAAAGGAGGATGAAATGTTTTTTGCTGACCAGGAAAAAGATAGTGACTCCTTCTTAAAAACTCTCTGATTCAAAATCACTGCAAAATCTAGAGATCTCTTTGAGTCCCATTTTTAAATGGAGGTATAATTTACTTACAATAAAATGTAGATTTATAGCCATGGCTTCATAGTTGTTTTTCTTTTTTTCAGGTCTGTCTATTCATGTAACCACTATCTCAACCAAATATATAGTTTTCCATTATTCTAGAAAGTTCCCCCCTGCTGCTTTCCAGTTAATCTCTCATAACCACTGTTCTGATTATTACTACAGCCTCTTTTCTGTCCTTTCTACAACTTCACTGAAATGTAACCATGAGTATGTGCTTTTTTTGTGTCTGTGATTACAAGAGTAATAAGGAAGGACAATATTATTTAAAACACTACTCTGTGTCTCTCCTTGGAGGTTTTACTGGCCCTATCCTCCCCAGTCTCTAACCATTTGCTCTTAAGAATTCCAAAAATATAGAGAATAAGATTCTTACATGTAGAGTTCAGAAGTACCACTCAGTTTATAACTTTGTACTGTGAACCTCCATTTGAAAAGTGAAACCCATCAGTAATAATCTAAAAAACTCCAATGTTAATAATCTATTATCTAAATAATATATGTATGTAATATATACTATTACAATATACTAATAAATAACATGTAACTTATTATAATAACATAAATAATCCTAATTTTCAGAGCTAGGAACATAGCCCTTCTTCCAGACTCCTCTACGCTTTACACAGCAGTAACCGTTGGTTTCACTTATCTTCAAGACAGTTCTGTGAGTAACCAACATGTGTGTGACAGGTTGTAGAAGGAAAATAGTATGAAAAAGAATATATAAATATATATATATATAACTGAATCACTCTGCTCTACAGCAGAAATTAACACAATGTTGTAAATCAACTATATTTCACTAAATTTTTAAGTGAAGAAAAGGAAAAAAATCTCTAAAATTAGATATTTCCTCTAAAAGTTCTTCTTTAAAATATATTTTCAACAACATATAGCATTTGGGGATGTAGAAGGTAGGCAGAATTGCAAAGGAGGTTTACAAAGAACTAGTCACTTTGCAGGCAGTGGGAAGAGCCTGCCAAGTAAAGCCTGTAGAAAATGGATTCATCCAATCAGAGCAGTCCATGATTGACTGCCAAAGCCAGCTTATTTTCTTTGCTGGTTCCAAAAAAGAATGTCTGAAACTGTGTGGTGATGGAAGGCTATCTTACAGAACATGCTGGCAGAGCAACTTTTTCACTGGCTCAAGTCAGTATTATTATAAACTTGATGGGATACTTAAGGCTCTGGTAAGGATTTTTAGGTCAGAAAAAAAAATTAGACATAGGAGATTAGGGAGCAAAATGTGTTAGTTTATTTCACAGCAGAGTAAAGCAATAAAACAACCTTAGCAAAGCCACAGACAGGACTTGTAGAAGTCTAACAATTTTCAACTTCTCTTGTAGAAACATTTGCTGTTACTAAGGAGACCAAAAAGTATAAAATTGTGATCTAAGGAAAGTAAGTCTAGTAGTTGCTGAAAAACAGTTAATACAATATTACATTAGATAAAGAAGGCATCCTTTCAAAGATGGATGAGATTATTGATTCAAAGGAAGAAAATTCCCACATTCAAATTATGTCTTCTGTAAAGGTTGCGGTTTTGTACAGGATAGTTTGATGCAAGATATGTGGAAGTTTCATGAAATGGCAAAAAGAATCTGAATAACCTGAAACAGAGTACGAGTGTTAGCTAAAGTGCACCTAGAAGATTATTTATGTATTTTTTTTTCCCCTTAGACCTGGTAGAGACGCTTCAAGAACTGCTCAGTCCTGGGGAGGAGGGATTGCCTGAGGACACCGTCGCTTTACCTTGAGGCGAGTGCAGAAGTTTCCATTATAAGGTAATAACTGATTCCTACTTTTGGTTTTTGTAACCTTCGAAAATTAATGAAACCGTGGTGTAAAATTAGGCTATATTATCAGAAGTATTAAAGATGTTCCGAATTTATTTATAGCTTTGTTGTTCTTCATGCTTTATACCTTTCATGTGGAATATGTGCAGAAATAATTCCTTCACAGATATTATCTTTATGTTTGAAGCTGGATGATACGTAGACACAGTGGGAATTGCAAAGCACCAGTCTGGCCACTTTGGATTAAAAGATCGTTAGCAAAGATTCTCTCTTGAGGTGCTTCTTGGCCTTTTCCTTCTTGCGGGCACATAGAGAATGGTAATGTCCCTGTGGTACTCTGCAGAGGCTGTTCATTCCCAGAGACAACTGGTGCTGAGCCCCAGAGCATCTGAAGAGATGGAATCTCAGCACATCTGTAAACCACTGTGTAGAAGAGCTATACTGGGGAGCAACAGATGCTGCTTTTTTGAAAACTCTGAAGTGTATCCCCAGCTTTGTATATGTCCCTGTGATCAGAATCTGGATTTAGAGAAGCTTTTCATAGAGGGAAAAAAAATGATACTTTGCACTCTAAATTTTCCTATGAAGTTCATTTTCCCTAAAGATTGCCCAGTATTTTATATCACAACACTTGAACAAGTGTTTTCCTTCCATGTCGGTCTGTTCAATGATAAAGAAGTCATCTCTTGGAGGACCCACATAGGCACGTCAGTTCTCACGGAACTCCTTGTTCTCCCAGGGCTCTGGGCAAGTTTACAGAAGACAAAATATACCTCCAGGGATAGAAAGAGCCCCTGCAGGCTGAGGTAACTGTAGAGTTTAGGCCTCCCCTCTGTATTTGGTCTGGTCTGGGTAAAATTAAGTTATCTCATTCAGAAGAAACTGAGTAAGCATTTGACAAATTTGGGGCCTGACTCAAACCCAGACCGAATATTGCAGAATTAGAGGATACAGGCTGATGGGACTCAGCTAGTCTGGTGCTTCTTTTCCGCCTTATTCCAGTATTGTCGCATGTACCACCACAGTTACCACCTCAAGGTTAAGAGGTAGCAGCTGAGATGTCCAGTGGTATCTCCATGAAAGATGTGCATAAATACCCGTTGGTCACAATTCTGTGAATAGAAGCTGTCCTATATAAACAGGACCTTTGGTTTGCTTTGCTTTGGTTTCATAACCTCTGTGTCTTAGAGTTTGCTTTTTTATTTTTTTTTAAGTGATTGACAGATTTTTGTTAGAGCAGTTTTAGTTTTACAGAAAAATTAATTGAAAACTCCGATGAGTTCCTCCTGCATATCCTCCCTGAAAAGCACACATAATTTGTCCCATTATTAACATCTTTTACATTTTCTGCGATTGATATGAACCAATATTGATACATTTTTCTTTATTAACGTGTTGCATAAAGGTTCACTCTTTGTATTGTGCATTCTGTGGGTTTGAAAAATGCATAATGATACATTTTCATTGTTAGCGTATCACACAGAATATCTTCACTACTCTGAAAATTCCATGTGTTCCCCCTGTTGGACCTTCTCTCCCCTCACTGAAATCCTGGCCCCCTGTGATTGGTTTACTGCCTCCACAGCTTTGCCTTTTCAGGAATGCCATACAGCAGACAGCCTTTTCAGACTGGCTTCTTTCACTTAGCTCGTTTCTCTATATTGCTGAGTAATATTCATTGTACGGAGGTACCACAGTTTGGTTTTCCATAGCTTATTAAAGGACATCTTGGTTATTTCCAAGTTTGACAGTTATGAAAAAAAAAGCTCCCATGAACATTTATCTGCAAAGTTCTGTGTGGACCTAAGTTTTCAGTTCATTTGGATATATGCCAAGGAGTGTGATTCCTGGATCATATGGTTCAAGTGTGTTTAGTTTTATAAGAAATCTCTAAACTGCCTTCCAAAGTGGCTGTACCATTTTCCACTTAGTATGCATGAGGGTTCCTGTTGCTCCACATACTTACCAGCATATGGTGTTGTCAGTGTTGTAAATTTTAGCAATTCAAGTGATTATGTAGTGTTTTCTCATTGTCTTAGGGTTTTTTAATTTAATTAATTTATACTTGGTAATGACATTGATTAAGAATCTGAACTTCCCCCTAGCAATATCCACTGTGGTCATGCATTTTTATCAGATACACCTAAGGGTTTATGCACATGTGTCTGTGTATACCTTCTATTCTCCATGATAGAAAGAGGTCATAGTGGGCAAAGACTTTTCTAAAAATACACCATCAAAATGAAAATATACAGAATATATCAAAGGTATTTTTGTTTCAAAAAATAAAATATGAGTATTCTAGGATCCAGTATGAAAATAGGCCATGCTTGATGTAATTTATAGCTAGTTTTTTGACAAGAATAACAGCGTTTATACAGGTCACATCAAATTTGGCACTCTTAATTTTCCTATCCTGTTAAATTCAGCCATGCAGATATAGCCACAAGAAAGATTCTTCTTAGTCCTTTTAAGTTACAGTATTTTTGTTTTTCTGTATGCTGAGTGCATGCTTTAGATTTGATTGTACTGCTTTGTAAACATTTATGATGAGATGGACTTCCATACTAGAATGTGACTTTCTCCTGTGTAAGTACTACTCCTTTCGTTTTCTGTCTGAAATATGGCACAGTGCCTGTGTGAAGGACAGAAATCACATGACACTTGTTAGAGACAGTAGGGAAGACTTTATTCAGGAGGGACCATAGCAGTGAAGTTTTGTCACAAGAGAAAGAGAAATGGCTCACCTTCAAATACAGCAAGGACAGTGGGAGATTTATAGCCTAGGAGCAAAGTGGGGATCAGTGGATGGATGGAAAATTACTAAAGCCAGAGGAATTCTTGCTAGACTGACTCAACAGGATCTTTGCTGAAGGCAGGTCAGGGAGAGAAGATATGGGTATGGGTGTGTGTTTGTGTGTGTGTGTGTGTGTTGTGTGGAAGCTGATCTAATATCAAAGATACCAGAGGAAGAGTCCCTAAACTGACTCAGCAGAATTCTTGCTAGAATTGAACTAAGCAGGCCAAGGAGAGCAAGTTGAGAAGAGGATTCAGAGGATCCTCACCCAGATTTGGTCAAGGAGAGAGTCTTTGTCATCTGACATATGACAGAATTTCAATGACCTTGTGTTGTTATTATGTAGATAGCCCTATATCAAATACTGTAGGAATCTATTAACAAAGTCTTGAAGACACTGAGGATTATAATTTAAGGGAAAAAAATAAGGAAATTACTTTTAATCATGTAAATAGTTTCTGTAATGTTCAAGACTAACCTATTTAATGGAGTATAGATCTGGTTAAAAAAGTTAAAGAACTAATACGTATGAACAGTTTTTATGTGCAAAACAGAATTTCAACAGTGACAGAAATGTGAAGATTAAAAAAAGGCGCACTCTGCTACAGGAGGGTCCAGGTGGGAGGGAAAGAGAACTATTTTGTGTTAGTGATCACAGAATTTATATATATATATACACACACACACACACACACACACACAAATTTCATAAAGAAGTAGAATAAGAGGTCTGTTGGCACTGGGTATATCTTAAATCTAGATTGCAACGTCATTGATATAGTGGTATATAGAAGATTTTTTATAAACTTTAGTATGCATAAAAATAACGTGGAGTTCTTATTTAAATTTCTTTCTCTTAGATTCCAAACCTAAATGTCTGAGTAATTTGAAGCGCCCAGGATTCCTCACTTTTAACAAGTATTCCAGGTTACTCTATTATCGTTGTCATTCAGTTGCTCAGTCATGTCCAACTTTTTGTGATCCCATGGACTGTGGCAGGCCAGGCTTCCCTGTCCTTCACCAACTCCCAGAGCTTGCTCAAACCCATGTGCTTTGAGTCAGTGATGCCATCCAAGCATCTTGTCCTCTTCTCCTCTTGCCTTCAATCTTTCCCAGCATCAGAGTCTTTTCTAATGAGTCTGCTCTTCTCATCAGGTGATCAAAGTATTGAAGCTTCAGCATCAGTCCTTCAGTGAATATTCAGGATTGATTTTCTTTATGATTGACTGGTTTGATCTCCTTGCTGTCCAGGGGAATCTCAAGAGATTTCATGGGTTTTCTTTAAAAAGGGACCTATAAGCCCTGTTTTTAAAAACACTGATTTGTACTATAATATGTACAGTTTTCCTCCCTGTAGTGTGGCTGATGCTAGAAAGTACCCCCTGAAAACAGGATAATATGGAAATTAGGGCAAAATATAGGAACCCCAAGAATGTACAGATGAGACTGAGTGACTTTTAATAGTGTCATTTATGAAGGCTTGTCTTAAAAGTCCAAAAATAAGAAAACAAACTGGACAAAAACTGTTCAAGTATTAGAACATTTTAAAAAAGTGATATGTATATTTTGTTAGTAAGTATTTCTAAATAGATAAATATAATTCAATTATATCAATGAATTGTATATTTCACAGGTATCAATTAAACAATGTTTAAACTTAAAGGGGAATGATAAATAACAAAAACCAAAAGTGGGGTATTAAGTTAATTATGCCTTTATCTCAGTGGAATATTATTTATTTATTTTTTTTAACATAATGTTATGTTAAAGAAAACTTAGAATCTACAAATATGTGCTTGGAATGGCTGTTTCCACATAAAATATGTATGTATATGTGATGAAATTTTAGGTGTTTTGAATTCTAAAAATTTTAAAATATTACATGGTGCTCACAAAATCAGTACTAGAATCTGAAACCTAGGTGAAACAATACTGTGTAGAAATCAGAGGCTTTAGTCATGAATTTTTAATAATTAAAGAGTAAATAATTTTCAGGTCACAAGGTGCTTTGAAATTATGCTACTATCCGTCCCAAGGAAAACTTATATATATAGCAGTGATACCCATAGCTGGCTGATTATAACAGTTATTGGGGAGCTTTCTGAAAAGATGAATTCCTTAGAATGTAGACAAGTGCTGCACTTTTTGCAGATTGGAGTCTGGGTCTTGGAATCTGATTTTTTTTTTTTAATATGCTATTAATGGCCTTACTGATTAGCAAAGTTTGGCAACTACTATTGTGGGAAAGATAATTTATGCCTTTAAGAATTTCCACAATGATCAATATATGGCACCTTCCCCCCAAAAAAAACCCAAGCTCAAGACAAATAATGTCAATTTCTAGATTGTTTAATGTATATATATCATAGCAAATAGAGTAGACGTTCAGAAGCAGGGAGGAGTAACATGAGGAGGATAATTTAGGAGAGCATTCTGGATCAAGAACCTCAGAAGCATTAGTGGCAGTGTGGCAGGAAGGGGGACCCCTTCCGGAACCCAAAATGGGCTCTTGTCTAACACTCGGAAATGAATTGTCCGAGGAGACACATGTGCTGACAAAGCAAGAGATTTTATTGGGAAAGGGCACCCGGGTGGAGAGCAGTAGGGTAAGGGAACCCAGGAGAACAGCTGTGCCACATGTCTCGCAGTCTCGGGTTTTATGGTGATGGGGTTAGTTTCCGGGTTGTCTTTAGCCAATCATTCTGACTCAGAGTCTTCCCGGTGGTGCACACCTTGTTCAGCCAAGATGGATGCCAGAAGAGAAGGATTCTGGGAGGTGGTCGGACATGTGGTGACCCCTTTTGATCCTTCCTGAACTCTTCTGCTTGGTGGTGGCTTATTAGTTCCGTGTTCCTTACCAGGACCTCCTGTCGTAAAACAACTCATGCAGATGGTTACCATGGTGCCTGGCCAGGGTGGGCGGTTTCAGTCAGGGTGCTTCCCCTGACAGTGGGGTAGCATAGTGCTGCAGAAACGTCACCGTCTTGACAACCTTCATGTCATGAGGAAAGTGGTGAGACCTTGAAGGGCTTAGAGACGGCTGTACAAAGATGGCACCATCTGGGGACAGCAGCTTTCCCAGCAATCCACAGCACAAGCCCTTCACCCCTTCCCTAGAGGTTCAGATCCCTTTCCGAGCTTCTGGTCCCCTTTTGGATCCAGGCTCTGAGGCACCGAGAAGTACTCTTGGGAGAAGCACTTTAGGATGGGAGAGTCCTGTGGAGTCTAGAAATCAGTTTTTCTTTTTGTTAGGCTTTTTATTTTGTATTGAGGTAGAGCTGATGAACAGTCGATGTTGTGATAGTTTCAGGGGATCCACAAAGGAACTCAGCCATGCATACACATGTATCCATTCTCCCCCAGACTCCCCTCCCATCCAGGCTGCCACATAATATTGAGCACAGTTCCTGTGCTATACAATAGGTCCTTGTTGGTTATCCATTTAAATATAGCAGTGTGTACATGCCCATCCCTAACTATTCCTTCCCCTCATTCTCCCCCCCAGCAACCATAAAAGCTATTTCTTGAAGTCTGTGAGTCCAAATCAGTGTTTCTTTAGATGAGGAGAAGAAAGGCAAGGAAAGAAACTTCAGAATATTTGTGGAAGGACAACGCATTTATTGAGTATGTTTAGTCGAAGATGTTGTGGCATTTAAAAGGCATCCATCACAGAGTAAATTGAAATTAAACCTTTACGAATAGGTTTGGCTTGTTTCCCCAAAACAGGAAAGGCAGAGGAGAGAGGCATTTCAGTGATGGGGACAACAACGTGTACTGATGTCGGCCACATGTGTGTCTTCTGAGGACTCAGTTTCTTCTTTAATGTAAATGTTACTGAGTCCAAGCTCACTCTGCTCACCGCACGACAGGTCAATGAATCCGAGATACAAGGTCCTGAGGCAAGGAAGAGATTTTAACCAAGGTGCCAGCAGACTGAGAAGATGGCAGGCTTAGCCCATGAAAATAACCATCTTCTTGGGGTCTGGATGTCAGGTTCTTTTAGAAGTTAGAGATGGCAGGGGGGAGGTAAGGAAGCAAGGTAAAAAGGCTATTAATCTTGCAAATGTCTCAGAGAATGGCAAGCCTGAGGCAGGGGATGTGTTCATTTCTTCCTTCCTGCCATCCACAGGTCGGGTGGACAGGGTTCTGAACAAAGGCACTTTAGTTTAGTAGTCAGGCACAGGGGCAGGATTCTCGTGGGCATACTGTTCTGTATGTTTATAATAACAAAAGTAACGAAACTTAAAGAAACAGTTCCAACTTGGAGCCAGAACTGGCTTCCTCCTTGCAACATAAATGCTTTTGTTTAAACTTAAATTTTTCTAGCTCAGTTGCCTGAACTGACAGAACTTTGTTTTATGCAACATAGGATCTAGGAATAGGAGGTCCATGAATGTTTCTTCAATGAACAAAATCAATACCAGCTTGACTAGAGTCATTTGAAGTGTGGGGATAGATGAGTTTGGATGGAGTTGGTTCTCATGTGGGCAGGGCCTCAAGTCCCAGAAGAATTTGGACTTGGTCTTACAGTCAAAGTTTCTGAGAAGGATAATGAGAAGATAAATGTGAGTTTTGAAGAAGAAAATCAGCCAACAGTAAAGGAGATGGATTAAAGAGAGGGGAATAGGAAATGTAATTAGCATGCTAATTAGCTAATTACCATGAGAGGAAACCTGGATGAGGCTGTTGGCAGTGAAAAGAAAAAAAGAAGTGGATAGCATAGGGAGGTTTCTCAACTCAGAGTAATACTGATCAATCACCTACTAAGTGCTGGTCACCGTTCTGGACCAATCAGTGAACAAAATAGAGCGTATATTTTGTAAGGATAAAACAATAATTTTAAAAAACTAATAAATATAATCAGTAAGGTATATACATGTCAGAAGTTGCAGCTGTTATAGGAAAACACAAATTTGAGCACAGTAAGGAGAGCCATGAGGGAGAAGGGTAGCAGATCGTGATATTACAGAGGATGGTCCGAGGGGGCCGAAGATTTGAGGGAGGTCAAAGAGTGAGCCAGTCCCCGGAGGGAATAGCATTCCAGGCCAAAGAAAGAGAAAGAGCAAAGAACCTCAGTTTGAGGATGCCTAGGGTATAAGAATCCCAGAGACAGAGGAGCCTAGTGGGCTGCTGTCTGTAGGATCGCACAGAGTCGGACACGACTGAAGCGATTTAGCAGCAGCAGCAGAGTATTCCAAGAACAGCCACATTTTTAATTTAAAATCAATTTCAAGCAAATACTAAAAGGCACCCATCACTGACTACTGAGATGGAGGATTTGGCTGCTGGAAACAATCTTCCTCCTTTGTAGTTCTGCTTCAGGCCAGATTGGACTAAATTTCTAAGGGACAAAGGAGAAGGAAAGCAGCAGTGTGAATTGAGGAGTCAGCCTCAGGCCATGCCTGTAGTTAAAATGAGAAAAAGTGAAGTCAGAGGAAAACCCGGATGGAGTCTATCCCTAAAGCTTTGTAAAGAGGATTTGCCTAAGAAAAGGAGGCCCCCTGGTGCCACAGGCAGAAAAAAAAAAAAAATAAATAAATAAGGAGACTAAAAGACTGCAGGGACAAAACCCTGATGGGGTTGGGAGAGGAGGCATTGGGTTACCTGGTCTCCAATGACTCCAGAAAACAGTTTCAATTGGCAGAAAGAAAGCATAGGATTATGGTGTATCCAGGTAGTTCTGTTTCCTCCACCAGGTACAGTGACCATCTGTGCTGTTAAGAATTAGTATCCTAGACAAGTTGAGTTTTTCAGCTCAGCATTGAAGGTACTTGAATAATGTTCTGAAATCTGTCTTTGATAAGAAGTGATGACAAGCTTGAAAGACTCAGATTCAGTGTGTGTGGCTTCACTTCAGAAGTATGCAACTTCTCCTTTCTCTCTGCTCCTCCATCTGCTCGGATTTCAGAACGAGGCCCAGCTTTGACATGTAGAAGAATCAAGTTTTCTTCAGGTCTTCACCAAAGCTTATATTTTATTAATACGTCAAGCCTTTTTCTGGGGCACAGTGATGTTCGGGTATCAAAAGGCCAGCAGAAATGCAGGGTTATCCTAGGGTGAGGAGTAGAGCCTGTCAATATTTGATAGCCTCTTCAATAGCTCCCTTAATGGATTTTTTCTTTTTAAAGTCTGCAAGAATTAAAACGTAGCATAAGTAGTGATTCAATACACGTCTGCTAAAATGTTAATAAAAAGGTACACGGAAGTCAGGGATTTATAAAGTCGGTGCTGTCAGCTCTGGTTCCTGCTCCCTCTGCTATGACCTAGAATTCGTTTTTTAAAGTATCTTTTTTAGGTTGTGTAGTGAGCCTATCAGAAAAAGTGCTTTGAAAGCAATGGGAGGTTAGACATTCAAAGAATGGAAAAACATCCTAATCTAAGAAAAAGGATGGGCTTGTTATTCTGGGAAACAAATAAGAGTGTTAAAGTTGATGTGATAGATGGTGGCAGTTACATGGAATTTCAGGATTGATTGTAAAGAACTTTCTGAAGGAGGTCAGATTCCTATTTAAGGCCAGCCTCTTGCTCCTTAGTCTCCTTCTCCCTTTTCTTTTCAGATTTCCGTCATCTTGCCTCTTTTAAAACCTGGTCTCAGGAAGGGATCCACTGTCAGTCTTATATAACTTCTGGTGAATTTAAATCAATGTGTTACTTCTCTGAAGTGTGTATACACTTTAAAAAGGAAAGGAAGGTTGTGTCTCCATTTAAAATAATTACAAATCAGTCTACTCAGTCTGCATGTAAGACGTGGGAAATTTTAAGGGAATTTTGACTTGGTGATTGCACTTTTATATTTATTTTTGCTTCCATTTTATATTAAAGGAACTATGTAACTCTCATATTGCAACATGATGAGATCCTCATGGCTTTTTATTTACCTGCCTTTTTCTTTGTCAACTCCACAGTTTGGATAAATTTGTTAGCAAACAAAAATTTGTAGCTGCATGTTGCTTTTACCGTTTATTCTTTGATACTCCCATCATTATGTTTCAAATGGGAGCAATCTTAAATGAAATCTAGATCTTATATTCTGTGATAAACATCACCGCATTTTCCTTGAAGATATTGTCTCAGAAATGAGTTTTTAAAAGGTAGCACTATTGGTCTCATTTCTCAGAAGGCAGAAACACGTCAGTCAGAATAATTAGATAGTAATCTTGGTATATTTAGTATTATGAGACTAAAGGATTTAGCAGTAAAAGGAAATCTTTACAGAAGAAAAAATTGGCACATTTTGTTAAGAGGAAGAGAGTTGAGTTGTTATATTTGACTGTGAATCTGACAGCACTGGAAGTGATTGCTTAGAAATAAAAGCTTTTCTAAACCATTCTTAATTTTTATAAGCACAGAAGTATGCATCGTTTTTAATCCTTCAATATTCACAATGCACAAGACATTAACTTAATAGAAACAGAGATAGAGAGNATAGTGATAGCAAATGGAAAAGGACTTTGAATTTACAAAACTAGAAAAGACCTTTTGAAAGTGGATATTTTGAGCTAATTTGCTTTTTCTTTCTGATAACATATCTATTAAATAATAAATGAAATCAAATAGAAAAATGTATGTTGACTAAATATAAACATTTATATTAACATAGCATTATAATTATAATATTTTAGTAAAACTAATACATTAGGTAACTAATATAAGTATTTCTAGTTTTCAAATCTGAAATTTTCAGTTTTTCTACTTAAGCATTTGAGTTTATTAAAAATTTTTTCCTTGATTTTAGCTTGAAGTTAAAACTTAAAAGACAACAATGAACCAAAATAAGAAATAGCAATACATTTTATATTCAAGATCAAACCAGTGTTTCAAACATTATAGTTTATAATTGCCTCTTAAATATAAAATCAATTAGAACTTTTCAATATTTGGAAACCATTTTGCCCCTAAAGGCAGCTCTCAGAAATGTTAATTCACTCATCTGCAACAGCAAAAGAATGTCAATGGGATTGGGCCACCACTGGACTGCTCTTGGAGTAATTAAATACCTTGGACTTTACCTTGCAGTGACTGCCTATTTCTTGGCATTTAGCCTTCAAAGTAGTGTTATGTTTGAGATGAGTACATGAATGAAGTACATGTGACATTTATAGCAGGACTCTAGAGGCTCATTTCCACTCTGAACTCTTACAGTGTTGATCCCTTTGAAGTTGTAAGCATCCTAGTGAAATAAACTTGTCTAATATCACTTCTGTATTTCATTTTTCTTACAATAAAAGGAATAGACAAAGGATTCTGGATGGTTCACTCATTCATTCATTTATTTTAGGAACATTTACTAAAAGTCTCCTTTGTGTTATGTAGTGAACAAGGTGGTGAAGGCTTACATTCTAATAGTGGAGATGTTTTCAGTTGCTAAGTCATGTCCAACTCTTTGCAGCCTCATGGACTGCAGCACACCAGGCTTCCCTATCAGTCACTCTCTCCCAGAGTTTTCCCAAGCTCATGTCCACTGAGTCAGTTATGCTACCCAACCATATCATCCTAAGTCACCCCCTTGTCCTTTTGCCCTCAATCTTTCCTAGCATAGTGGCATTTCCAGTGAGTTGAATTTTCACATTAGGTGCCTTTGTATTAGAACTTTAGCTTCAGCATCAGTCCTTCCAACGATTATTCAGGGTTAATTTCTTTTAAGATTGATTGGTTTGATCTTCTTGCTGTCCAAGGGGTCTCTAGAATCTTCTCCAGCACCACAATTCAAAAGCATCAATTCTTTTGGTACTCAGCCTTCTTTTTGGTCCAACTCTCATATCTGTATATGACTACTTGAAAAACCATAGTTTGACTATACGGAACTTTGTTGGCAAAGTGATGTCTCAGCTTTTTAATATGCTGCCTAGGTTTGTCATAGCTTTTCATCGAAGGAGCAACCATCTTTGAATTTCATGGCTAGAGGGAGATATACACCAAACAAAACATTTGACAACTATTTCTGAGTATGTGTATCTGTTAGTCGATCAGTTGTGTCCAACTCTTTGTGACCCTGTGGATTGTAGCTTGCTAGGCTACTCTGTCCATGGAATTCGCCAGGCAAGAATACTGGAGTGGGTAGCCATTCCCTTCTACAGGGGATCATCCTGACCCATGGATTGAACCTGTATCTCCAGCATCTCCTGCATTGGCAGGAGAGTTCTTTACCACTAGCGCCACCTCAAAAGCCAAGTATATCCATAGGTACCATTATGAGAAATGCCATAAAGGAAACTGGATGACTAGAATGCCTTATTGTAGTCAGAGGGATCAGGAATCTTCAGGGAAAAAACAAGTGAAGAGAAGGGGAACATCTCAGGAAAAGCAACCAGAGTATTCTAAGAATATATTGTAATGATCAGGATATTTCCTGGATAAAACTGCAACAACAAAAATGTAATAACTTAGGATTTTAATTAATACTTTATAACATATAGATTCTCATATCCATACATGACTACTGGAAAAACCATAGCTTTGACTATATGGACCTTTGCTGGCAAAGCAATGTCTCTGGTTTTTAATATGCTATCGAGNATGGCCACTCCTGCTTTTTTTTGGTCTCTGTTTGCATGGAATATCTTTTTCCAGCCCTTCACTTTCAGTCTGTATGTGTCCGTTGTTTTGAGGTGGGTCTCTTGTAGGCAGCATATATAGGGATCTTGTTTTTGTTGCCATAGCTTTTCTTCCAAGGAGCAAGCATCTTTTAATTTCATGGCTGCAGTCACCATCTGCAGTGATTTTGGAACCCAAGAAAATGAAGTCTCTCACTGTTTCCATTGTTTCTCCATCTATTTGCCATGAAGTGATGGGGCTGGATGACATGATTTTAGTCTTTTGAATGTTGAGTTTTACGCCAGCTTTTTCACTTTTCTCTTTCACCTTAATCAAGAGGTTCTTTAGTTCTTCTTCATTTTCTGCCATAAGGGTGATGTCATCTGCATATCTGAGCTTATTGATATTTTTCCAGGCAATCTTTATTTCAGCTTGTGCATCATCCAGCCTGACATTTTGCATGATGTACTCTGTACAGAAGTTAAATATTCAGGGTGACAATATTATACAGCCTTGACATTCTCCTTTCCCAATTTGGAACCAATGTGTTGTTCATGTCTGGTTCTAACTGTTGCTTCTTGACTTGCATACAAGTTTCTCAGGAGGCAAGTAAGGTGGTCTGGTATCCCCATCTACTTTAAGAATTTTCCAGTTTGTTGTGATCCACACAGTCAAAGTCTTTGACAGAGTCAATGAAGCAGAAATAGTTGTTTTTCTGGCATTCTCTTGCTTTTTCTATGATCCAGCAGATGTGGGCAATTTGATCTCTGGTTCCACTGCCTTTTCTAAATCCAGCTTGAACTGGATTGAATCTGGAAGTTCATGGTTCACTTAAAACCAAGCTTGGAGAATTTTGAGCATTACTCTGCTAGCATGTGAGATGAGTGCAATTGTGTGGTAGTTTGAGCATTCTCTGGCATTGCCTTTCCTTGGGATTGGGATGAGAACTGACCTTTTCCAGTCCTGTGGCCACTCCTGAGTTTTCCAAATTTGCTGGCATATTGAGTGCACCACTTTCACAGCATTATCTTTTAGGATTTGAAATAGCTTGGCTGGAATTCCATCACCTCCACTAGTTGTTTGTAGTGATGCTTCATAAAGCACACTTGACTTCACATTCCAGGTTGTCTGGATCTAGGTGAGTGATCACACCATTGTGATTATCTGCATTGTGAAGATCATTTTTGTACCGTTCTGTGTATTCTTGCCACCTCTTTTTAATATCTTCTGCTTCTGTTAGGTCTATACTATTTCTGTCCTTTATTGTGCCCATCTTTGTATGAAATGTTCCCTCAGTATCTCTAGATTTCTTGAAGAGATCTATAGTCTTTCCCATTCTATTGTTTTCCTCTATTTCTTTGCATTGTTCACTTAAGAAGGCTAAGTAAACACAAGGAGATCAAGCCAGGCAATCCTAAAAGAAATCAATCCTGAATAATCATTGGAAGGACTGATGCTGAAGTGAATACTTTGGCCACCTGATTCAAGGAACTAACTCATTAGAAAAGACCCTGATCCTGGGAAAGATTGAAGGCAAGAGGGGAAAGGAACAACAGAAAATGAGATGGTAGAATGTCATCACCTACTCAATATACATGAGTTTGAGCAAGCTCCAGGAGATGGTGAAGACAGGGAAGGCTGGCATGCTACAGTTCATGGGGTTGCAAAGAGTCAGACATGACTGAGTGAACAACTACAACATGTAGTTTATTTCAGGATACTTTGAAAGTTGCTGTTGACATCCATGCTCAGTCACTAGCTCAGTCATATCCCACCAGGGTCCTCTGTCCATGGCATTTTCCAGTTAAGAATGCTGTAGTAAGTTGCCATTCCCTACTCTTGGGGGTCTTTCCAACCCAGAGATTGGCCCCACATCTCCAGCATCTCCTGCATTGACAGGTGTATTCTTTACCAGTGAGCCACCTAGGAACCCACACTGCCCACTAAACTTCTTATTAAAAATTATCTGCATCATCTTTCATTTTTTCCAGTCTTATGGCTTGGTTCCACTATTAAAAGTGTTTGCAAATAGTGAATAGATTTGATGCGTATTTACAAGTGATTATTTGTAGAAAATTCAAGGGCACATGTTCTTCAAATCAAGATCTGTAGGGTATCTGGTTGCCTTGGGGTTTCCTTTCAGCTGACTATCACCCAGGCTACTGTTGGTTCCCGAACACTTGCAAAAAAATGAAAAAGCATACTATTGAGTCTTTATTGCATTAGACTCTTTAAAACTTCCAATAGCTGATGCATTTTATGTGATAATGTCAAAAATAGTAGCTTGGCACTAAAAACTCTTTCAAATCAATGTGATCTCTAGCCTACATTTCCAGCATCATCATCTACTGCTTCCCAACACAGATTGTATGATTTGACCAAAGCAGTTCATTTACTTTTCTCCTAATGTAACTTATTTCACTTCCAAGAAATTCAAAACACCTCCCTCCGCAACCATTTATTTTCTTCAAAAGCCCATTCAGTCTTCACAATAGCATCACTCATCAATGTCGTCATTGCTCCAGAGTACTTTTTTAAATCTGAATTCCAATTTTAAAAATCATATAAGATCTCTCTTGCCATATTCCTGTTTGCTTGGTAACACTTATAAAATTGTGTTAAAATGTCAAATGCTCTTTGTTTATTTTGTTCATAGCTTCTATTTATGAAACAGATCTATGTATTGGCCTAAATTCCAGGGATCCTTTTCATATTTTAAATTGATCTTTCTAGCTTATCTTTAAAGCCTTGAAGTCAGAGTACTCTGCCTATATTCAGTGTTCAATAAATGCACATTGGTGGGCTGATGAAAAAGAACAGATTTTGCAATACCACCAAGCAGAAGAACTGCTGTGTCAACACCAGGAACTTTCTGGCTCCCTGGATTAATATGCTGTGGGTACAATTCTATAACAGATTAATTGCTACCCATCATGAAGAAGTTAAAATGCTCTCTGAATTTAGAAGCTATACTAGAATCATAATGAAGTTTCTTAATTTTGTGCCAAGCCTGTAGATTGAGTATCTACAGTTATTTAGCTGGCCTTATTTATTTAGTGATCCTTGTTTCCTGGAGACTATTCAGATCATTGAATTGTAATGGATACAATTCTAGCCTATAGTCCATATCCTACCATGTTATAAGTTGCTTGGAACTAGATATTATATCCTATTATACATTAACCATGGAAGAAAGCACTAGTCAGTCTTTAGGATCTCAAATTATCTCAGATTTAAGGTACAGCTTTCTTCTGTTTTCATTGTGATTGTTTTTTCATGGGAAGACATATTTTTAGGACCATTTGCCATGGGCAGTTGCATNTACATTAACCATGGAAGAAAGCACTAGTCAGTCTTTAGGATCTCAAATTATCTCAGATTTAAGGTACAGCTTTCTTCTGTTTTCATTGTGATTGTTTTTTCATGGGAAGACATATTTTTAGGACCATTTGCCATGGGCAGGTGCATTTTTTCTTTTAAACTAGTCATAAAGAAAAATTAGAAGATGCCTTATCAGAAAGGAGTAGTTTCCTTCAATTTTTACTGATAGCTGGCTAATTAACTGACTGACGGTACATCTATGCAATGTAATACATACAGCCATAAAAAAAGAATATAAGTGTCTCTATGTACTAATACAAAGAGATCTCGAAATATATGAACAAAACAAGGTACAGATCAGTGTGTATGATATGCTATCATTTGTATAAATATAAATAAAAAAAGGATATGATAGATCTATGTGTGTGTGTAAAAGATATATCAAGAAGATTATACAGTGTGCTGATTATGCCAGTGACTTTGGAAGAGAAAGGAGATGATTAAAATGAAGAAATGAAAGGGAAAAATTTCACTGAATGCATTTTGTATTTTTTAAATGTGGAGCTATGTGACTGTATTAACTGTTAAAAATAAATATTTTAAATTTTAGAATGGAAACACAAGAGGAAAAATAATTTTCTTAAGCGTGATGGAGCTAACGAAAGTTATCTGAAAATAATAGACTTATATTAAACCTGTAAGCATCTGAAAAACGCCTTTCAAACTCTTTTTGAATTTGTTAACACTCACAGACACTTCAGTGTCAAACTCAAGAAATAGGATTATGTATTTCAAGAGGGAAATAGAGTAAAATCATAGGACTCCCTACAATGGAAAGGACCAGTTACAGAGCCAGTGAATTTGGTCATGAGGTGTTCAGTCAGCTTGGACTTTGAGCACACAATTGAGGCTTGATCCACAGCTACCCAGAACTCATCCACTCCCCCCCTCCACACTTTAGAATCAAGAATATTGAACACTTCTATGTATCAGGCACTTTTTAGGAATCTGAAAATAACAAATAATATGGCATACAACAGGTAACAAAAATCCCTGCTTTCAAGAAGCTTACAGTGTTACAGGAAAGAGATAATTAATATTTAAGGAGAATATATGTTATATTAAAGTATGCTGATATACTTTATATATACATATATATAAAGTATACATATATATACACTCTACATATGTGTGTGTTTTATATATATATATATATATATATATATACATTTATATATAATGCAATGCTGATTGTTAAGGATTAAAAAAAAGGGAAATTGGATAGGAAATATTGAAAGTGAAGTTACAGTTTTACTAAGATGACCAGAGAAAGCCTTTTAGAGTAGGAGACATTTCTTTAAAATCCTTAAAGAAATGAGACAGTTAGCAATGCATGCAGAAATCCAGCTAAAAGCATTAGCTTTTGCAGAGACCTTGATATGAGACAATACCTGGTTTGATCAATGAACCAATATGGCTGGAGCAGAGTGAGTCTGGGGAAGAGCAACAGAAAATGAGGTCAGAAAAGGGGGAGGAAATAAGTAAATCATATAGGGCTTTGTTCTTTGAAAAGAACTTGGCTTCCAATACTGAAGGTTTAGAACAAAGGATTGACATGATCCATTTGCATTTTTTAAGAATTATGACTCTGACTGCTATGTATAAAATTACATGAAAGAACTCAAGAGCAGAGGTGAGGATGCTACTGGGAAAGTGAATGAAATAGTCCAGGAGACAGAAGATGTATGTACACTGGGAAATAGAGAGAAGTAGGAGAATAGCAATGGCAACCCGCTCCAGTGTCCTTGCCTGGAGAATCCCAGGGATGGTGGAGCCTGATGGGCTGCCGTCTATGGGGTCACACAGAGTTGGACACGACTGAAGTGACTTAGCAGCAGCAGCATGAGAATAGAAGGTAAATTTTGATAGATTCAGTAGAAGGTATTGACGTCAGTTGTGAACAGTATGATAAAATTAAGGGTCAGATTGTCAAAGCAGACTCAAGACAAATTACAGATCTTACCTGCTATCAAGTTTACTAATAATTCTTGGATACAGGTCATAGCTAAACATAAAAGCATTTTTCCATTGGAAAGGTATGAAGCCATGAGTATAGCTCTCCATAAAATGATCTTTACATGCCTGAGGACATAATACTCTGGTTCAGATTTAACATGAGAACTTTAAATACTGTAGGTGATACAGTGCTTGCACAGGAGTCATTTCATTTGTGAAGCATCTTCTTATTAGGTCTTGTTAATTACATAATATGAAAGGTCAGCCAGGTCATCTGTTTCTTTCCCAGATGGATTAAGGTAACAAACAGATTGCAAGTCTGTTACTAACTTTTGCTTTCTAGAAAGCAAGGAGAGTCAAATATGGTGTACAGGAATTTGTCCTGAACACCAAGGACTGAGTTGTTAACTGTGATGAGGAAGACAGTGAGAAGAGAAGTCACTATGGAGTAAAACTGTAATAGCTCAGTTCTACACCATGAAATTCAAAGACGCTCTTTAATGTCCCCTATTGAGGGAATATACCTGGGAGTCATGTGGGAAGGAGAAATAAAGTTCAGAGTCACAGAGCTGAATATTAATGAGTACATTCGAGTCCAAGACATAATAACAACTGACAAGCAGAATATCTGTTGCTTTGAGTACTGAAGTTTAGTATTTTTTTTCTTTGTTTATAATCAAATGATGTAAATTGCATAGAATGATGACTGATCAAGGTAGACTTGTTTTTTAAGTAGTTAAATCCTGATTCCTACTTGTGGATATATGGATAAAGTACTGAAATTCTACACACCATAGTCTTTTCACCCATAATATGGGGCCAATAATGAAATCTACTTCATAAAGTTGTGAAGAAAAGATGAAATGTAAAATGAGTAGCCTGAGCACATAGTACCTGGTTAATAAGTATCAACTGCTATATTTCTTATATAATTATCATCTTTCAATCATTATCATCATTGGGATTTCTGTTTTTTAACTTATAATGCATAAAAAATTTAGTGAAAAATACAAGAACATAAATATTTTTATAATTTAGTAGCCAATTGGAGTATTTTTAATATCGTCATTCATATGTTCATTTTACACATTACCACCTTTAAGGACATTATATTTAACATTCAAAATAATACTTAGGGGCAGAAGTGATTAATGTCTTCAGCCTCAGCTAACCTATTATAGCTCTGAAAATCCAGAAATGCATGAGAGATTTTCCTTTGCAGGTAAGGAGATCCATTGATTCAGCTGGATGGCTCTAGGCTTGAGGTACACATCTGCTGCAAATGTTATTTCGTTCAGTATGTTTAACACTAATCAAGCATCCTTGAAGAAACATACTTGAAATGACAAGAGTGCTCACTTCAAATTGTCCTCAAGTTTAGTTGGAGTTTACAAAGCAATTCTTATGATGTGCCACTGATTAGTGATGTCACAGAGATGTCTGATAGTCACAGAGATTAAGCATCCACTGAGCAACCATACAGTTAGAGTGAAGCGTAAGTCAAAGTGCTGAGAAGTGCCTCTGTGAACAGATGATTGTTTCAAGGATCATGTGTGTTCCCTGTTTTTCATTACAATGAATATAAGACCATCTCCATTACTCATTATTAGGATGGGATATTTATGTTGGTTTTGTTTTTGGTCTTACTACTTTCACTGATTATATTCCCTTAGAGAAATTAAATCTACCACAAAGCAAGTTCATCTAAAAATTTTAGTATAAAATGCGTGGTGACTTAAATTTTGTGCTTTCTTCTGGGTATATTTATCTACTGAATCTCTTGAACCTTCCTGAACAAGCATTTTTTAAGTTATGACTTTTAAGAGTAGTACATTTAAAAGTAAAAATAGTAATTAAATAATATTTAATATTAAATGGCCTTTATATTATATGGTTAAATTGATGATCCAGAGAGACGTTGTGGGGTGGGAGGTGGGAGGGGGATTCAGGATTGGGAGCTTGTGTACACCTGTGGTGGATTCATGTCGATGTATGGCAAAACCAANTGGGCCCAGAAGTACAAAAGTGCACGTTAGTGAAAATAGTTTAGACAGTTGAAATTTAGAGATTTGTTGCTTTCATTTCTGAAACACATTTCCCGCTAAAATTACTTTCTGCCTCATTCTTCCTTTAAATATCTTACAGCAAAGTCACCAAAAAATTCCTGAGTGGTCCTCCCCTTCTCTTGTCAACCTCAAAGACTGACCAGAAAACTGTGTGTAAACAACTCTGACCTGTTCGGGAATAGGCAGGAATTTATTTAATTTTATTATTTAGCATTACATGAAAACTTTTTTTTTCAATTCATAACTGGCAAAACTTACAAATTAAAATGTACAAATTTCTTGCCCTAGATTGTGTAAGGACTCCATTGGAAGGCTCAAAATTCAGATGATCTGCTAACAGATTGTTTAGAGAGTAGCACCTTTCACATCCAAGCTCATTAATGGAAAAGTTGCTGACTACAAAATAACATTTTAAACACATTTCTGCCCTGGTGATAAATATTACAGTTAGGAACAGGTACCTACAAAATTGTCCATTTGATGACTCAAAACCCCAAGAGAACCAAGGTCATCGTGAGCGCTCAGGCTGTGAAGTCAGTGACCTGCCGTCTAAGCAGCTCCAGCCCCGCCGGAGCTTCACTGGTCCTCCCTCTGCGCGGCCTTGGTGGGAAGACGCCTGACCGGGAGGTCGGATTCCCACCGGCCCTACCAACGGCTTCCAAGGTCAACAGGCAAGTTTCCTGCCCTGGGGCCTCATCTTCTTATGCACCACATGGAATTGGTGGAAATATCTCCAAGGTCTCTACCTCTGCCTTATTTAAAAGGCGATTCTATAAATTACTGATTAAATTAGATGCCCTAATGCTGGAACCCGTGGGCCTTCGTGAAAGAACGAATCTTGGTTCCTTTCCTTTTCAAAAGCTACAACTCTCTCTTCAGCAGGAGCCTCCTGTCAAAGCAAGGCCATCAAAACCGCTCAGGAGGCGACGCTCGAGCCTCGCGGTGAGGCAGAGGTAGGCTGGGAGGCCGGCCTGGAGCAACCTCCGCAGTTCCCTCTCTCCCGCTCGGCTCGGCAAGCAGTCGTCTTCCGGCCTCAGTCTCCTCAGCCTCCGGAGACCTCTGTCTCCTGGCCTGCGTGTTCTCGCTCCTCAGCGCCCTCTCCGCGGCTCAGGGGTACTGTATCCAGCATGCCAGGCCATCCCAGACCTCCCCTCACCACCCCTAGCGCCCTCAACTTACCCCAACTTATCCCAGCGTACCCCAGTTCTCTCAGCTTACCCCGAGGGCTCCCAGCATACTCTGCGTGCTCCCAGCATGCTCTGAACATTCCCAGCATGCCGCTGTGTGCCTGTTTTTCCCGCCATAGCTTTTACTGGCATGAGCGGTTCATCCTGCACCCACGGTTCTCTGAGAGAGAGCTGGCTTTGGCATTGGTGTGGCCCGGCGCGAGGCCGTTGCTGTCTCCCAAACAGAGGTAGGATGCATCCTCAGGGTATGGCTGCTGGAGAGGGCCAGTGGCTGAGCCCCGCGCTGACTAAAAGATGGGCTGTCTGGCCTCCTTCCCACTTTTGCTGTGTTTGTTTGAACTTGTCCATAATAAAAAGCTTTGAAAAAATATGTTTTTCAGAATTAAAATAGATTGAAGATACAGGTCACAAATTGGAAGAAAATATTTTCATGAAAGTAATCCATGGTTAGTTTCCAGACTATATAAACAACTCTCACAGATCAGTTAGGGTAAGACAGTGTGTCATAGAAAAAAGCAGTAAAGTCATGAACAGGTATTTTGCAGAAAGAAGAAGGATGGCTTAAAAGCTTGTGGAAAAAAACCTCAACATCGTTAATTATCAAATCTAAATAAGACCACAACAAGATACCATAGTATTGACAAAATCGTAAGGATGCAGAATTAGATCTCCCATACACTGTTGGAATGCAAGAATGAAAATTTGAAAATAATGTAATCTTCTGAGTTGAATACTGTGACATACCCTTAGATTTAGAAATTCCTTCTATACACTTCCCCTAAAGAGATTCTTGCATATATGCACCAAGAAATATATTTGTAGCAACATTGTTTATTAAATAAATTAAGTAGCTACAACAAGCAAACAAGATCCCAAATGTTCAGGGACAAGGGAATTGATAGGTAAACTGAATTATGTTTACATAATTATATGGCAAACAATAATGAACTACAGTTATGTGCAACAACATGGGTAAACCTTTCAAAATTAAAATGTGAACATATCATAAGTACACACTTAGATGGTTTATCAAAAATCACCATCGTTATGTACCTACCACCCAGATCTAACAGTATAACATTATCTGTATCTAGGAAGTGCTCCTGGTGCCCTCTCCTAGCCACTTACCCACTTCATTCAAGGTAACTAGTGTCCCAGCTGCTAACACCATACATTACTTTTGCTTGTTTTGAAACCTTATGTTAATAGAATCATACAACACAAACTCTCCTATGTCTAGCTTCTTTGTAAATATTATGTTCATGAGATTCATCCATATTGTTGAGGGTAGAAGTATTTTATTCATTTTCATTGCTGGATAGGATTCCATTGTGTGTATATATTTATCCTTTCTGAGGTTAAAGGACAATTAGATTGCT
Source organism: Neotragus pygmaeus (assembly GCA_006410875.1). Lineage (NCBI taxonomy): Eukaryota > Metazoa > Chordata > Mammalia > Artiodactyla > Bovidae > Neotragus > Neotragus pygmaeus. The sequence goes on from SJYV01013811.1 coordinate 75,836, forward strand.
TCCAGTTTAGAATTATTATGAAGAATGCTGCTAAGACCATTCTTGTTCACTTGTTATGTTCACCTTCTATTCAATATGGATGAATTTTTAAAAACATGATTTTGAAGAGGGAGGAAAGTTCCAGAACACTACAAACAGTATAATCCCATTTTTATAGAGCTCAATCATTCTCCAAGAAAGCTGAATAAATTGTTGATATATCCATATGTTTTTTTTTCTTATACTAAGCAAGGACATGGTGAACAGAATTCAGGATAACCATGATTTTGGGGAGGCAGAAGAATGGGATATGGGAAGAGCCCACAGTCCCCAAATCAAGTGAAGTGTTCATTGGTATTTATTTATAGTACTTAGCAGATCTCTGTTAGGCCTTTCCCTGCTTCATTTTGTACTCCAAGGCCAAACTTGCCTGTTACTCCAGGTATATCTCGACTTCCTACTTTTGCATTCCAGTCCCTTATGATGAAGAGGACATCTTTTTTTGATGTTAGTTCTAGAAGGTCTTGTAGATATTCATAGAACCATTCAACTTCATCTTCTTCAGCATTAGTGGTTGGAGCATAGACTTTGATTACTGTGATATTGAATAGTTTGCCTTGGAAATGAACTGAGATCATTCTATAGTTTTTGAGATGGCTTCAAAATATATATGCACATCCACTTACATCCATAAGTAATATATACTGTTTTATACATAATGATGTAATGTTTCATACATAATAGTGGCCACCTAGGCTCCCAGGTGGTGCTAGTGGTAAAGAATCCACCTGACCGTGCAGGAGACATGAGACACAGGTTAGATCTCTGGGTCAGGAATATCCGAATATCCCCTGGAGGAAAGCATGTTAACTCACTCCAGTATTCTTACCTGGAGAATCCCATGGTCAGAGGAGCCTGGTGGGCTACAGTCCATAGGGTTGCAAAGAGTCAGACNACCGAGTCGCAGAGCCTTGGGGTCCGGGGCAGCATAGGTGAGCCACAGGCCTGAGGCCACGTGCTGCACAAAGCACAGTGACTCCCCATACTTGATTTCCGGGGGGCCCATGCCCTCCACGTCCCGCTTGGGAGCCGTATCCAGTTTCTCCTACAGAGGCAAGGGTCAGAGGTCAGCCTCCTCTGCCTGTGAGTTTAATGGGGAACCCCACCCCCGACAAGAGATTGCAAAATGTGAGGTGGGGCTGGAGGGGAATTTAGAGCTCCAGGTGAGCGTGGGCATCCTGATTGCACCGACCTTGGAGATGCGGAAGCAGAAGGAGGTGGCCTTAGTGTGGGCCTTGCTGGCGTCAACCACCACGAGGCCTTGGTCCTCAACGAGCGCCAAGTACCGCCCAGTGGTGACATGCCGGATGCGGAGTGGCTGGCCCCAGCGCANCTTGGAGATGCGGAAGCAGAAGGAGGTGGCCTTAGTGTGGGCCTTGCTGGCGTCAACCACCACGAGGCCTTGGTCCTCAACGAGCGCCAAGTACCGCCCAGTGGTGACATGCCGGATGCGGAGTGGCTGGCCCCAGCGCAGGTGGCTCCCACTCCAGCTGCAAAGGATAAGGACAAAGTGGGGGTCAGAGGGCTCCCCAGTTCTCCCAATGGACACCACAGTCTTTGTTGAAACCTTCTCAAGCCCTCTGCCCTATTCCAGGGGGCCCCAAGCCTTCCTCCGAGCCCTCAGATATTTCTTAGGACCCCCAGGTCTCCCTCAGGAACCCCAAACTTCTCTCAAGCCCTCATTGCTTCCTCAGAGCTTCCCCAGATAATTCTGGTGCACTCAGGTTTCCCAGATCTGTCATTTTCCCCCTTCCACTCCCCACAGTTTCAGTCAGGACCCCTGATCTTTCCCTCAGGAACCCTCACCACCTCCAAGACCCCTAAGGACCTTCATTGCTCCTTTAGGGACCCCAGATTTTCCCTCAGAACCCTCCAGTCTCTTCCTCAGCTCTTCCTTCAAAACCCTCTTCTCCTCCCAGGCACCCCAGGAACCCCTCACACACCCCCGCAGCCTGCCTCCTCCAACCCAACCCCTACCTGATTCTCAGTGGTTCCAGTCTCCAGAGGGAGCGGGCATGGGTACACACAGATCCCCCCTCGTAGTAGACAAGTCTGGGTACATGGAAGACAGTGAGGTCAAGGGTTCAGGGTCCAGTCCCCCAAGCCAAACTCTGCCACCTACCCCCCAGCCCCAAGACCCCAGACCCTCTTGTCCCCAAGCCCAGACCTGCGCTGGTCCTCACTGTCAGCAGGGGAAATGGTCAGACATTCATCCATGTGTCCATGGAAGAGGCGGAGGACGTGGCCACCGGTCACATAGCCTGGACGAGAAGCAAGGGCACGTGGTCATGGGGAGCTGGCGCCCCCAGAAGGTCTGGAACCAAAACTGGGGGCCTGCCTTCTGCCCTGTGGGAAGCTGGGGGCCAGGTTTGGGGGTCTGCAATAGGACATCTGAGTTTGAAGGTACAAAGTGGTAGTCTGAGATCTGGGCTCAGTTTGAGGCCTGAGCTGGGGGCATGAGATTTGGGGTCTGAGGTGGAGGATCTAATTTGGGGGGCCTGGGTGTGTGGGGCTGAGGTTGGGAGGTTTGCAGGTCTGGGGTTTAAAGGTCTGAGTTTGGATTTTTGAGATTGGGTCAGAGAATGTCAGCAGAGATTTGGGTTCAATATTCCCTGACACTGGGGTCTGAGTTCCAGGGCTTGCTTTGGGGCCTGGGTTTAGAAGTACAGCGGTTGGATCTGAAGTAGGGATCTGAATTTTGAATGTTACTTTGGAGGTCTGAGGCTAGTGTCTGCGGTTTGAGGTCTGAGGTTTGAAAGTTTTAACTTTTGGGTGTGAGTCTGGGGAGATAGGAGCTTTGTAGTTACAAGTTGGTGGATTTGAGTATCAGAGTCTCAGCTTGGGTCTGGCTTAGGGCTCTGAGGTTTCAGGTGTGAGATCTGGGGTCAAAGTTTTGGGGCCACAGTTTATTTAGGGTTTCAGCATGGCAGTCTGAACTAGGAGATGGTATTGGAGATTTGAGGTTAAAGCTGGAGGTCTGAGATTGTTTGTATGAGTTTGAGGTCTGAATTAGGGGTCTTAGATTGGAGATCTGGGTTTGAATTTGGGGGGCTGGTTTTGGGGGTTGAGGGATAAGCTTGTGCTTGCCTTTAGAGGCTTTCATTCTGAGAGATAAGCTCCAAATTTAATGTTTCAAGCTTTGGATTCGAGTTTAGGGGTCTGACCTCTAGGACGTGAGTTTGGCATCTAAGCTTTGGAGTCTGAATTTAGAATCTGACAATCAGTTTGGAGATTTGAGCTCTAGAGTCTCAGACTTGGGGTCAGTTGGAGATCTAAGAGTGAGGGTTATAATTGGGAGATCTAGATCTGGGGTCTGAGGAGTGATGTTGGAGGTCTGCTTTGGGGGTATCTGCTTAGGGTCTAGAAGCCTGGTGTCCTCACCTTCTTCACAGCCAGAGCAGATGGGATTCATGTTCCACAGTGTCTGCATGAAGGAGGCATCAACCTGGAGCTCCCCACTGGCTGTCGACAGGTGCTGGAGGCCACCAGGATGTGGGGGTCAGAGATGATAGGGTGTGAACAATAGTTCCAGAGTCAGTCAGAAACCAAGGTGGAAGCCAAGAAACGGGCAGACAGAAAATTAAAGGTCACAGATCAGGAAATGGAGATCAAGTCAGGAAATGGGGCATCAGAAACCAGAAACTGGATGGAAACCAGAAATTGGATGAAATCAGAAACTGGGGGTCAGGACACCGGGGCCAGAGACCAAGCAACCCATGATGAGGAGAGGGGTGGATCCCAGGAACCCCCAGCCCAGGGGGGCAGTAGGCGCTATGGTCCGGGAGGGAGTGCTCACCAGGTAGCGCTCGGAGGAGACACTGACAAGAATGAGGTCATCGCCAACTCGGACCTTCTCTCCTTCTGACCTCTGCTTGGAGGCTGGGTGAGTCGTCCACCAACAGGCCTCTCCTATGGGTGGGGGCCGGAAGGGCTCTCTGGATGCGTGTGTGTGTGTGTGCCCAGTGACTCAGTCGTGTCCGACTCTTTGCGACCCCCAGGACTGTAGCCCCCCAGGCTCCGCTGTCCATGGAATTTTCCAGGTAACAATGCTCTTCCTCAAGGCATTCCCAGCCACGAAGACTTCCAAACCCTCCTCCTCAAACTCTCCTATTACTTTTGCCTCATAGTTTCCCATTCCCATCCTCAGACTCTGCCTAGAGTTCCCCCACGTCTACCCAAGTCTCTCCGTCCAGAATATGTCCATCCACATCCCAAGACTCCCGGTTCCAAAGGTCTGGGTGCAGACCTTCTGCACCCCAACTCACTGCCTGCGGTGTCCCCATCACACCCTCTTCTTCCAGCCCCTGTACCTATTGCATCCTCCTGAAGTCCCACGTCGAAGGCCAGCTTGTCAGTCATGGAGCGGGAGGTGGTGAGGCAGCTCAGGTACTAGGGTTGGAGCGGGGAGTCAGCCTCCTGGCGGGCATTGCCCCCTCGCCCCCCTGCCCCGCCCTCTCCTGGATGCACTCACCATGCCGCTGTGTGCGTGCCGGAGCAGGATGGCATGGCCATACAGGAGTGTCCTGTGTCCCCCACCCTGGGACGACTGTGGGGGCACGGAGGGCACAGAGTGAGAACAGACCCCCTCAAAACATCTAGCCTACCAGGGGGGAATATGCTCCCCAGAGAACACCATGCTCAGGCTTGGATTCGAAGAAAACTCAGCTCAGACCAGAAACAGATTTTCTGCCTCAGCTTCCCTGCTTCCATGGGGAAGCAGGGTCTGGTCTCTGAGAAGCCTGTGGATGGGGTGTTTTACATTCCTCAAAACTCTGTCCTCCTCGCCTCCTTCAACTTGTAGCCAGGCCCCAAAGTCACCCAGGGAGCTGAACCCCTCTTCCAGAGGTTCAGATACCTAGGGTCACTCAAGGAAGCCCCCATATCTCATGTTCCATGGACCCTGGCCCCCTCTGCTGTCACCCGTCATAACACGTCTGTGCACCGGTACCGTCCTGCCAGTTGTTACATTGGAGCATCATCCACAGAGACCTGCCCTCTGCTGCCACCACCCCCTCACCCCTGGGCACAAGGAGACTCAGCCCCTCTTGGAGGGGTGGGTACACCCAGGTGCTCGAAGGCATCATGCCCCCATCACATGCCCATCACATGCCCATGCTCTGAGGGGGCCATGTGATGGGGCCACGTGATCACATGGCAGACCCACTCCTGGACCAGAGGAGATCCACACTTGGGGTGGCAGGAGGCGATGAGGGGAGAGGTCCCATGCGGAGAAGAGCTGGGAGCAGGGTTGGAGGAAAGGAAAAGAGGAGGAAGGAGCAAGTCGGGGAACAGGGGGCTCAAAAGCCCCCACCCTTTTCCTTCCTGCCTGCCTGGCCTTTTCTGGGCTCCACAGATCCTGACAACCGGGGTGGGGGAGACCCCATGTGTGCAGGATGTGGGCCCAAGAGGCAGGCCTGGGGTCAGGAGAGGTGGCAAGAACAGATGACACCCAAGGCCAGACCTACCCACTTATCCAAATTGAGGGCCTGCGGGGGGCAGGGCAGAGAGAGGAAGAAGAGAGGACGGTAAATGACCCCCAGGTCCTCCCACCCGTCCCCCCGACCCATCCCGGCTCGGGGAGCCTTACCTCCACTCCGGCCTCCACAGTGTTGGCCAGCATCTCCTGTAGCGCTCGGACAGACAGGGACTGCTCCAGGACGAAGCAACAGATGGCCAGATCGGGGGGTACATTCTGGGGGTGGGTAGGGAGAGGTGAACGGCGCCCTGAAAGCTCCAAAGTGCTGGTACATCCCCTGCCCCTAATCGAAATACCTACACCCAACCTGACCCCAACCCTCCAAGAAGCCCTGCCCTCTGCTGCCCACTTCAGACANGAACTGACTCACTGGAAAAGACTGCGATGCTGGGAAAGATTGATGGTGGGAGGAGAAGGGGATGACAGATGATGCAATGGTTGGATGGCATCACTGACTCAAAGGACTTGAGTTTGGGTAAACTCCAGAAGTTCGTGATGGACAGAGAAGCCTGGCGTGCTGCAGACCATGGTGTTGCAAAGATTTGGACACGACTGAGTGACTAAACTGAACTGAATGATGCCACAAAGACACAAGGAAGGAGGCAAAACTCATGTCTAGTGTGAAGGCCAGGAATGCCGGAGTGGGCAGGCTATTCCTTCTCCAGCAGAGCTTGCCAACCCACGAATCAAACCGGGGTCTCTTGCATTGCAGGCAGATTCTTCCCAACTGGGCCATCAGGGAAGCCCCTAGTGTAAAGGCAGAGGGGGGAATGGCTGTTGTAAAGTGAGATTCACATAGGAGAAGGTTATCCCAGGACATTTCAGAGGAGATGGGAGACAACAGTGAGGAGGCTGGGAGGGGCAAGGGGAGGGTCTAAGGCTGAGAAGAGGAAGGAGTGGGTGCAGGTGGGTGCTCATTAGAAGGAAAGACTTAGTGAGGGGTTGGGAGAACGCGGGGTTAGCATGATTTTCAAGTTTCTGGCTTGGAATAACTTTCTAATCCACCAAGAGAAGTAACCTATAAGGAGAGGCAGATCTGGGGGCGAGGGGGAAGAAGAGTTTTTATTTGAACATAATGAATCTGAGATGTCTGTATAATATATATGTGGAGCTATCTAGAGAGCAGAAGGAAATAGAAAACAGGGAAGAAAACAGGGCTGCAGATACAGCTTTGGAGAGGCCTTAACTACCTCAGGGGAAACAGTATAATGGACAAGTGGTGACCAGCGGCCTCTTTAAAGAGAATCAAGAGACAGAGAGTCTGGGTCTCGAACACAAAATGAATTAGTTACAGTTCTGCTCAGAGCAGGAGTCAGAATGCAGTCCCCCAGTTCAGTAAGCAGCAGGCAGAGAGTCCACAGCACCCCACCCAGGGAACCCCATAAGAGCGAAGTTGGGCCCTATACTCAATCTGGTTCCTTCAGGGAGGATCCCAAAGCGAGTCAAAGACTTGGAATAACCATCACTCCAACTCCGGAATGAGTCCTCCTTAACCTGCTGGCTTTAATTCTCTGGACGTCCCTGCTAGGCTCGCCAGAACCTCTTCAAGCTGAGAAGCAACTGGGCTTACCTCTAACTCACTGAATTCAGTGCTGATAAGGAAAGAAAAAAACACAAGGACTTCCTGTTGAGCAAAACTAGCACCTGGACTAAAAGGAGATGACATAAAACAAACTAAGGAAGCTTGAGAAAGGAAGTCCCTGTCTATTTTTATTTTTCTTAGAATGATTTTCCATTGAGAAATTCCTGAATGAGATATCTGTATAATTCCCTGTGCTATCACAAAACCTAGCTTAGGACCATAAAGAAATAGACATGGTGGCTTGCTGACAAGCACGTCTTTGCTATATACCCGAATTAAGAGAAAACTGATTTATATTCAAGGCAAGAGAAAAGTGAAATAGCATAAGTGAAAAGAAACAGGAAAAAGTTCCCTAGAAGCTGCGTATTCATTATTTACTTGTGCAAGAGAAGGATGGGATAATTTTATCCCTTTTACAATCAAATTTTATTATAAATCCTAACTGCTCTCCAAAGTATTAACAAACCTGCTTCACTGGGAAATACAAAACAAAAATTCTAGCTAATCTAGTCATTTTTATTTTTAAATGTAAACTTCCCTCCATCAGTTTCAGCGTCTGATCAACACGTGCATGTGTGCTAGATTGCTTTAGTTGTGTCCAACTCTTTGAGACCCTATGGACTGTAAGCTGTCAGTCTCCTTTATCCATGGGATTTCTCAGGCAAGTATACTGGAGTGGGTTGCCATTTCCTATTTCAGGGGATCTTCCCAACCCAGGGATTGAACCTGCGTCTCTTGGGTCTCCTGCACTGGCAGGCAGATTCTTGACTATTGTACTAACTTGGAAGCCCACGTGCTTTCTGAACCTCACTACTCCTTATCACAATGGGGCTGTATCCACACCTCTTGAACTTGGGCAAGCTTGTGACTCTCCTGATCATCTGATACAGTAGAAGGTCAAAAAAAGGTTACAGATGTTACCTGCTTCTCTCTTGGAACATGCAACCTTGATGCCCAGTCACCATTCTGTAATAAATCCCCATCACATGGAGAGGCCACAAGTAGGTGTTCTAACTAACAGCCTCAAATAGGGTCTCAGTCACTCACCAGTACCAAGAGCCAGACATGTGACTGTCTGTACCTACAATGATTCCAGCTTCTAATTTTCAAGGGGTCCAGCTGAGGCCACAGAAAATGGAAGCACTGGAAAGCCCTTCCCACTATGTCCTTGCTGAATTCCTCATCTACAGGTTCTGTGGGCCAAATGAATGGTTGTTTAACTGTCACTAAGGTTGTCCTTATACCTCCAACAACTGGAATGTCTCAACAGATCTTCATTTGAGCTTCTCAAGAGTCACAGGTAGATTCTAAAAACAGGGCTAAGAGATCCACATGAAGTTCCTGGCATAGCATTTTTTTTTCTCAGAAAAGACTGGGAGAAGAGGAATTAACTGTCCATTACTGAATACCTACTCTGTGATTATCAACCCATCTAAAATTATTTCTAAGAAAAAGAGATAATGAATAAAGGTGAGGGCCAATAATAACAAAGAACCTGATTCTGAGCCATGGACTTGTGGTACGCATCAATAGTTTAACTGAAAAAAATATATTTACCTTGTATTTTTCCAAAATAATTCTTACAGCCACATTCCCTTTTGATGTGTATTGATACTGACAAAGGACTGGGTGGAGTGCCCTTAACTAATCTGCAGGCATATTCATGTCATCAATAATTCTAACAGTTAAACCATTACTGATTACTTTCTATGCTACGAGTAACAGGGGCCAAGAATACAAAGGAGCAAGATATGGTTCTCTGCCCAGAACATCACAGTCCAGGGCAGGTTCGTGGACTTCATTCACTATCGTTACGTGGCAGTGTTCATTCATTACATGAATACGGCCTTTGCCCCATGTCTTCCCTCCATGCGGGGGAAATGGAGATTCAAAAAATAATTTCAAAACATTCTTTTACATTAAATTTCTGTAAATTATGTCACTTTTCTCTTCACTTTAGAGTTGACTTTCCAAATGGATGACAGTGGCAACAAGCAATGAAAAGCTGTATGCTAACAATTTCAGTAGAATGGGAAAGATGAGAGATCTCTTCAAGAAAATCTTAGATACCCAGGGAACATTTCATGCAAAGATGGACACAATAAAGGACAGAAATGGTATGCTCCTAACAGAAGCAGAAAATATTAAGAAGAAGTGGCAAAAATACACAGAAGAACTATACAAAAAGATCTTTACAACCCAGAAAATCACTATGGTGTGATCACTCACCTAGAGACAGACATCCATGAATGCAAGGTCAAGTGGGCCCTAGGAAGCTTCACTACGAACTAAGGTAGTGGAGATAATGAATTCCAGTTGAGCTATCTCAAATCTTAAAAAAAATATCTCATCAAAGTGCTACACTCAATATGCCAGCAAATTTGGAAAATTCAGCAGTGGCCACAGGACTGGGAAAGGTTGGTTTTCATTCTAATCCCAAAGAAAGGCAACACCAAGGAATGCTCAAACTACTGCACCATTGCACTCATCTCACAAGCTGGCAAAGTAATGCTCAAAATTCTCCAAGCCAGGCTTCAACAATATGTGAACCATGAATTTCCAGATGTTCAAGTTGGATTTAGAAAAGCCAGAGGAACTAGAGATCAAATTGCCAACATCAAACTGCCAGACTGTTCTGGAACAACAGAGTTCCAGAAAAACTTCTATTTCTGTATTNTCTCCAAGCCAGGCTTCAACAATATGTGAACCATGAATTTCCAGATGTTCAAGTTGGATTTAGAAAAGCCAGAGGAACTAGAGATCAAATTGCCAACATCAAACTGCCAGACTGTTCTGGAACAACAGAGTTCCAGAAAAACTTCTATTTCTGTATTATTGACTATGCCAAAGCCTTTGACTGTGTGGATCACAACAAACTGTGGAAAATTCTGAAAGAGATGGGGATATCACACCACCTGACCTGCCTCTTGAGAAATCTGTCTGCAGGTCAGGAAGCAACATTTAGAACTGGACCTGGAACAAAAGACTGGTTCCAAATAGGGAACAGAGTATGTCAGGCTGTATATTGTCACCCTGCTTATTTAACTTACATGCAGAGTACATCATCATGAGAAAGGCTGGCTAGAGGAAGCACAAGCTGGAATCAAGATTGTTAGGAGAAATATCAATAACCTCATATATGCAGATCTTAAGATTCTACCACCCTTAAGGCAGAAAGCAAAGAAGAAATAAAGAGCCTCTTGATGAAAGTGGAAGAGGAGAGTGAAAAAGTTGGCTTAAAGCTCAACATCCAGAAAACTAAGATCATGGCATCANTACATTTGTATATAGTTTAAAAAGTAGTTTTCACTCATGATACTATTCTGTTCCCTATAACCTTGTACTTTTCATTTCTAAAAATTGAAGAAATTGAGGCATTCCATGGTCAAGTGGCTTTTACGATTAACTGCCTATAGCACATTTCGAATTTAGAATCTGCGGACTCCCACCACACAAACACAAAACAGTTTTTAAAATATGTTTGTGGGAAGGTAGTCTCAGAATTGTTTTTTAAAAAGAAAGCAATCTGAGAAATTGATGTCCTTTTTAAACTTTAGGTTAAGGAAGAATTGAGTAAGAAAGATAGGATTAAATCAGCTATAAGCTTAGGAAAGAAATAACATGCTGCAAAATACCATATGCAATGGAGAGATGGGGCGTACATTTTTTCTCAGCTTTGAAGTAAATGTGATCTTTCACCCTGTACTGAGAATATGAGCCACACTGCTTTCTGTGATCCATAGGATCTAGCCCCTGCCTGTCTCTCAAACCCATTTGCTATAGTCTCTCCTTGAACTTTTTTTGTTTTCCAAGCTGCCTGAGCTGGCCTTTGCTCTATTTCAAGCAAAGCGCTGCTTGTTTTTTTTTTTTTTACAGGTGGAACTTTGCATTTCTTTTATCCAGGGAACTCTATCCTCAGTCAGTCAGTCAGTTCAGTTGCTCAGTCACGTCCAACTCTTTGCAACCCCATGGACTGCAGCACACCAGGCCTTACTGTCCATCACCAACTCCCGGAGCTTACTCAAACTCATGTCCATTGAGTCGGTGTTGCCATCCAACCATCTCATCCTCTGTTTTCCCCTTCTCCCTGCAACTGCAGTCTTTCACAGCTTCAGGGTCTTTTCAAATGAGTCCATTCTTCACATCAGGTGGCCAAAGTATTAGAGTTTCAGCTTAAACATCAGTCCTTCCATTGAATATTCAGAACTCGTTTCCTTTAGGATGAACTGGTTGGATCTCCTTGCAATCCAAGGGACTCTCAAGAGTCTTCTCCAGCACCGCAGTTCAAAAGCATCAGTTCTTTGGCGCTCAGCTTTCCTTACATTCCAACTCTCACATCCATACATGACTACTGGAAAAACCATAGCCTTGACTAGACAGACTCTATCCTCAGGCCTTTGTAAATCTGGCACCTCTTTATTTTTAAGTTTATGTGGTGCCTGGAGGAATTAACCAGGCTATGCAAAGTGGCCCATCTACCATTAGTTCACTGTCATATTGTCCTGCTTACTTCCTTCTCAGCACTTGCCATGATCAGTTGGGGAAGAACCATATTAACTCCATGAGTGAGGCAATATTGATTAATGTCACGACTGTATACTCTATTGCCAGAGAACACAAATTGAATCCTACTTGGCTGTTTGTGTTTGTATAGCATTAGGCAAGTCACTTACTGTTTCTGTGCCTGGATTGTCTCACATATAGAATGTCCTTAACTAATACTCTTGTCTGAACTCCTATGAAATAGAACTATGTACTGTATACGGATTTTCTGGTTCCTTCTTCTACAGTCACTGCAGTTCTGTGGAATGGGAAAGTACAGATGAGAAACCTTATTCCGTTGTTATTCCAGTAATTGTTGCTATCAGCTTTTTGTTTTGTTTTCTAAGCATAAAAAGTTATAGAATTCCTACATCTTGTTTTCCAACTTTGTGCTCTTGATTATCAATCTGCTTCTCTCCTCAGTAAAACTCTTCCAAAGGATTGCCTATATTCCTTGTTCATCCGCTTTTGTGTCCGGATCCCATTTTGATTGGATTTTCTTTGCTACCACTCCATCAAAACTGCTCTAGTCCCTGTCTCCAGTGATCTCCACCTCACTGAAATCCCTGTTTTCATTGTACTTGACCTGTTGAGAGGATTTAGCACATAGATTACATGGTATTTATTGAACAAATCCTTCACCTAGGCTCCAGGATGTATACTACTTGGTTTTCCTGCTATTTCAATGATTGTTGGCTTTTTAGTTTTTATTGCTTGTTTCTCCTTATCTTTCTAACCCTAAATGCTGTCATACCTGAAGAGTAAACTGTTGATTCCATTTATATCTGCATTCATTGGTGGGTAATTTCTTTGTCATATGTCATAAAATACTGTCTATGCAGTGCAGTATGCAAACCATGAGCTGTAGCAAGCCAGGCTTCCCTGTCCATCACCAACTCCCGGAGCTTACTCAAACTCATGTCTGTCACGTCGGTGATGCCATCCAACCATCTCATCCTCTGTCCTCCCTTCTCCTGTCTTCAGTCTCTCCTAGCATCAGGGTCTTTTCCAGTGAATTGGTTCTTCGCATCAGGTGGCCAAAGTATTGGAGTTTCAGTTTCAATATCAGTCCTTCCAATGAACATTCAGGACTGACTTTCTTTAGGATTTACTGGTTGGGTCTCCTTGCAGTCCAAGGGACTCGCAAGAGTCTTCTCCAACACCACAGTTAAAAAACATTAATTCTTTGGTGCTCAGCTTACTTTATAGTCCAGCTCTCACATCCATACATGACTACTGGAAAAATGATAGCTTTGACCAGATGGACCTTTTTTGGCAAAGTAATGTGTATCTGCTTTTTAATATACTATCTAGGTTGGTCATAACTTTTCTTCCAAGGAGCAAGCGTCTTTTAATTTCATGGCTGCAATCACCATCTCCAGTGATTTTGGAGCCCAAGGAAAGAAAGTCTCTCACTGTTGCTATTTTTTCCCTATCTATTTTCCATGAAGTGATGGGACCGGATGTCATGATCTTAGGTCATCTGATTGTTGAGTTTTAAGCCAACTTTTTCACTCTCCTCTTCCACTTTCATCAAGAGGCTCTTTAGTTCTTCATTTTCTACCATAAGGGTGGTGTCTTCTGTGTATCTGAGCTTATTGATAGTTCTCCCGGCAGTCCTGATTCCAGCTTGTGTTTCCTCCAGCCTGTTATTTCATATGATCTACTCTGCATATAAGTTAAATAAGCATGGTGACAATATATAGCCTTGACATACTGCTTTATCAATTTGGAATCAGTCTGTTGTTACATGTCCAGTTCTAACTGTTCCTTCTTGACTTGCATACAGATTTCTCAGGAGGCAGGTCAGGTTGTCTGGTATACCCATCTCTTGAAGAATTTTGCACAGTTTGTTGTGATCCACACAGTTAAAGGCTCTGGCATAGTCAGTAAAGCAGAAGTAGATGTTTTTCTAGAGTTCTCTTGCCTTTTTGATGATCCAGCGGATGTTGGCAATTTGATCTCTGGTTCCTCTGCCTTTTCTAAATCCAGCTTGAACTTCCACAAGTTCATGGTTCATGTGATGTTGAAGCCTGGCTTGGAGAAGTTTGAGCATTACTTTGTTAGCATGTCAGATGAGTACAGTTGTCCAGTAGTTTGAGCATTCTTTGGTATTGCCTTTCTTTGGGATTGGAATGAANTTCCACAAGTTCATGGTTCATGTGATGTTGAAGCCTGGCTTGGAGAAGTTTGAGCATTACTTTGTTAGCATGTCAGATGAGTACAGTTGTCCAGTAGTTTGAGCATTCTTTGGTATTGCCTTTCTTTGGGATTGGAATGAAAGCTGACCATTTCCAATAATTTGGCTACTGCTGAATTTTCCAGATCTGGCATATTAAGTGCAGCACTTTCACAGCATCATCTTTTAGGATTTGAAATAGATTAACTGGAATTTCTTTAAGCAGTAGCTTTGTCCATAAATAATGTTTCCTAAGGCTCATTTAACTTTGCACTCCAGGATGTCTGGCTCTAGCTGAGTGAGAGAAAAACACCATCATGGTTTTCTGGATCATGAAGATCTTTTTTGTATAGTCCTTCTATGTATTTTTGCCACCTCTTCTTAATATCTTCTGCTTCTGTTACAGCCATACCATTTCTGTCCTTTATTGAGCCCATCTGCATGAAACGTTCCCTTGGTATCTCTTAATTTTCTTGAAGAGATCTCTAGTCTTTCCCATTGTATCGTTTCCTCTATTTATTTGCACTGATCACTGAGGAAGGCTTTCTTATCTCTCCTTGTTCTTCTTTGGAACTCTGCATTCAGATGGGTATATCTTTTCTTTTCTCCTGTGCCTTTTGCATCTTTTCTTTTCTCAGCTATTTGTAAGGCCTCCTCAGACAACCATTTTCCCCTTTTGCTTTTCTCCATTTTTCTTTTTCACTTTCCCCATTTTCTTTTTCTTGGTGATGCTATTGATCACTGCCTCTTGTACAGTGTCACGACACTCTGTTCATAGTACTTCAGGCACTCTATCAGATCTAATCCCTTGAATCTGTTTGTCACTTCCACTGTATAACGGATTTGATTTACGTCATACCTGAATGGCAAACCACTTCAGTATTCTTGCATTGAGACCCCCATGAACAGTATGTAAAGGCAGAAAGGTATNTTCATGACCCAGAAAACCATGATGGTGTGATCACTCACCTAGAGCCAGACATCCTGGAATGCAAAGTCATGTGGGCCTTAGGAAGCATCCCTATGAACACCAGTCCCCTATAATGAAAAGGACGTCTTTTGGGGGTGTTAGTTCTAGAAGGTCTTGTACGTCTTCATAAAAATCCTTCATATTCAGCTTCTTCCCCATTACTGGTTGGGGCATAGACTTGGGTTCCTGTGATATTGAATGAATTGCCAGGAGAGCTGAGAAATGATCTCTAGGGCCAGTGAGTGAATTCATCCTTCCTAAGGGAAATTCATCCATCCTTATTGACTGGTTTGACTCGAAGGTGGTGGAGTAGAAGGATGTGCGCTCATCTTCTCCTGCGAGAACTCCAAAATTACAACTGACTGCTGAATAACCATTGACAGGAAAATGTTGGATGCAACCAAAAAAAGATACCCTACTTCCAAGGGCAAAGGAGAAGCCCTAGGAAGATGGAAGGAGGGACGAAATTGCATTTAGAGTCAAACCCCGTACCCACCAGATACACTTGGAGGGTTCAAACAAACCTTGTGCTCACAAGGACCCAGAGACCTCCCATAGACTGAACCAGAACTGTGTTTGAGTGTCTCCTCCGGAGGTGCAGGTCAGCAGTGGACTGCTGCAGGGGTAGGGACTCTCGGTGTAATAGACCTGGGTATGGCTTTAGCCCCCTTGTAGGAGGTCGTCATTAAACCCAACCTAGAGCTGCCAGACGTTACACAAGACTGGAGTAACAGACTCTTGGAGGGCACAAACAAAGGTCGATGCAGTGGCAGTCTCCAAATCAATATGTCCAGACCAAACTTCTACACCAGTGCGACATTCTTTTGTTTGTTGGTTGGTTGGTTTAAATTAATTGATTTATTTTCGGCTGTGCTGTGTCTTCGTTGCTGGACTCAGGCTTTTTTGGCTGTTGTGAGCACCTCTCTTGTTGAGGTGCACAGCCTTCTAATTGCAGTAACTGTCTTGTTGTGGAGTAATGGCTCATTAGTTGTGACCCCTGGGTTTAATTTTCTAATGGCATGTGGAATATTTCCAGACCAGGGATCAAACTCATGGCCCTTGCTTTGGCAGCTGGATTCTCAACCACTGGACCACCAGGGAAGCTTTGATGCCATATTCCTGACATTTATCTCTTGACATCTCCAGTAGGACATCTAATAGAAGTCTCAAAGTCAGCATATTTAAAACTTCATTCTATATCCTCTCGCATGGGGAACACCAATCATTACCCCCATCTCAGTTGATAGCAACTCCATCAGTCTGGCAGCTCAAGCCAAATTATTTTGAAATAATCTTTCCCCCTTCTCTTTTTCTCATCCAGTCATTAAATAAATTATCTTGGATAGATCTTAAAATATATCTAGACTCTAAGTACCTCTCATCCACTTTTTTGCTCCTACTGTCACATTTTGTTGCGACCACTGAGATAGGTCCCCACCTGCATCATTTCCATAGCCTCTCATGTGGTCTCCCTCTTTCCACCCTCACCATCAAGTTTATTCTTCATATAGTAGCTAAGGCAATTCTGTTAAATTGTCGATCATATCGTGTCACTCTCCTCTTACCTCTCTAGGGGAGTCCTATTACCCTTAAAATAACATCCAGAATCTTTACTCTGTGGCCATGAGCCTTCCTTGATTTAGCCCCTGTTTTCTTATTGAGCTTAGTACCCGCCAGCCTCCCCTTTGTCCATTCCTTCCTTGGACATGAAAGCCCGTTTGATCTCTGATGTTGATCGTGCTATTGTCTCTGCTTAGAACTGTCTTCCTTCAGATATTTGTGTAGCTTGCTCACTCATTTTGTTTAGACCTCTGCTCACATTTCACCTTCTCAAATAGATACTACCTCTCACTGCTAACTATTGTTTGTGCTAATTGCAATAGTACCTTGTCTCCCTCCGTCTCTTACCTGGCTTTATTTTTATTTCTTATACTNCTTTCTGCCATGAGGGTGGTGTCATCTGCATATCTGAGGTTATTGATATTTCTCGCAGCAATCTTGATTAGTTTGGGTTTCATCCATCACAGCATTTTGCATGATGTTCTCTTCATAGAAGTTAAATAAGTATGGTGACAATATATAGCCTTGGTGTACTCCTTTCCTAATTTGGAACCAGTCAGTTGTTCCATGTCTGTTTCTAACTGTTGCTTCTTGACCTGCATACAGATTTCTCAGGAGTCAGGTCAGATGGTCTGGTATTCTCATCTCTTTCAGAATTTACCACAGTTTGATGTGATGCACACAGTCAAAGTCTTTGGAGTAATCAATAAAGCAGAAGTAGATGTTTTTCTGGAATTCTCTTGCTTTTTTATGATCTAATGAATATTGGCAATTTGATCTCTGGTTCCTCTGCCTTTTCTAAATCCAGCTTGAACATCGGGAAGTTCACAGTTCATGTACTGTTGAAGCCTGACTTGAAGGATTTTGAGCATTACTTTATTAGCATGTGAGACGAGTTCAGCTGTGCGGTAGTTTGAGCATTCTTTGGCATTACCTTTCTTTGGGATTGGAATGAAAACTGACCTTTTCCAGTCCTGTGGCCACTGCTGAGTTTTCCAGTCCTGTGGCCACTGCTGAGTTTTCCAAATTTGCTGGCATACTGAGTGTAGCACTTTCACGGCATCATCTTTTAGGATTTGAAATAGCTCAACAGGAATTCATCACCTCCGCTAGCTTTGTTCATAGTGATGCTTCCTAAGGCCCACTTGACTTCACATTTCAGGATGTCTGGCTCTAGGTGAGTGATAACATCATTGCGGTTATCCGGATCATGAAGATCTTTTTGTATAGTTCTTTGTATTCTGTCGTGTCTTGGGTTAGAATACCAGTTGGCATCACTATCTGGTTTTTGTGGGTTTTTCCTTGTTTTTATGTCCTTGGCTCTATACAGTGGACAAATGTGTTTTACCTCACATGTGTCTTTTATTTCTAAAGTGCTTAAGTCTAGTTTTGCTTTTTATCATTTCCCATTAAATCTAATTCTGAAGAATTAATTTAGGAAGCAGGTATAGTGGCAATAGGAAGTGTCTTCATTCAGATAAGGCTACCAACCAAATGGCAGCAATGGATGTTAATATTAAATCATTGAAATGATCAGTCTTCAGTCTTGGCACTTATAAATCAATTATAAAACAACCCCAAATAAAAGCATTAGTCATGTTCTGTTTGCATGAAATACTGAACTTACTTTAAAACAGGATTGATTATTCATTTTTGCCAAGCACTAGCATTTTTTAGTTCTTATTTTTTAATAGTTTGTTCAAATATGTGCGTTTTTTTTTTTAAAACTGAAGATTGTGTTCTGAGGCCTCAGTTTTCAAATATACTACTTATTTTGCTTTCTTAACCTGCATCCCTCCTTTAAGGTAGAAAAATTTATATTCCCTTTTTCTGATTTTGCTCTGATTTTATGATCAGAAGGATGCACTGTCAGGTTTAGCCTTTCTGACTCATTCTGATGGAAGATACTGCTGCCTGTCCAAGCCATGCTTCTCTCATTGGTATTCTCCTTCTCGTCCCCAAGTATTAGTTTATTTTATAGCAACCAACTTATATATAAACAATATCAGGTGAAATTTTTAAATTTTTTCTGGGTAATTTGAAGTTGCAAAAGTTGTGTGTTGGCTTTTTCCCTGTCCTACCTCTTTTTGGTAGGTATTTGAATATGTCTCACACAAGATTTAAACTATCTGCACACATTGAAATTGATGACGATTTGAAGTAATTTAGATTTTTCTAGAGTAATATGAATATTTCAGTTTGACATCTGGAAAAGCTTGAAATATTTAGAAATCACCTCAAATTCCCGGCTTCCTTTTATCCTTACTGACAGATTCTTCTATAATAACTGCAATAGACCTGCAGAACATTTATGAAAGGCCTCTTAGACTTTTCCATGTAATGATTGTATCACCCTCCATGAATATTTCCCAGTTCACCAAATTTGTATTGTGGCTACAAGAAGACTGCAGTTATTTAACTCATTATTTCTAATTAACCTATGCTTGAATTTCCATAGTAGTGAATCTCTTTAATGTGACTCATTCCCTTAAAATACAAGTGATCTTGTGGAAATAGAATTGGGTTCAGAGGTCATAACACGAGGCTTTTGGTCCTAAATCTGCAATTCAGTGACTGATGTCCTGGAAGGAACCACTCGAGCTCCATCATTTTTATGGCCATGTTAACACTGACAATAAACTTAGAGGGATATTTTGAAAAGACATTAAATGCTTTTTTATAAGTTCTTCTGAATCAATGTTTTAATTAATCCGGACTATTAATGGGTTTTGCTGCTTTTATTGCTTCCCATTTTCCTTTGTAACCTTTTGAAATGTGAGACAAACATGTACTTGGTGTCTTGTGTAACTGTTGTAAGATGCTTTTCCTGACTGCTGTGATAAAAGAGGAAGGCAGGATCTGCCCTTTCGTAATTTATCTGTATTCTACTGGTATTTTCAACAGTTTCAATGGTATTCAGTTTCCTTTGCCAACACAAGTTTCAAGATTTAAAACAAGGCTTAAGACGCAATTCTGCTATGTGTTGCCCTATGGAACGTACGCAACTCTCTGCGATGGGGAACCCAGATGGTGGTTTGGCTGTATGCTTGTTCTGTTAAAATGTGGGCAAGTCAGTCTGTCTTTTCCACCTGAAAATATCTGTATTTGGCAGAAGGAAAAAGCACTGGCACAGTTTCTTGTTATGGACAAAACTATATATAGTGACTTAGAAGCTTTACTTATTTTTATGCCAGTAAAATGAGTTGTAAATTCAGCAGAATGCTTTTATAAAAGAAGAGTATTTGGAATGACTTTAGTAATCACTGGTCTGCTTATATAAATGCAGTTTATTCTCAAAGATGTCAACAGGATGTTGATGGAAAATAAAAACCACAAAATAGAATTCTGCTTCTTCTATTTTGTTTTTGAAAGGCATGGCTTACATAGGGTAGGTGGGATCTTTTCAGTACTGTAATGTTCTAGAGATCTGTATATAAGTTGGTCTTTAGGCTTTTTCTTTTTTTAACATGAAACAACAGAAAGTCAGGTAGGTTCTAATACTGATGTTGACAAGTTTTACATGCATACTGTCTTTAAATGTTACACTCTACGTTTAAAAAATACAGCAGAACAGAACATTTTAAGTGTGAGTTTAAAGCTCTTGGTGTGGAAATAGAGCTATAAAAGATCTCATAGGAGATTTTTAAATTAAACTTTTGCTATTAAAATTGATTTATTAGTTGTTATTTAATTCAGACATTTTGGAAGAAAACTATATTTTAATTATGCTCTCAGCAAGGTCAGTAAAAGATATTTTAATTTGGGGGATTTATCCTCTAGAATAGGGGTGTCTGTTTTTGTAAATAAATAGGTCATGGCATCTGGTCCCATCACTTTATGGGAAATAGATTGGGAAACAGTGGAAACAGTGCCAGACTTTATTTTTTGGGCTTCAAAATCACTGCAGATGGTGATCGCAGCCATGAAATGAGCAGATGCTTACTCCTTGGAAGGAAAGTTATGACCAACCTAGATAGCATATTCAAAAGCAGAGACATTACTTTGCCAACTAAGGTCCGTCTGGTCAAGGCTATGGTTTTTCCAGTGGTCATGTATGGATGTCAGAGTTGGACTGGGAAGAAAGCTGAGCACTAAAGAATTGATGCTTTTGAACTGTGGTGTTGGAGAAGACTCTTGAAAGTCCCTTGGACTGACTGCAAGGAGATCCAACCAATCCATCCTAAAAGAGATCAGTCATGGGTGTTCATTAGAAAGACTGATGCTGAGGCTGAAACTCCAGTACTTTGGCCACCTCATGCGAAGAGTTGACTCACTGGAAGAAACTCTGATGTTGGGAGGGATTAAAGGCAGGAGGAGAAGGGGATGACAGAGGATGAGTTGGTTGGATGACATCA